>JAWKAU010000233.1:0-181000 GCA_033398695.1 Orobanche coerulescens
TGGTGATATGGTATCAAGCCTTTTGGAATTACTAGGGTGATTATGACATGAAGGAAAATGACATGAAGGAGATATTTGATGAAAGTCTTCATCAAATCTTTATGCTAGGGCCGATTTTTATTATGGTGGGGAAGAGAAAATATCTTCATGCATCTTGACAAATCATGAGCCCCTTTCAAGCATGATATGGCCGAATTTCATGCTTTCGGACCGATTCCGTCGTCGAGTTTTACGTTACTCCGATTCCGATTAACAACGTAACTCCAATCTGCGTATTCTTTTCTCCCAAGTATAATGATGCATGACCATGCGAATTTGTATCGTCGTGGATGTCGATTTTTATTGGAGCTTCTTCGATTTAGATATCGTATCAAGTCTTGAAACTAGAAGAGACAAAAATCTTCATGATCTTGGACCAAATATGATGCTGTCGGTTTTTGTCATTTCTGGGATCCAATGAGTCCGAATTTGGTCCTATAGTCTCATAAGATTTGTAGCTCTCTTTCTTAGCTTTCCATGGCCACTTGAATCACCTGAATCGGATTTCGGACGAGAAAGTTATGGACAAAATACTAAAAGCGCTACGAAGTCGTAAATGCGCGAGAATTGGTAATTTGTCCATGTATTTTGCATGAGGATTTTATGTATGCTGCGACTCAACCAAGCTTGGTCGGATAATCTTCTTTTTGTATTTGATGATGTTGGCCGATTCGTATCATACCCTCTCTCTTTAAAGGAATTGTCCTCAATTAGAACTCCCTCGTCACCAAGATAATTGACTAAAGCCTCTAAGTATTTGATCTCGAAGATGTCCATGGTGCGTACATGGCCCAAAATCTTGAGACGATAGGTAGTGGGCCCCCTCGAGAATCACCAACAAAATAACTATCATTATTAATAAAATAATAATAATTACTCGCCGAGTATCCGATATCATGACATGAGTGGATATCCGAAATGGGGCCTTGCAGTTAACTCCACATCGGGTTCCTCCTCCAGTGGAAACACGATTTCTTGGGTTCATCATCAAAAATGGAAAACACAGAATTTATTACGGTGGGAACCATAGGATTTATTACGGATTCCTCTTCATCAATTGATTCCTCATCAAATCTTTGGCGGTCCGTCATAATCTAACCAACACTCCGTTTCAATATTCTTTGGGCTCCTCAATAATGTCTCATCAAAAATTAATCCACTAGGCTCGTTTCGTATCGCAACAAAGTCATACGACCCACTTTGCTCGATAGAGGCTCGACTCAACCATCGTCTTCTTTGTCATCAAAAATGCCGCAGAAATTGTCATATCAAAGTAAATCGGTGACAAAGAGTTCATTTTCAATATTAGCCGTTTGAAAGCATAAGGCCGTGATCTTGTTTCGCGTTACTAAAATAATTTGGTCCGTTTTGGTCAATTTGGCCAACACAACCAATCGCCCATGATCAAAGTAGCAAGATCTAGGTTCGTCGACTAGGGAGACACGGCTCAACTCATCTTCTTCGTTGAATTGCTCCGTTGAAAACTCTGTCTCGTCTACTTCATTGAAAATGTTGGTAGGGACATTGTCTTCGTCAAAAAAACTTCGCTGGAAATTCTTCGATGAAAGAAAAATCTTTGATCAAAGGTTGGCGGCGGGCGTCGAAGGATTGGTGGTGGGGAACAACGAGTGGTGGTATGGTTTGAACCTTCGATTGAAATATTTTGTGAATTTTTGCCAATCTTTGATTTTTGGCTTACGTTGTTGTGAGCAGGCTGTTTGATTTTGCCACCGAGACGGCGGCGCTACCGCGGGCGCCTTGCTACCAACAAAACTCGGCGGTTGATCGGGGCAGCCTTGAAGTCGAGTGCTCCTCACAAGCACGAAGCCAATCTATGCACGCATTTGGATTACTATCTCGTGAAATTCCGGTATCTTTGCGGAATTTGGCCAAGAAATCAATATCGTTGGCATCGTCCTGTGTCTTTCTTGCATACGTTGCTCCGGTAAGCCGTTTAGTGCGTCACGGAGTGTCATCAGAAATCGAGCTCGGAGAAATCCATAACAAGAATCAAAAGATAGTTCTTGACAAGAAATCGGACAGAAAATTTTCCCAAGAAATCCGTGAAGAATGAACCAAGAAGATGATCAAAGAATCTGATCTCCACCGTTCAGACTGTAGTTCAATGAGTTGGCTTACGTTTGTCAAAATTTCGTGATGATCCAACGGTCGAATCTACGGGAAACTTTGTTTTCTTCCGAATGCGCTAATCTGGCAATGTTATGCGAAAATTCTTCTAACCGTGAAGAACAACCCAAGAAGGTGACTAAATACTTCAAAAAAAAAAATTCGGTGAATATAGTTGATCGCCCAAGGAGATGACCTTGGGTTCCGATACCACTTATGATACGAATTACGTAAGTAAGTGTACGTAATGCGTATGAAATACAACGGAAGATTATTATGTTTGGAAAAGTATCAAAGTATCAACCAAAAGTACAAGGTGGTGACCGAAATTTATACGGTTTTCGGCCGTGAGGTAGTAGTGTATACGGATTTGGATGTGTTTTATCGAACTAGACCTATAACTCGATAAAAGTAATCTCTTCTCAAGACCTATTGAGAATTGATCAAGTTAAAATCTCGAGACGCGTCGAAACAATAACTAAAGTTTGTTGAACTCGTTCAACGTATATTTCAAAGAAATACAAGGTTTATTACTTTCGATTCTTACAAATACAATCAAGTACTACTATATATAGTAGTTTCCAACTTTAAGAAAATACAACAAAAACAAGAAAATGAAGCTTCCTAGCATGCTTCCATTTCGCCGAAATATCTAAGGAGGAGATACCAAGCATCTTGGTTTTATTAGGTGATTAAGACATGAAGAAATCTTTGATGAATCTTGGACTTGTGATGGTGATGGTGACATGAAGAAGATCTTCACTAAATATCATCCCTTATTCTTCAAATCGGCCGAACTCAACTTAGGTGATTAGGAGGATTTTGTGAAGATATGATATCAACCCCTTTGGAATTATTATGGTGACTAAGACATTAGGGATAATGACATGAAGGAAAGTTTTGAGAAAAGTCTTCTTCCAATCTTGTGCAACTCGGCCGAATCATGGAGGGATTGTGAGGATTATGTGGTGATATGGTATCAAGCCTTTTGGAATTACTAGGGTGATTATGACATGAAGGAAAATGACATGAAGGAGATATTTGATGAAAGTCTTCATCAAATCTTTATGCTAGGGCCGATTTTTATTATGGTGGGGAAGAAAATATCTTCATGCATCTTGACAAATCATGAGTCCCTTTCAAGCATGATATGGCGAATTTCATGCTTTCGGACCAATTCCGTCGTCGAGTTTTACGTTACTCCGATTAGATTAACAACGTAACTCCAATCCGCGTATTCTTCTCTCCCAAGTATAATGATGCATGACCATGCGAATTTGTATCGTCGTGGATGTCGATTTTTATTGGAGCTTCTTCGATTTAGATATCGTATCAAGTCTTGAAACTAGAAGAGACAAAAATCTTCATGATCTTGGACCAAATATGATGCTGTCGGTTTTGTCATTCTGGGATCCAATGAGTCCGAATTTGGTCCTATGGTCTCATAAGATTTGTAGCTCTCTTTCTTAGCTTTCCATGGCCACTTGAATCACCTCAATCAGATTTGGACGAGAAAGTTATGGACAAAATACTAAAGCGCTCTGAAGTCGTCGTGCGCGCGAGAATTGGTAATTTGTCCATGTATTTTGCATGAGGATTTTATGTATGCTGCGACTCAACCAAGCTTGGTCGGATAATCTTCTTTTTGTATTTGATGATGTTGACCGATTCGTATCATACCCTCTCTCTTTAAAGGGAATTGTCCTCAATTAGAACTCCTCGTCACCAAGATAATTGACTAAAGCCTCTAAGTATTTGATCTCGAAGATGTCCATGATGCGTACATGGCCCAAAATCTTGAGACGATAGGTAGTGGGGCCCCTCGAGAATCACCAACAAAATAACTATCATTATTAATAAAATAATAATAATTACTCACTTGAGTAATACCGATATCATGACATGAGTGGATATACGAAATGGGGCCTTGCAGTTAACTCCACATCGGGTTCCTCCTCCGAGTGGAAACACGATTTCTTGGGTTCATCATCAAAAATGGAAAACAGAATTTATTACGGTGGGAACCATAGGATTTATTACGGATTCCTCTTCATCAATTGATTCCTCATCAAATCTTTGGCGGTCCGTCATAATCTAACCAACACTCGTTTCAATATTCTTGGGCTCCTCCAATAATGTCTCATCAAAAATTAATCCACTAGGCTCGTTTCGTATCGCAACAAAGTCATACGACCCACTTTGCTCCGATAGAGCGGCTCGACTCAACCATCGTCTTCTTTGTCATCAAAAATGCCGCAGAAATTACTGTCATATCAAAGTAAATCGGTGACAAAGAGTTCATTTTCAATATTAGCCGTTTGAAAGCATAAGGCCGTGATCTTGTTTCGCGTTACTAAAATAATTTGGTCCGTTTTGGTCAATTTGGCCAACACAACCAAGCGGCCCATGATCAAAGTAGCAAGATCTAGGTTCGTCGACTAGGAGACACGGCTCAACTCATCTTCTTCGTTGAATTGCTCCGTTGAAAACTCTGTCTCGTCTACTTCATTGAAAATGGTGGTAGGGACATCGTCTTCGTCAAAAAAACTTATTTGAAATTCTTCGATGAAAAAAATCTTTGATCAAAGGTTGGCGGCGGGCGTCGAAGGATTGGTGGTGGGGAACAACGAGTGGTGGTATGGTTTGAACCTTCGATTGAAATATTTTGTGAATTTTTGCCAATCTTTGATTTTTGGCTTACGTTGTTGTGAAGCAGATTGTTTGATTTTGCCACCAGACGGCGGCGCTACCGCGGAGGCGCCTTGCTACCAACAAAACGCGGCGGTTGATCGGGCGGCCTTGAAGTCCGAGTGCTCCTCACAAGCACGAAGCCAATCTATGCACGCATTTGGATTACTATCTCCGTGAAATTCCGGTATCTTTGCGGAATTTGGCCAAGAAATCAATATCGTTGGCATCGTCCCTGTGTCTTTCTTGCATACGTTGCTCCGGTAAGCCGTTTAGTGCGTCACGGAGTGTCATCAAGAAATCGAGCTCGGAGAAATCCATAACAAGAATCAAAAGATAGTTCTTGACAAGAAATCGGACAGAAAATTTTCCCAAGAAATCCGTGAAGAATGAACCAAGAAGATGATCAAAGAATCTGATCTCCACCGTTCAGACTGTAGTTCAATGAGTTGGCTTACCTTTGTCAAAATTTCGTGATGATCCAACGGTCGAATCTACGGGAAACTTTGTTTTCTTCCGAATGCGCTAATCTGGCAATGTTATGCGAAAATTCTTCTAACCGTGAAGAACAACCCAAGAAGGTGACTAAATACTTCAAAAAAAAAAAATTCGGTGAATATAGTTGATCGCCCAAGGAGATGACCTTGGGCTCCGATACCACTTATGATACGAATTACGTAAGTAAGTGTACGTAATGCGTATGAAATACAACGGAAGATTATTATGTTTGGAAAAGTATCAAAGTATCAACCAAAAGTACAAGGTGGTGACCGAAATTTATACGGTTTTCGGCCGTGAGGTAGTAGTGTATACGGATTTGGATGTGTTTTATCGAACTAGACCTATAACTCGATAAAAGTAATCTCTTCTCAAGACCTATTGAGAATTGATCAAGTTAAAATCTCGAGACGCGTCGAAACAATAACTAAAGTTTGTTGAACTCGTTCAACGTATATTTCAAAGAAATACAAGGTTTATTACTTTCGATTCTTACAAATACAATCAAGTACTACTATATATAGTAGTTTCCAACTTTAAGAAAATACAACAAAAACAAGAAAATGAAGCTTCCTAGCATGCTTCCATTTCGGCGAAATATCTAAGGAGGAGATACCAAGCATCTTGGTTTTATTAGGTGATTAAGACATGAAGAAATCTTTGATGAATCTTGGACTTGTGATGGTGATGGTGACATGAAGAAGATCTTCACTAAATATCATCCCTTATTCTTCAAATCGGCGAACTCAACTTAGGTGATTAGGAGGATTTTGTGAAGATATGATATCAACCCCTTTGGAATTATTATGGTGACTAAGACATTAGGGATAATGACATGAAGGAAAGTTTTGAGAAAGTCTTCTTCCAATCTTGTGCAACTCGGCCGAATCATGGAGGGATTGTGAGGATTATGTGGTGATATGGTATCAAGCCTTTTGGAATTACTAGGGTGATTATGACATGAAGGAAAATGACATGAAGGAGATATTTGATGAAAGTCTTCATCAAATCTTTATGCTAGGGCCGATTTTTATTATGGTGGGGAAGAGAAAATATCTCCATGCATCTTGACAAATCATGAGTCCCTTTCAAGCATGATATGGCCGAATTTCATGCTTTCGGACCGATTCCGTCGTCGAGTTTTACGTTACTCCGATTCCGATTAACAACGTAACTCCAATCTGCGTATTCTTTTCTCCCAAGTATAATGATGCATGACCATGCGAATTTGTATCGTCGTGGATGTCGATTTTTATTGGAGCTTCTTCGATTTAGATATCGTATCAAGTCTTGAAACTAGAAGAGACAAAAATCTTCATGATCTTGGACCAAATATGATGCTGTCGGTTTTGTCATTTCTGGGATCCAATGAGTCCGAACTTGGTCCTATGGTCTCATAAGATTTGTAGCTCTCTTTCTTAGCTTTCCATGGCCACTTGAATCACTGAATCGGATTTGGACGAGAAAGTTATGGACAAAATACTAAAAGCGCTACGAAGTCGTCGTGCGCGCGAGAATTAGTAATTTGTCCATGTATTTTGCATGAGGATTTTATGTATGCTGCGACTCAACCAAGCTTGGTCGGATAATCTTCTTTTTGTATTTGATGATGTTGACCGATTCGTATCATACCCTCTCTCTTTAAAGGGAATTGTCCTCAATTAGAACTCCTCGTCACCAAGATAATTGACTAAAGCCTCTAAGTATTTGATCTCGAAGATGTCCGCGATGCGTACATGGCCCAAAATCTTGAGACGATAGGTAGTGGGGCCCCTTCGAGAATCACCAACAAAATAACTATCATTATTAATAAAATAATAATAATTACTCGCGAGTATCTGGATATCATGACATGAGTGGATATACGAAATGGGGCCTTGCAGTTAACTCCACATCGGGTTCCTCCTCCGAGTGGAAACACCGATTTCTTGGGTTCATCATCAAAAATGGAAAACAGAATTTATTACGGTGGGAACCATAGGATTTATTACGGATTCCTCTTCATCAATTGATTCCTCATCAAATCTTTGGCGGTCCGTCATAATCTAACCAACACTCCGTTTCAATATTCTTTGGGCTCCTCCAATAATGTCTCATCAAAAATTAATCCACTAGGCTCGTTTCGTATCGCAACAAAGTCATACGACCCACTTTGCTCGATAGAGCGGCTCGACTCAACCATCGTCTTCTTTGTCATCAAAAATGCCGCAGAAATTCTGTCATATCAAAGTAAATCGGTGACAAAGAGTTCATTTTCAATATTAGCCGTTTCAGAAAGCATAAGGCCGTGATCTTGTTTCGCGTTACTAAAATAATTTGGTCCGTTTTGGTCAATTTGGCCAACACAACCAACTGGCCCATGATCAAAGTAGCAAGATCTAGGTTCGTCGACTAGGGAGACACGGCTCAACTCATCTTCTTCGTTGAATTGCTCCGTTGAAAACTCTGTCTCGTCTACTTCATTGAAAATGGTGGTAGGGACATCGTCTTCGTCAAAAAAAACTTCGCTGGAAATTCTTCGATGAAAAAAAATCTTTGATCAAAGGTTGGCGGCGGGGCGTCGAAGGATTGGTGGTGGGGGAACAACGAGTGGTGGTATGGTTTGAACCTTCGATTGAAATATTTTGTGAATTTTTGCCAATCTTTGATTTTTGGCTTACGTTGTTGTGAACGGGACTGTTTCAGTTTTTGCCACCAGACGGCGGCGCTACCGCGGAGGCGCCTTGCTACCAACAAAACGCGGCGGTTGATCGGGGCAGCCTTGAAGTCCGAGTGCTCCTCACAAGCACGAAGCCAATCTATGCACGCATTTGGATTACTATCTCCGTGAAATTCCGGTATGCTGCGGAATTTGGCCAAGAAATCAATATCGTTGGCATCGTCCCTGTGTCTTTCTTGCATACGTTGCTCCGGTAAGCCGTTTAGTGCGTCACGGAGTGTCATCAAGAAATCGAGCTCGGAGAAATCCATAACAAGAATCAAAAGATAGTTCTTGACAAGAAATCGGACAGAAAATTTTCCCAAGAAATCCGTGAAGAATGAACCAAGAAGATGATCAAAGAATCTGATCTCCACCGTTCAGACTGTAGTTCAATGAGTTGGCTTACCTTTGTCAAAATTTCGTGATGATCCAACGGTCGAATCTACGGGAAACTTTGTTTTCTTCCGAATGCGCTAATCTGGCAATGTTATGCGAAAATTCTTCTAACCGTGAAGAACAACCCAAGAAGGTGACTAAATACTTCAAAAAAAAAAAATTCGGTGAATATAGTTGATCGCCCAAGGAGATGACCTTGGGCTCCGATACCACTTATGATACGAATTACGTAAGTAAGTGTACGTAATGCGTATGAAATACAACGGAAGATTATTATGTTTGGAAAAGTATCAAAGTATCAACCAAAAGTACAAGGTGGTGACCGAAATTTATACGGTTTTCGGCCGTGAGGTAGTAGTGTATACGGATTTGGATGTGTTTTATCGAACTAGACCTATAACTCGATAAAAGTAATCTCTTCTCAAGACCTATTGAGAATTGATCAAGTTAAAATCTCGAGACGCGTCGAAACAATAACTAAAGTTTGTTGAACTCGTTCAACGTATATTTCAAAGAAATACAAGGTTTATTACTTTCCATATTCTTACAAATACAATCAAATACTACTATATATAGTAGTTTCCAACTTTAAGAAAATACAACAAAAACAAGAAAATGAAGCTTCCTAGCATGCTTCCATTTCGGCCGAAATATCTAAGGAGGAGATACCAAGCATCTTGGTTTTATTAGGTGATTAAGACATGAAGAAATCTTTGATGAATCTTGGACTTGTGATGGTGATGTTGACATGAAGAAGATCTTCACTAAATATCATCCCTTATTCTTCAAATCGGCCGAACTCAACTTAGGTGATTAGGAGGATTTCGTGAAGATATGATATCAACCCCTTTGGAATTATTATGGTGACTAAGACATTAGGGATAATGACATGAAGGAAAGTTTTGAGGAAAGTCTTCTTCCAATCTTGTGCAACTCGGCCGAATCATGGAGGGATTGTGAGGATTATGTGGTGATATGGTATCAAGCCTTTTGGAATTACTAGGGTGATTATGACATGAAGGAAAATGACATGAAGGAGATATTTGATGAAAGTCTTCATCAAATCTTTATGCTAGGGCCGATTTTTATTATGGTGGGGAAGAGAAAATATCTTCATGCATCTTGACAAATCATGAGTCCCTTTCAAGCATGATATGGCCGAATTTCATGCTTTCGGACCGATTCCGTCGTCGAGTTTTACGTTACTCCGATTCCGATTAACAACGTAACTCCAATCTGCGTATTCTTTTCTCCCAAGTATAATGATGCATGACCATGCGAATTTGTATCGTCGTGGATGTCGATTTTTATTGGAGCCTCTTCGATTTAGATATCGTATCAAGTCTTGAAACTAGAAGAGACAAAAATCTTCATGATCTTGGACCAAATATGATGCTGTCGGTTTTTGTCAGGGATCCAATGAGTCCGAATTTGGTCCTATAGTCTCATAAGATTTGTAGCTCTCTTTCTTAGCTTTCCATGGCCACTTGAATCACCTGAATCGGATTTCGGACGAGAAAGTTATGGACAAAATACTAAAACTGCTACGAAGTCGTCGTGCGCGCGAGAATTGGTAATTTGTCCATGTATTTTGCATGAGGATTTTATGTATGCCTGCGACTCAACCAAGCTTGGTCGGATAATCTTCTTTTTTGTATTTGATGATGTTGACCGATTCGTATCATACCCTCTCTCTTTAAAGGGAATTGTCCTCAATTCCGAACTCCTTTCGTCACCAAGATAATTGACTAAAGCCTCTAAGTATTTGATCTCGAAGATGTCCATGATGCGTACATGGCCCAAAATCTTGAGACGATAGGTAGTGGGGCCCCTCGAGAATCACCAACAAAATAACTATCATTATTAATAAAATAATAATAATTACTCCTTGAGTAATACCGATATCATGACATGAGTGGATATACGAAATGGGGCCTTGCGGTTAACTCCACATCGGGTTCCTCCTCCGAGTGGAAACACCGATTTCTTGGGTTCATCATCAAAAATGGAAAACACGAGAATTTATTACGGTGGGAACCATAGGATTTATTACGGATTCCTCTTCATCAATTGATTCCTCATCAAATCTTTGGCGGTCCGTCATAATCTAACCAACACTCCGTTTCAATATTCTTTGGGCTCCTCCAATAATGTCTCATCAAAAATTAATCCACTAGGCTCGTTTCGTATCGCAACAAAGTCATACGACCCACTTTGCTCGATAGGCGGCTCGACTCAACCATCGTCTTCTTTGTCATCAAAAATGCGCAGGAAATTGTCATATCAAAGTAAATCGTGACAAAGAGTTCATTTTCAATATTAGCCGTTTGAAAGCATAAGGCCGTGATCTTGTTTCGCGTTACTAAAATAATTTGGTCCGTTTTGGTAATTTTGGACAACACAACCAAAGGGCCCATGATCAAAGTAGCAAGATCTAGGTTCGTCGACTAGGGAGACACGGCTCAACTCATCTTCTTCGTTGAATTGCTCCGTTGAAAACTCTGTCTCGTCTACTTCATTGAAAATGGTGGTAGGGACATCGTCTTCGTCAAAAAAAACTTCGCTGGAAATTCTTCGATGAAAGAAAAATCTTTGATCAAAGGTTGGCGGCGGGGCGTCGAAGGATTGGTGGTGGGGGAACAACGAGTGGTGGTATGGTTTGAACCTTCGATTGAAATATTTTGTGAATTTTTGCCAATCTTTGATTTTTGGCTTACGTTGTTGTGAACGGGACTGTTTCAGTTTTTGCCACCAGACGGCGGCGCTACCGCGGAGGCGCCTTGCTACCAACAAAACTCGGCGGTTGATCGGGGCAGCCTTGAAGTCCGAGTGCTCCTCACAAGCACGAAGCCAATCTATGCACGCATTTGGATTACTATCTCCGTGAAATTCCGGTATGCTGCGGAATTTGGCCAAGAAATCAATATCGTTGGCATCGTCCCTGTGTCTTTCTTGCATACGTTGCTCCGGTAAGCCGTTTAGTGCGTCACGGAGTGTCATCAAGAAATCGAGCTCGGAGAAATCCATAACAAGAATCAAAAGATAGTTCTTGACAAGAAATCGGACAGAAAATTTTCCCAAGAAATCCGTGAAGAATGAACCAAGAAGATGATTAAAGAATCTGATCTCCACCGTTCAGACTGTAGTTCAATGAGTTGGCTTACGTTTGTCAAAATTTCGTGATGATCCAACGGTCGAATCTACGGGAAACTTTGTTTTCTTCCGAATGCGCTAATCTGGCAATGTTATGCGAAAATTCTTCTAACCGTGAAGAACAACCCAAGAAGGTGACTAAATACTTCAAAAAAAAAAATTCGGTGAATATAGTTGATCGCCCAAGGAGATGACCTTGGGCTCCGATACCACTTATGATACGAATTACGTAAGTAAGTGTACGTAATGCGTATGAAATACAACGGAAGATTATTATGTTTGGAAAAGTATCAAAGTATCAACCAAAAGTACAAGGTGGTGACCGAAATTTATACGGTTTTCGGCCGTGAGGTAGTAGTGTATACGGATTTGGATGTGTTTTATCGAACTAGACCTATAACTCGATAAAAGTAATCTCTTCTCAAGACCTATTGAGAATTGATCAAGTTAAAATCTCGAGACGCGTCGAAACAATAACTAAAGTTTGTTGAACTCGTTCAACGTATATTTCAAAGAAATACAAGGTTTATTACTTTCGATTCTTACAAATACAATCAAGTACTACTATATATAGTAGTTTCCAACTTTAAGAAAATACAACAAAAACAAGAAAATGAAGCTTCCTAGCATGCTTCCATTTCGGCCGAAATATCTAAGGAGGAGATACCAAGCATCTTGGTTTTATTAGGTGATTAAGACATGAAGAAATCTTTGATGAATCTTGGACTTGTGATGGTGATGGTGACATGAAGAAGATCTTCACTAAATATCATCCCTTATTCTTCAAATCGGCCGAACTCAACTTAGGTGATTAGGAGGATTTTGTGAAGATATGATATCAACCCCTTTGGAATTATTATGGTGACTAAGACATTAGGGATAATGACATGAAGGAAAGTTTTGAGAAAAGTCTTCTTCCAATCTTGTGCAACTCGGCCGAATCATGGAGGGATTGTGAGGATTATGTGGTGATATGGTATCAAGCCTTTTGGAATTACTAGGGTGATTATGACATGAAGGAAAATGACATGAAGGAGATATTTGATGAAAGTGTTCATCAAATCTTTATGCTAGGGCCGATTTTTATTATGGTGGGGAAGATAAAATATCTTCATGCATCTTGACAAATCATGAGTCCCTTTCAAGCATGATATGGCCGAATTTCATGCTTTCGGACCGATTCCGTCGTCGAGTTTTACATTACTCCGATTCCGATTAACAACGTAACTCCAATCTGCGTATTCTTTTCTCCCAAGTATAATGATGCATGACCATGCGAATTTGTATCGTCGTGGATGTCGATTTTTATTGGAGCTTCTTCGATTTAGATATCGTATCAAGTCTTGAAACTAGAAGAGACAAAAATCTTCATGATCTTGGACCAAATATGATGCTGTCGGTTTTTGTCATTTCTGGGATCCAATGAGTCCGAATTTGGTCCTATGGTCTCATAAGATTTGTAGCTCTCTTTCTTAGCTTTCCATGGCCACTTGAATCACCTGAATCGGATTTCGGACGAGAAAGTTATGGACAAAATACTAAAACTGCTACGAAGTCGTCGTGCGCGCGAGAATTGGTAATTTGTCCATGTATTTTGCATGAGGATTTTATGTATGCCTGCGACTCAACCAAGCTTGGTCGGATAATCTTCTTTTTTGTATTTGATGATGTTGACCGATTCGTATCATACCCTCTCTCTTTAAAGGGAATTGTCCTCAATTCCGAACTCCTTTCGTCACCAAGATAATTGACTAAAGCCTCTAAGTATTTGATCTCGAAGATGTCCGCAGTGCGTACATGGCCCAAAATCTTGAGACGATAGGTAGTGGGACCCCTCGAGAAACACCAACAATATTACTAACATTATTAATTAAATAATAATAATTACTCGCGAGTAATACCGATATCATGACATGAGTGGATATACGAAATGGGGCCTTGCGGTTAACTCCACATCGGGTTCCTCCTCCGAGTGGAAACACTTATTTCTTGGTTTCATCATAAAAAATTGAAAACACAGAATTTATTACGGTGGGAACCATAGGATTTATTACGGATTCCTCTTCATCAATTGATTCCTCATCAAATGCTTGCGGTCCGTCATAATCTAACCAACACTCCGTTTCAATATTCTGGGCTCCTCCAATAATGTCTCATCAAAAATTAATCCACTAGGCTCGTTTCGTATCGCAACAAAGTCATACGACCCACTTTGCTCCGATAGAGGCGGCTCGACTCAACCATCGTCTTCTTTGTCATCAAAAATGCCGCAGAAATTCTGTCATATCAAAGTCGTCGGTGACAAAGAGTTCATTTTCAATATTAGCCGTTTGAAAGCATAAGGCCGTGATCTTGTTTCGCGTTACTAAAATAATTTGGTCCGTTTTGGTCAATTTGGCCAACACAACCAACCGGCCCATGATCAAAGTAGCAAGATCTAGGTTCGTCGACTAGGAGACACGGCTCAACTCATCTTCTTCGTTGAATTGCTCGTTGAAAACTCTGTCTCGTCTACTTCATTGAAAATGGTGGTAGGGACATCGTCTTCGTCAAAAAAACTTACTGGAAATTCTTCGATGAAAAAAATCTTTGATCAAAGGTTGGCGGCGGGCGTCGAAGGATTGGTGGTGGGGAACAACGAGCGGTGGTATGGTTTGAACCTTCGATTGAAATATTTTGTGAATTTTTGCCAATCTTTGATTTTTGGCTTACGTTGTTGTGAACGGATTGTTTGATTTTGCCACCGACGGCGGCGCTACCGCGGAGGCGCCTTGCTACCAACAAAAGCGGCGGTTGATCGGGCAGCCTTGAAGTCCGAGTGCTCCTCACAAGCACGAAGCCAATCTATGCACGCATTTGGATTACTATCTCGTGAAATTCCGGTATCTTTGCGGAATTTGGCCAAGAAATCAATATCGTTGGC
Organism: Orobanche coerulescens; assembly: GCA_033398695.1. Lineage (NCBI taxonomy): Eukaryota > Viridiplantae > Streptophyta > Magnoliopsida > Lamiales > Orobanchaceae > Orobanche > Orobanche coerulescens. The sequence goes on from JAWKAU010000233.1 coordinate 14,526, forward strand.
ATCGTCACGTATACGTCACGAATCGGTCAACATCATCAAATACAAAAAGAAGATTATCCAACCAAGCTTGATTGAGTCGCGAGCATACATAAAATCCTCATGCAAAATACATGGACAAATTACCAATTCTCGCGCGCACACGACGACTTCGTAGCAGTTTTAGTATTTTGCCCATAACTTTCGTCCGAAATCCGATTCAGGTGATTCAAGTGGCCATGGAAAGCTAAGAAAGAGAGCTACAAATCTTATGAAGACCATAGGACCAAATTCGGACTCATTGGATCCCAGAAATGACAAAACCGACAGCATCATATTTGGTCCAAGATCATGAAGATATTTTCTCTTCCCCACCATAATAAAAATCGGCCAAAGCATGCTTGAAAGGGACCCTTGCTTGTCTTCATATCTTTCACAAGATATTGAAGAATCTCCTCATCCCCACCTCCTTTGAATAGGCCGAAAATTTCCTACTTGATGAAGACTTTCATCAAGTCTTTTTTCTACATGACAAATTCACCAAATAAAGTCCAAGACACTTGAAGATACCATATCCAAATCAAGATATCAACCTCCCCACAAATCGGCCGAAAATGACCCCTTGATGAAGACTTTCATCAAGTCTTTTTCTACATGTCAATGTCATCTAGTCCAAGATTGTTATCTTGTCCAAAATCCTTCCCTTCCCCACACATCTCGGCCGAAACATGCTTGATGGAGACTTGTATTTTCGTTTTTCTTGTCTTTGTTATTTCCTTATCTTTTGTATACTACTATATATAGTAGTTCACCCTTGTATTGTTAATAATCTTGAATCTTGAATATTAATAAACCTTGTATTTCTTTGAAATATACGTTGAACGAGTTCAACAAACTTTAGTTATTGTTTCGACGCGTCTCGAGATTTTAACTTGATCAATTCTCAATAGGTCTTGAGAAGAGATTACTTTTATCGAGTTATAGGTCTAGTTCGATAAAACACATCCAAATCCGTATACACTACTACCTCACGGCCGAACCCCATTCAAATTCGGCCACCCCTTGTAATTTTCGAGTGATACTTTGATAGTTGTCAAGACATAATAATCTTCCGTTGTATTTCATACGCTTTACGTACGTAATTCGTATCATCTTCTTGTTCGATATTTTTTATTGTTATATCCGATATTATTCACATACAAAATACATCCGAAAAACTCCATATTCGTAAAAGCCTTCCGCTATCATACACTTACATATACTCCGACCGATACGTATCCACCTCTCCCCAGATAATTCGTATCATAAGTGGTATCGGAGCCCAAGGTCATCTCCTTGGGCGAGTTATTCAACGAATTTTATTTTTTTTGTTGAGATTAGAGCAGTCGGAAGAAAACAAAGTTTCCCGTGGATTCGACCGTTGGATCATTACGAAATTTTGACAAAGGTAAGCCAACTTCTTGAGCTACAGTCTGAACGGTGGAGATCAGATTCTTTGATCATCTTCTTGGTTCATTCTTCACGGATTTCTTGGAAAATTTTCTGTCCGATTTCTTGTCAAGAACTATCTCTTGATTCTTGTCATCGGAAACCACACCTGAATTTCTTAATTCAGTTAAGGTTCTTGATCTTTCAACAAAATGGAGTTCAACGATATTTATCTCTTGGCGATATTACGCGACGCATTACACAAATCTGAGTTCATGGGACATTCCGATCCGAGCGGTGTTGATTGGCTCCACGTTTGTGAGGAGTTTTCAACCACAATTCAATTCCAGAGACCGCCGAGTCTCGTTGGCGGCCAACGCCTTCGTGGTCGCGCCTCGACACAGTGGCGATTGAAAACCAGCCGTTTACACCAAGGTAAACCCAAACTAAGAGACTGGAACAAATTCATAAAACACTTTACTCGGAAATTCATCCCCACAAATTCTCACCGCCACGATCCACCAACGGCACCACACCAGAAATTGCGGAAGTTCAGCGCCACCCCGCCACCGACCTTCGATCTAAGGTTTTTCCCCATCAAAGAATTTCCAGCAAAGCTTTTTGTCGATGAAGACGATGTTCCTACCACCATTTTCAATGAGGTAGACGAGACAGAGGTTTCAACGGCGCAATACAACGAAGAAGATGAGTTGAGCCGTGTTTCTAATTGATGAACACGGATCTTGCTACTTTGAGCATGGGCCAGTTGGTTATGTTGGCCAAATTGACCAAAACGGACCAAATTATTTTAATGATGAGGAGCCGGTTAGTGTCATGGAAATTGGGCCGGATTATGAAGGGCCACCAGTATTTGATACCGAACCAGTTGACGAAGAGGAACCCATAATTGATTCCGTGTTTCCCATTTTTGATGTTGTGCCCGACGGCGATCCATGTCTCACTGTAAGTTGTTTTGAAGATTTTTGTCCAAACTCCAATGAGGTGTTTTCGGTTCTTGATACGGAGCAAGAAGATGTTATAATTCCTAACATCTATATCTTGAGCCTTACCAAGATTTTGATATGAAAGTAGGCAATGAAGCGTTTTCCCGTGGCTTGAAGTGGCATCCGATGAAGAGCGACCTATTATTACCGTCGTGCTTCCCATTTCGGATGTCCGGTTATATGATGATTCATATCATGATATCGGTATTACCTCGCAGAATAATTATTATTATTTTATTAATAATGATAGTTATTTTGTTGGTGATTCTCGAGAGGGCCCCACTACCTATCGTCTCAAGATTTTGGGTCATGTACGTACTGCGGACATCTTCGAGATCAAATACTTAGAAGCTTTAGTCAATTATCTTGGTGACGAAGGGAGTTCGGAATTGAGGACAATTCCCTTTAAAGAGAGAGGGTATGATACGAATCGGTCAACATCATCAAATACAAAAAAAAAGATTATCCAACCAAGCTTGATTGAGTCGCAGGCATACATAAAATCCTCATGCAAAATACATGGACAAATTACCAATTCTCGCGCGCACGACGACTTCGTAGCAGTTTTAGTATTTTGCCCATAACTTTCTCGTCCGAAATCCGATTCAGGTGATTCAAGTGGCCATGGAAAGCTAAGAAAGAGAGCTACAAATCTTATGAAGACCATAGGACCAAATTCGGACTCATTAGATCCCAGAAATGACAAAACCGACAGCATCATATTTGGTCCAAGATCATGAAGATATTTTCTCTTCCCCACCATAATAAAAATCGGCCAAAGCATGCTTGAAAGGGACCCTTGCTTGTCTTCATATCTTTCACAAGATATTGAAGAATCTCCTCATCCCCACCTCCTTTGAATAGGCCGAAAATTTCCTACTTGATGAAGACTTTCATCAAGTCTTTTTTCTACATGACAAATTCACCAAATAAAGTCCAAGACACTTGAAGATACCATATCCAAATCAAGATATCAACCTCCCCACAAATCGGCCGAAAATGACCCCTTGATGAAGACTTTCATCAAGTCTTTTTCTACATGTCAATGTCATCTAGTCCAAGATTGTTATCTTGTCCAAAATCCTTCCCTTCCCCACACATCTCGGCCGAAACATGCTTGATGGAGACTTGTATTTTCGTTTTTCTTGTCTTTGTTATTTCCTTATCTTTTGTATACTACTATATATAGTAGTTCACCCTTGTATTGTTAATAATCTTGAATCTTGAATATTAATAAACCTTGTATTTCTTTGAAATATACGTTGAACGAGTTCAACAAACTTTAGTTATTGTTTCGACGCGTCTCGAGATTTTAACTTGATCAATTCTCAATAGGTCTTGAGAAGAGATTACTTTTATCGAGTTATAGGTCTAGTTCGATAAAACACATCCAAATCCGTATACACTACTACCTCACGGCCGAACCCCATTCAAATTCGGCCACCCCTTGTAATTTTCGAGTGATACTTTGATAGTTGTCAAGACATAATAATCTTCCGTTGTATTTCATACGCTTTACGTACGTAATTCGTATCATCTTCTTGTTCGATATTTTTTATTGTTATATCCGATATTATTCACATACAAAATACATCCGAAAAACTCCATATTCGTAAAAGCCTTCCGCTATCATACACTTACATATACTCCGACCGATACGTATCCACCTCTCCCCGGATAATTCGTATCAGTGTCTTTCTTGCATACGTTGCTCCGGTAAGCCGTTTAGTGCGTCACGGAGTGTCATCAAGAAATCGAGCTCGGAGAAATCCATAACAAGAATCAAAAGATAGTTCCTGACAAGAAATCGGACAGAAAATTTTCCCAAGAAATCCGTGAAGAATGAACCAAGAAGATGATCAAAGAATCTGATCTCCACCGTTCAGACTGTAGTTCAATGAGTTGGCTTACCTTTGTCAAAATTTCGTGATGATCCAACGGTCGAATCCACGGGAAACTTTGTTTTCTTCCGACTGCGCTAATCTGCCAATGTTATGCGAAAATTCTTCTAACCGTGAAGAACAACCCAAGAAGGTGACTAAATACTTCAAAAAAATTCGGTGAATATAGTTGATCGCCCAAGGAGATGACCTTGGGCTCCGATACCACTTATGATACGAATTACGTAAGTAAGTGTACGTAATGCGTATGAAATACAACGGAAGATTATTATGTTTGGAAAAGTATCAAAGTATCAACCAAAAGTACAAGGTGGTGACCGAAATTTATACGGTTTTCGGCCGTGAGGTAGTAGTGTATACGGATTTGGATGTGTTTTATCGAACTAGACCTATAACTCGATAAAAGTAATCTCTTCTCAAGACCTATTGAGAATTGATCAAGTTAAAATCTCGAGGCGTCGAAACAATAACTAAAGTTTGTTGAACTCGTTCAACGTATATTTCAAAGAAATACAAGGTTTATTACTTTCGATTCTTACAAATACAATCAAGTACTACTATATATAGTAGTTTCCAACTTTAAGAAAATACAACAAAAACAAGAAAATGAAGCTTCCTAGCATGCTTCCATTTCGGCCGAAATATCTAAGGAGGAGATACCAAGCATCTTGATTTTATTAGGTGATTAAGACATGAAGAAATCTTTGATGAATCTTGGACTTGTGATGGTGATGGTGACATGAAGAAGATCTTCACTAAATATCATCCCTTATTCTTCAAATCGGCCGAACTCAACTTAGGTGATTAGGAGGATTTTGTGAAGATATGATATCAACCCCTTTGGAATTATTATGGTGACTAAGACATTAGGGATAATGACATGAAGGAAAGTTTTGAGGGAAGTCTTCTTCCAATCTTGTGCAACTCGGCCGAATCATGGAGGGATTGTGAGGATTATGTGGTGATATGGTATCAAGCCTTTTGGAATTACTAGGGTGATTATGACATGAAGGAAAATGACATGAAGGAGATATTTGATGAAAGTCTTCATCAAATCTTTATGCTAGGGCGATTTTTATTATGGTGGGAAGAGAAAATATCTTCATGCATCTTGACAAATCATGAGTCCCTTTCAAGCATGATATGGCGAATTTCATGCTTTCGGACCGATTCCGTCGTCGAGTTTTACGTTACTCCGATTCCGATTAACAACGTAACTCCAATCTGCGTATTCTTTTCTCCCAAGTATAATGATGCATGACCATGCGAATTTGTATCGTCGTGGATGTCGATTTTTATTGGAGCTTCTTCGATTTAGATATCGTATCAAGTCTTGAAACTAGAAGAGACAAAAATCTTCATGATCTTGGACCAAATATGATGCTGTCGGTTTTGTCATTTCTGGGATCCAATGAGTCCGAATTTGGTCCTATGGTCTCATAAGATTTGTAGCTCTCTTTCTTAGCTTTCCATGGCCACTTGAATCACACAGATCGGATTTCGGACGAGAAAGTTATGGACAAAATACTAAAAGCGCTACGAAGTCGTCGTGCGCGAGAATTGGTAATTTGTCCACGTATTTTGCATGAGGATTTTATGTATGCTGCGACTCAACCAAGCTTGGTCGGATAAGCTTCTTTTTGTATTTGATGATGTTGACCGATTCGTATCATACCCTCTCTCTTTAAAGGGAATTGTCCTCAATTAGAACTCCTCGTCACCAAGATAATTGACTAAAGCCTCTAAGTATTTGATCTCGAAGATGTCCATGATGCGTACATGGCCCAAAATCTTGAGACGATAGGTAGTGGGGCCCCCTCGAGAATCACCAACAAAATAACTATCATTATTAATAAAATAATAATAATTACTCACTGTGTAATACGATATCATGACATGAGTGGATATACGAAATGGGGCCTTGCAGTTAACTCCACATCGGGTTCCTCCTCGAGTGGAAACACTGATTTCTTGGGTTCATCATCAAAAATGGAAAACACAGAATTTATTACGGTGGGAACCATAGGATTTATTACGGATTCCTCTTCATCAATTGATTCCTCATCAAATGCTGGCGGTCCGTCATAATCTAACCAACACTCCGTTTCAATATTGCTGGGCTCCTCCAATAATGTCTCATCAAAAATTAATCCACTAGGCTCGTTTCGTATCGCAACAAAGTCATACGACCCACTTTGCTCCGATAGGGCAGCTCGACTCCAACCATCGTCTTATTTGTCATCAAAAAATGCCGCAGGAAATTCTGTCATATCAAAGTCGTCAGTGACAAAGAGTTCATTTTCAATATTAGCCGTTTCAAAAAGCATAAGGTGGTGATCTTGTTTCGCGTTACTAAAATAATTTGGTCCGTTTTGGTCAATTTGGCCAACACAACCAACTGACCCATGATCAAAGTAGCAAGATCTAGGTTCGTCGACTAGGGAGACACGGCTCAACTCATCTTCTTCGTTGAATTGCTCCGTTGAAAACTCTGTCTCGTCTACTTCATTGAAAATGGTGGTAGGGACATCGTCTTCGTCAAAAAAAACTTATTTGAAATTCTTCGATGAAAAAAAAATCTTTGATCAAAGGTTGGCGGCGGGGCGTCGAAGGATTGGTGGTGGGGGAACAACGAGTGGTGGTATGGTTTGAACCTTCGATTGAAATATTTTGTGAATTTTTGCCAATCTTTGATTTTTGGCTTACGTTGTTGTGTACGGGTCTGTTTGATTTTGCCACCGAGACGGCGCGCTACGCGGGCGCCTTGCTACCAACAAAGCGCGGCGGTTGATCGGGGCGACCTTGAAGTCGAGTGCTCCTCACAAGCACGAAGCCAATCTATGCACGCATTTGGATTACTATCTCGTGAAATTCGGTATCTTTGCGGAATTTGGCCAAGAAATCAATATCGTTCGCATCGTCCCTGTGTCTTTCTTGCATACGTTGCTCCGGTAAGCCGTTTAGTGCGTCACGGAGTGTCATCAAGAAATCGAGCTCGGAGAAATCCATAACAAGAATCAAAAGATAGTTCTTGACAAGAAATCGGACAGAAAATTTTCCCAAGAAATCCGTGAAGAATGAACCAAGAAGATGATCAAAGAATCTGATCTCCACCGTTCAGACTGTAGTTCAATGAGTTGGCTTACCTTTGTCAAAATTTCTTGATGATCTAACGGTCGAATCTACGGGAAACTTTGTTTTCTTCCGACTGCGCTAATCTGCCAATGTTATGCGAAAATTCTTCTAACCGTGAAGAACAACCCAAGAAGGTGACTAAATACTTCAAAAAAAAAAAATCGGTGAATATAGTTGATCGCCCAAGGAGATGACCTTGGGCTCCGATACCACTTATGATACGAATTACGTAAGTAAGTGTACGTAATGCGTATGAAATACAACGGAAGATTATTATGTTTGGAAAAGTATCAAAGTATCAACCAAAAGTACAAGGTGGTGACCGAAATTTATACGGTTTTCGGCCGTGAGGTAGTAGTGTATACGGATTTGGATGTGTTTTATCGAACTAGACCTATAACTCGATAAAAGTAATCTCTTCTCAAGACCTATTGAGAATTGATCAAGTTAAAATCTCGAGACGCGTCGAAACAATAACTAAAGTTTGTTGAACTCGTTCAACGTATATTTCAAAGAAATACAAGGTTTATTACTTTCCAGATTCTTACAAATACAATCAAGTACTACTATATATAGTAGTTTCCAACTTTAAGAAAATACAACAAAAACAAGAAAATGAAGCTTCCTAGCATGCTTCCATTTCGCCGAAATATCTAAGGAGGAGATACCAAGCATCTTGGTTTTATTAGGTGATTAAGACATGAAGAAATCTTTGATGAATCTTGGACTTGTGATGGTGATGGTGACATGAAGAAGATCTTCACTAAATATCATCCCTTATTCTTCAAATCGGCCGAACTCAACTTAGGTGATTAGGAGGATTTTGTGAAGATATGATATCAACCCCTTTGGAATTATTATGGTGACTAAGACATTAGGGATAATGACATGAAGGAAAGTTTTGAGGAAAGTCTTCTTCCAATCTTGTGCAACTCGGCGAATCATGGAGGGATTGTGAGGATTATGTGGTGATATGGTATCAAGCCATTTGGAATTACTAGGGTGATTATGACATGAAGGAAAATGACATGAAGGAGATATTTGATGAAAGTCTTCATCAAATCTTTATGCTAGGGCGATTTTTATTATGGTGGGGAAGAAAATATCTTCATGCATCTTGACAAATCATGAGTCCCTTTCAAGCATGATATGGCGAATTTCATGCTTTCGGACCGATTCCGTCGTCGAGTTTTACGTTACTCCGATTCCGATTAACAACGTAACTCCAATCTGCGTATTCTTTTCTCCCAAGTATAATGATGCATGACCATGCGAATTTGTATCGTCGTGGATGTCGATTTTTATTGGAGCTTCTTCGATTTAGATATCGTATCAAGTCTTGAAACTAGAAGAGACAAAAATCTTCATGATCTTGGACCAAATATGATGCTGTCGGTTTTTGTCATTTCTGGGATCCAATGAGACCGAATTTGGTCCTATGGTCTCATAAGATTTGTAGCTCTCTTTCTTAGCTTTCCATGGCCACTTGAATCACCTGAATCGGATTTCGGACGAAAGTTATGGACAAAATACTAAAGCGCTACGAAGTCGTCGTGCGCGAGAATTGGTAATTTGTCCATGTATTTTGCATGAGGATTTTATGTATGCTGCGACTCAACCAAGCTTGGTCGGATAATCTTCTTTTTGTATTTGATGATGTTGACCGATTCGTATCATACCCTCTCTCTTTAAAGGGAATTGTCCTCAATTCCGAACTCCCTTCGTCACCAAGATAATTGACTAAAGCCTCTAAGTATTTGATCTCGAAGATGTCCGCGGTGCGTACATGGCCCAAAATCTTGAGACGATAGGTAGTGGGGCCCTCGAGAATCACCAACAAAATAACTATCATTATTAATAAAATAATAATAATTACTCCGCTGTAATACCGATATCATGACATGAGTGGATATCTGAAATGGGACGCACGGTTAACTCCACATCGGGTTCCTCCTCCGAGTGGAAACACCGATTTCTTGGGTTCATCATCAAAAATAGAAAACACAGAATTTATTACGGTGGGAACCATAGGATTTATTACGGATTCCTCTTCATCAATTGATTCCTCATCAAATGTCAAGGTCCGTCATAATCTAACCAACACTCGTTTCAATATTCTTTGGGCTCCTCCAATAATGTCTCATCAAAAATTAATCCACTAGGCTCGTTTCGTATCGCAACAAAGTCATACGACCCACTTTGCTCCGATAGGGCGGCTCGACTCAACCATCGTCTTCTTTGTCATCAAAAATGCCGCAGAAATTCTGTCATATCAAAGTCGTCGGTGACAAAGAGTTCATTTTCAATATTAGCCGTTTGAAAGCATAAGGCCGTGATCTTGTTTCGCGTTACTAAAATAATTTGGTCCGTTTTGGTCAATTTGGCCAACACAACCAAGCGCCCATGATCAAAGTAGCAAGATCTAGGTTCGTCGACTAGGGAGACACGGCTCAACTCATCTTCTTCGTTGAATTGCTCCGTTGAAAACTCTGTCTCGTCTACTTCATTGAAAATGGTGGTAGGGACATCGTCTTCGTCAAAAAAACTTATTGAAATTCTTCGATGAAAAAAATCTTTGATCAAAGGTTGGCGGCGGGCGTCGAAGGATTGGTGGTGGGGAACAACGAGTGGTGGTATGGTTTGAACCTTCGATTGAAATATTTTGTGAATTTTTGCCAATCTTTGATTTTTGGCTTACGTTGTTGTGAACAGGATCTGTTTGATTTTGCCACCAGACGGCGGCGCTACCGCGGAGGCGCCTTGCTACCAACAAAACGCGGCGGTTGATCGGGGCAGCCTTGAAGTCCGAGTGCTCCTCACAAGCACGAAGCCAATCTATGCACGCATTTGGATTACTATCTCCGTGAAATTCCGGTATGCTGCGGAATTTGGCCAAGAAATCAATATCGTTGGCATCGTCCCCGTGTCTTTCTTGCATACGTTGCTCCGGTAAGCCGTTTAGTGCGTCACGGAGTGTCATCAAGAAATCGAGCTCGGAGAAATCCATAACAAGAATCAAAAGATAGTTCTTGACAAGAAATCGGACAGAAAATTTTCCCAAGAAATCCGTGAAGAATGAACCAAGAAGATGATCAAAGAATCTGATCTCCACCGTTCAGACTGTAGTTCAATGAGTTGGCTTACCTTTGTCAAAATTTCGTGATGATCCAACGGTCGAATCTACGGGAAACTTTGTTTTCTTCCGACTGCGCTAATCTGCCAATGTTATGCGAAAATTCTTCTAACCGTGAAGAACAACCCAAGAAGGTGACTAAATACTTCAAAAAAAAAATTCGGTGAATATAGTTGATCGCCCAAGGAGATGACCTTGGGCTCCGATACCACTTATGATACGAATTACGTAAGTAAGTGTACGTAATGCGTATGAAATACAACGGAAGATTATTATGTTTGGAAAAGTATCAAAGTATCAACCAAAAGTACAAGGTGGTGACCGAAATTTATACGGTTTTCGGCTATGAGGTAGTAGTGTATACGGATTTGGATGTGTTTTATCGAACTAGACCTATAACTCGATAAAAGTAATCTCTTCTCAAGACCTATTGAGAATTGATCAAGTTAAAATCTCGAGACGCGTCGAAACAATAACTAAAGTTTGTTGAACTCGTTCAACGTATATTTCAAAGAAATACAAGGTTTATTACTTTCCAGATTCTTACAAATACAATCAAGTACTACTATATATAGTAGTATCCAACTTTAAGAAAATACAACAAAAACAAGAAAATGAAGCTTCCTAGCATGCTTCCATTTCGGCCGAAATATCTAAGGAGGAGATACCAAGCATCTTGGTTTTATTAGGTGATTAAGACATGAAGAAATCTTTGATGAATCTTGGACTTGTGATGGTGATGGTGACATGAAGAAGATCTTCACTAAATATCATCCCTTATTCTTCAAATCGGCCGAACTCAACTTAGGTGATTAGGAGGATTTTGTGAAGATATGATATCAACCCCTTTGGAATTATTATGGTGACTAAGACATTAGGGATAATGACATGAAGGAAAGTTTTGAGGAAAGTCTTCTTCCAATCTTGTGCAACTCGGCCGAATCATGGAGGGATTGTGAGGATTATGTGGTGATATGGTATCAAGCCTTTTGGAATTACTAGGGTGATTATGACATGAAGGAAAATGACATGAAGGAGATATTTGATGAAAGTCTTCATCAAATCTTTATGCTAGGGCCGATTTTTATTATGGTGGGGAAGAGAAAATATCTTCATGCATCTTGAAAAATCATGAGTCCCTTTCAAGCATGATATGGCCGAATTTCATGCTTTCGGACCGATTCCGTCGTCGAGTTTTACGTTACTCCGATTCCGATTAACAACGTAACTCCAATCTGCGTATTATTTTCTCCCAAGTATAATGATGCATGACCATGCGAATTTGTATCGTCGTGGATGTCGATTTTTATTGGAACTTCTTCGATTTAAATATCGTATCAAGTCTTGAAACTAGAAGAGACAAAAATCTTCATGATCTTGGACCAAATATGATGCTGTCGGTTTTTGTCATTTCTGGGATCCAATGTGTCCGAATTTGGTCCTATGGTCTCATAAGATTTGTAGCTCTCTTTCTTAGCTTTCCATGGCCACTTGAATCACCTGAATCGGATTTCGGACGAGAAAGTTATGGACAAAATACTAAAACTGCTACGAAGTCATCGTGCGCGCGAGAATTGGTAATTTGTCCATGTATTTTGCATGAGGATTTTATGTATGCCTGCGACTCAACCAAGCTTGGTCGGATAATCTTCTTTTTTGTATTTGATGATGTTGACCGATTCGTATCATACCCTCTCTCTTTAAAGGGAATTGTCCTCAATTCCGAACTCCCTTCACCAAGATAATTGACTAAAGCCTCTAAGTATTTGATCTCGAAGATGTCCGCGGGCGTACATGGCCCAAAATCTTGAGACGATAGGTAGTGGGGCCCTCGAGAATCACCAACAAAATAACTATCATTATTAATAAAATAATAATAATTACTCCGCTGTAATACCGATATCATGACATGAGTGGATATCGAAATGGGACGCAGTTAACTCCACATCGGGTTCCTCCTCGATTGGAAACACTGATTTCTTGGGTTCATCATCAAAAATGGAAAACACGAAATTTATTACGGTGGGAACCATAGGATTTATTACGGATTCCTCTTCATCAATTGATTCCTCATCAAATCTTTGGCGGTCCGTCATAATCTAACCAACACTCGTTTCAATATTCTTTGGGCTCCTCCAATAATGTCTCATCAAAAATTAATCCACTAGGCTCGTTTCGTATCGCAACAAAGTCATACGACCCACTTTGCTCCGATAGAGCGGCTCGACTCAACCATCGTCTTCTTTGTCATCAAAAATGCCGCAGAAATTGTCATATCAAAGTCGTCGGTGACAAAGAGTTCATTTTCAATATTAGCCGTTTGAAAGCATAAGGCCGTGATCTTGTTTCGCGTTACTAAAATAATTTGGTCCGTTTTGGTCAATTTGGCCAACACAACCAATCGCCCATGATAAAAGTAGCAAGATCTAGGTTCGTCGACTAGGGAGACACGGCTCAACTCATCTTCTTCGTTGAATTGCTCCGTTGAAAACTCTGTCTCGTCTACTTCATTGAAAATGGTGGTAGGGACATCGTCTTCGTCAAAAAAACTTCGCTGGAAATTCTTCGATGAAAAAAAAATCTTTGATCAAAGGTTGGCGGCGGGGCGTCGAAGGATTGGTGGTGGGGGAACAACGAGTGGTGGTATGGTTTGAACCTTCGATTGAAATATTTTGTGAATTTTTGCCAATCTTTGATTTTTGGCTTACGTTGTTGTGAACAGATCGCTTTTGATTTTGCCACCAGACGGCGGCGCTACCGCGGAGGCGCCTTGCTACCAACAAAACGCGGCGGTTGATCGGGGCAGCCTTGAAGTCCGAGTGCTCCTCACAAGCACGAAGCCAATCTATGCACGCATTTGGATTACTATCTCCGTGAAATTCCGGTATGCTGCGGAATTTGGCCAAGAAATCAATATCGTTGGCATCGTCCCTGTTTCTTTCTTGCATACGTTGCTCCGGTAAGCCGTTTAGTGCGTCACGGAGTGTCATCAAGAAATCGAGCTCGGAGAAATCCATAACAAGAATCAAGAGATAGTTCTTGACAAGAAATCGGACAGAAAATTTTCCCAAGAAATCCGTGAAGAATGAACCAAGAAGATGATCAAAGAATCTGATCTCCACCGTTCAGACTGTAGTTCAATGAGTTGGCTTACCTTTGTCAAAATTTCGTGATGATCCAACGGTCGAATCCACGGGAAACTTTGTTTTCTTCCGACTGCGCTAATCTGCCAATGTTATGCGAAAATTCTTCTAACCGTGAAGAACAACCCAAGAAGGTGACTAAATACTTCAAAAAAAAATCGGTGAATATAGTTGATCGCCCAAGGAGATGACCTTGGGCTCCGATACCACTTATGATACGAATTACGTAAGTAAGTGTACGTAATGCGTATGAAATACAACGGAAGATTATTATGTTTGGAAAAGTATCAAAGTATCAACCAAAAGTACAAGGTGGTGACCGAAATTTATACGGTTTTCGGCCGTGAGGTAGTAGTGTATACGGATTTGGATGTGTTTTATCGAACTAGACCTATAACTCGATAAAAGTAATCTCTTCTCAAGACCTATTGAGAATTGATCAAGTTAAAATCTCGAGACGCCGAAACAATAACTAAAGTTTGTTGAACTCGTTCAACGTATATTTCAAAGAAATACAAGGTTTATTACTTTCGATTCTTACAAATACAATCAAGTACTACTATATATAGTAGTTTCCAACTTTAAGAAAATACAACAAAAACAAGAAAATGAAGCTTCCTAGCATGCTTCCATTTCGGCCGAAATATCTAAGGAGGAGATACCAAGCATCTTGGTTTTATTAGGTGATTAAGACATGAAGAAATCTTTGATGAATCTTGGACTTGTGATGGTGATGGTGACATGAAGAAGATCTTCACTAAATATCATCCCTTATTCTTCAAATCGGCCGAACTCAACTTAGGTGATTAGGAGGATTTTGTGAAGATATGATATCAACCCCTTTGGAATTATTATGGTGACTAAGACATTAGGGATAATGACATGAAGGAAAGTTTTGAGGAAAGTCTTCTTCCAATCTTGTGCAACTCGGCCGAATCATGGAGGGATTGTGAGGATTATGTGGTGATATGGTATCAAGCCTTTTGGAATTACTAGGGTGATTATGACATGAAGGAAAATGACATGAAGGAGATATTTGATGAAAGTCTTCATCAAATCTTTATGCTAGGGCCGATTTTTATTATGGTGGGGAAGAGAAAATATCTTCATGCATCTTGACAAATCATGAGTCCCTTTCAAGCATGATATGGCGAATTTCATGCTTTCGGACCGATTCCGCTGCCGAGTTTTACGTTACTCCGATTCCGATTAACAACGTAACTCCAATCTGCGTATTCTTTTCTCCCAAGTATAATGATGCATGACCATGCGAATTTTTATCGTGGATGTCGATTTTTATTGGAGCTTCTTCGATTTAGATATCGTATCAAGTCTTGAAACTAGAAGAGACAAAAATCTTCATGATCTTGGACCAAATATGATGCTGTCGGTTTTGTCATTTCTGGGATCCAATGAGTCCGAATTTGGTCCTATGGTCTCATAAGATTTGTAGCTCTCTTTCTTAGCTTTCCATGGCCACTTGAATCACTCCGAATCGGATTTCGGACGAGAAAGTTATGGACAAAATACTAAAATCAAGTAAAGTCGTCGTGCGCACGAGAATTGGTAATTTGTCCATGTATTTTGCATGAGGATTTTATGTATGCTGCGACTCAACCAAGCTTGGTCGGATAATCTTCTTTTTGTATTTGATGATGTTGACCGATTCGTATCATACCCTCTCTCTTTAAAGGAATTGTCCTCAATTCGAACTCCCTTCGTCACCAAGATAATTGACTAAAGCCTCTAAGTATTTGATCTCGAAGATGTCCGCGGCGTACATGGCCCAAAATCTTGAGACGATAGGTAGTGGGGCCCCTCGAGAATCACCAACAAAATAACTATCATTATTAATAAAATAATAATAATTACTCCGCTGTAATACCGATATCATGACATGAGTGGATATCCGAAATGGGACGCAGTTAACTCCACATCGGGTTCCTCCTCCAGAATTGGAAACACTGATTTCTTGGGTTCATCATCAAAAATGGAAAACACAGAATTTATTACGGTGGGAACCATAGGATTTATTACGGATTCCTCTTCATCAATTGATTCCTCATCAAATGCTGGCGGTCCGTCATAATCTAACCAACACTCCGTTTCAATATTGCTGGGCTCCTCCAATAATGTCTCATCAAAAATTAATCCACTAGGCTCGTTTCGTATCGCAACAAAGTCATACGACCCACTTTGCTCCGATAGGGCAGCTCGACTCCAACCATCGTCTTCTTTGTCATCAAAAAATGCCGCAGGAAATTCTGTCATATCAAAGTCGTCAGTGACAAAGAGTTCATTTTCAATATTAGCCGTTTCAGAAAGCATAAGGCCGTGATCTTGTTTCGCGTTACTAAAATAATTTGGTCCGTTTTGGTCAATTTGGCCAACACAACCAACTGGCCCATGATCAAAGTAGCAAGATCTAGGTTCGTCGACTAGGGAGACACGGCTCAACTCATCTTCTTCGTTGAATTGCTCCGTTGAAAACTCTGTCTCGTCTACTTCATTGAAAATGGTGGTAGGGACATCGTCTTCAAAAAAACTATTGGAAATTCTTCGATGAAAAAAATCTTTGATCAAAGGTTGGCGCGGGCGTCGAAGGATTGGTGGTGGGGAACAACGAGTGGTGGTATGGTTTGAACCTTCGATTGAAATATTTTGTGAATTTTTGCCAATCTTTGATTTTGGCTTACGTTGTTGTGAACGGATCGTTTGATTTTGCCACCAGACGGCGGCGCTACCGCGGAGGCGCCTTGCTACCAACAAAACGCGGCGGTTGATCGGGCGGCCTTGAAGTCCGAGTGCTCCTCACAAGCACGAAGCCAATCTATGCACGCATTTGGATTACTATCTCCGTGAAATTCCGGTATGTCATGAATTTGGCCAAGAAATCAATATCGTTGGCATCGTCCCTGTTTCTTTCTTGCATACGTTGCTCCGGTAAGCCGTTTAGTGTGTCACGGAGTGTCATCAAGAAATCGAGCTCGGAGAAATCCATAACAAGAATCAAGAGATAGTTCTTGACAAGAAATCGGACAGAAAATTTTCCCAAGAAATCCGTGAAGAATGAACCAAGAAGATGATCAAAGAATCTGATCTCCACCGTTCAGACTGTAGTTCAATGAGTTGGCTTACCTTTGTCAAAATTTCGTGATGATCCAACGGTCGAATCCACGGGAAACTTTGTTTTCTTCCGACTGCGCTAATCTGCCAATGTTATGCGAAAATTCTTCTAACCGTGAAGAACAACCCAAGAAGGTGACTAAATACTTCAAAAAAAAAAATCGGTGAATATAGTTGATCGCCCAAGGAGATGACCTTGGGCTCCGATACCACTTATGATACGAATTACGTAAGTAAGTGTACGTAATGCGTATGAAATACAACGGAAGATTATTATGTTTGGAAAAGTATCAAAGTATCAACCAAAAGTACAAGGTGGTGACCGAAATTTATACGGTTTTCGGCCGTGAGGTAGTAGTGTATACGGATTTGGATGTGTTTTATCGAACTAGACCTATAACTCGATAAAAGTAATCTCTTCTCAAGACCTATTGAGAATTGATCAAGTTAAAATCTCGAGACGCGTCGAAACAATAACTAAAGTTTGTTGAACTCGTTCAACGTATATTTCAAAGAAATACAAGGTTTATTACTTTCGATTCTTACAAATACAATCAAGTACTACTATATATAGTAGTTTCCAACTTTAAGAAAATACAACAAAAACAAGAAAATGAAGCTTCCTAGCATGCTTCCATTTCGGCCGAAATATCTAAGGAGGAGATACCAAGCATCTTGGTTTTATTAGGTGATTAAGACATGAAGAAATCTTTGATGAATCTTGGACTTGTGATGGTGATGGTGACATGAAGAAGATCTTCACTAAATATCATCCCTTATTCTTCAAATCGCCGAACTCAACTTAGGTGATTAGGAGGATTTTGTGAAGATATGATATCAACCCCTTTGGAATTATTATGGTGACTAAGACATTAGGTATAATGACATGAAGGAAAGTTTTGAGGGAAGTCTTCTTCCAATCATGTGCAACTCGCGAATCATGGAGGGATTGTGAGGATTATGTGGTGATATGGTATCAAGCCTTTTGGAATTACTAGGGTGATTATGACATGAAGGAAAATGACATGAAGGAGATATTTGATGAAAGTCTTCATCAAATCTTTATGCTAGGGCCGATTTTTATTATGGTGGGGAAGAGAAAATATCTTCATGCATCTTGACAAATCATGAGTCCCTTTCAAGCATGATATGGCGAATTTCATGCTTTCGGACCGATTCCGTCGTCGAGTTTTACGTTACTCCGATTAGATTAACAACGTAACTCCAATCTGCGTATTCTTTTCTCCCAAGTATAATGATGCATGACCATGCGAATTTTTATCGTCGTGGATGTCGATTTTTATTGGAGCTTCTTCGATTTAGATATCGTATCAAGTCTTGAAACTAGAAGAGACAAAAATCTTCATGATCTTGGACCAAATATGATGCTGTCGGTTTTTGTCATTTCTGGGATCCAATGAGTCCGAATTTGGTCCTATGGTCTCATAAGATTTGTAGCTCTCTTTCTTAGCTTTCCATGGCCACTTGAATCACCTGAATCGGATTTCGGACGAGAAAGTTATGGACAAAATACTAAAACTGCTACGAAGTCGTCGTGCGCGCGAGAATTGGTAATTTGTCCATGTATTTTGCATGAGGATTTTATGTATGCCTGCGACTCAACCAAGCTTGGTCGGATAATCTTCTTTTTTGTATTTGATGATGTTGACCGATTCGTATCATACCCTCTCTCTTTAAAGGGAATTGTCCTCAATTCCGAACTCCCTTCGTCACCAAGATAATTGACTAAAGCCTCTAAGTATTTGATCTCGAAGATGTCCGCAGTGCGTACATGGCCCAAAATCTTGAGACGATAGGTAGTGGGTCCAACTCTAGAATCACCAACAAAATAAATAACATTATTAATAATATAATAATAATTACTCCGGAGTAATACCGATATCATGACATGAGTGGATATCTGAAATGGGACGCACGGTTAACTCCACATCGGGTTCCTCCTCCAGAATTGGAAACACTGATTTCTTGGGTTCATCATCAAAAATGGAAAACACAGAATTTATTACGGTGGGAACCATAGGATTTATTACGGATTCCTCTTCATCAATTGATTCCTCATCAAATGCTGGCGGTCCGTCATAATCTAACCAACACTCCGTTTCAATATTACTGGGCTCCTCCAATAATGTCTCATCAAAAATTAATCCACTAGGCTCGTTTCGTATCGCAACAAAGTCATACGACCCACTTTGCTCCGATAGGGCAGCTCGACTCCAACCATCGTCTTCTTTGTCATCAAAAAATGCCGCAGAAATTCTGTCATATCAAAGTCGTCGGTGACAAAGAGTTCATTTTCAATATTAGCCGTTTGAAAGCATAAGGCCGTGATCTTGTTTCGCGTTACTAAAATAATTTGGTCCGTTTTGGTCAATTTGGCCAACACAACCAATCGCCCATGATCAAAGTAGCAAGATCTAGGTTCGTCGACTAGGGAGACACGGCTCAACTCATCTTCTTCGTTGAATTGCTCCGTTGAAAACTCTGTCTCGTCTACTTCATTGAAAATGGTGGTAGGGACATCGTCTTCGTCAAAAAAACTTATTGGAAATTCTTCGATGAAAAAAATCTTTGATCAAAGGTTGGCGGCGGGGCGTCGAAGGATTGGTGGTGGAGGAACAACGAGTGGTGGTATGGTTTGAACCTTCGATTGAAATATTTTGTGAATTTTTGCCAATCTTTGATTTTTGGCTTACGTTGTTGTGAACGGGACTGTTTCAGTTTTTGCCACCAGACGGCGGCGCTACCGCGGAGGCGCCTTGCTACCAACAAAACGCGGCGGTTGATCGGGGCAGCCTTGAAGTCCGAGTGCTCCTCACAAGCACGAAGCCAATCTATGCACGCATTTGGATTACTATCTCCGTGAAATTCCGGTATGCTGCGGAATTTGGCCAAGAAATCAATATCGTTGGCATCGTCCCTGTTTCTTTCTTGCATACGTTGCTCCGGTAAGCCGTTTAGTGCGTCACGGAGTGTCATCAAGAAATCGAGCTCGGAGAAATCCATAACAAGAATCAAGAGATAGTTCTTGACAAGAAATCGGACAGAAAATTTTCCCAAGAAATCCGTGAAGAATGAACCAAGAAGATGATCAAAAAATCTGATCTCCACCGTTCAGACTGTAGTTCAATGAGTTGGCTTACCTTTGTCAAAATTTCGTGATGATCCAACGGTCGAATCCACGGGAAACTTTGTTTTCTTCCGACTGCGCTAATCTGCCAATGTTATGCGAAAATTCTTCTAACCGTGAAGAACAACCCAAGAAGGTGACTAAATACTTCAAAAAAAAAAATTCGGTGAATATAGTTGATCGCCCAAGGAGATGACCTTGGGCTCCGATACCACTTATGATACGAATTACGTAAGTAAGTGTACGTAATGCGTATGAAATACAACGGAAGATTATTATGTTTGGAAAAGTATCAAAGTATCAACCAAAAGTACAAGGTGGTGACCGAAATTTATACGGTTTTCGGCCGTGAGGTAGTAGTGTATACGGATTTGGATGTGTTTTATCGAACTAGACCTATAACTCGATAAAAGTAATCTCTTCTCAAGACCTATTGAGAATTGATCAAGTTAAAATCTCGAGACGCGTCGAAACAATAACTAAAGTTTGTTGAACTCGTTCAACGTATATTTCAAAGAAATACAAGGTTTATTACTTTCGATTCTTACAAATACAATCAAGTACTACTATATATAGTAGTTTCCAACTTTAAGAAAATACAACAAAAACAAGAAAATGAAGCTTCCTAGCATGCTTCCATTTCGCCGAAATATCTAAGGAGGAGATACCAAGCATCTTGGTTTTATTAGGTGATTAAGACATGAAGAAATCTTTGATGAATCTTGGACTTGTGATGGTGATGGTGACATGAAGAAGATCTTCACTAAATATCATCCCTTATTCTTCAAATCGGCCGAACTCAACTTAGGTGATTAGGAGGATTTTGTGAAGATATGATATCAACCCCTTTGGAATTATTATGGTGACTAAGACATTAGGGATAATGACATGAAGGAAAGTTTTGAGGAAAGTCTTCTTCCAATCTTGTGCAACTCGGCCGAATCATGGAGGGATTGTGAGGATTATGTGGTGATATGGTATCAAGCCTTTTGGAATTACTAGGGTGATTATGACATGAAGGAAAATGACATGAAGGAGATATTTGATGAAAGTCTTCATCAAATCTTTATGCTAGGGCCGATTTTTATTATGGTGGGGAAGAGAAAATATCTTCATGCATCTTGACAAATCATGAGTCCCTTTCAAGCATGATATGGCCGAATTTCATGCTTTCGGACCGATTCCGTCGTCGAGTTTTACGTTACTCCGATTCCGATTAACAACGTAACTCCAATCTGCGTATTCTTTTCTCCCAAGTATAATGATGCATGACCATGCGAATTTTTATCGTCGTGGATGTCGATTTTTATTGGAGCTTCTTCGATTTAGATATCGTATCAAGTCTTGAAACTAGAAGAGACAAAAATCTTCATGATCTTGGACCAAATATGATGCTGTCGGTTTTTGTCATTTCTGGGATCCAATGAGTCCGAATTTGGTCCTATGGTCTCATAAGATTTGTAGCTCTCTTTCTTAGCTTTCCATGGCCACTTGAATCACCTGAATCGGATTTCGGACGAGAAAGTTATGGACAAAATACTAAAGCTCACGAAGTCGTCATGCGTAGCGAGAATTGGTAATTTGTCCATGTATTTTGCATGAGGATTTTATGTATGCCTGCGACTCAACCAAGCTTGGTCGGATAATCTTCTTTTTTGTATTTGATGATGTTGACCGATTCGTATCAGATTTCATCACTAGTATGCCAAGGACTAGAACGGGAATGAACATGATTTGGGTTGTAGTTGATCGACTAACCAAGTCGGCTCATTTCCTGGGAATTAAAGATACATGGGGACCCGAGAGATTGGCACGAATATTTATTGCAGAGATAGTCAGATTGCACGGGACGCCGAAGACCATTATTTCGGATCGAGATGGTCGTTTCGTGTCACACTCGGAAAGGCATTCACGGGCTTTGGGGATCGAGCTCAACTTTAGTGACTTATGCCCAAACGGATGGTCAGTCTGAAAGAACTATACAGACAGTAGAAGACATGCTTAGAGCTTGTGCATTAGATTGGTCGACTGATTGGGAAGTTCACTTGCCCTTGATCGAGTTCACCTATAATAACAGTTGGCATGCTTCTATTAAGATGGCCCCATTTGAAGCTTTATACGGGAGAAGATGCCGATCACCCCTGTGTTGGGATGATTCTTCGGATTTGATCGGGACGGAACCGGAATTGATTATTCAGACTCAAGAGAAGATAGCTTCGATTCGAGAGAGACTGTTGACTGCCCAGAGTCGACAGAAGTCTTATGCAGATGTACGTCGTCGCCTTTTAGAGTTCGACGCAGGAGACCATGTACTATTAAAGGTGTCTCCTACACGAGGAATTTTCCGTTTTGGGAGGAGAGGCAAACTTAGTCCGAGATATATCGGACCATTCGAGATCCTCGAGAGAGTGGGAGATTTAGCATACAGGTTGGCCTTACCGCCATCGCTGAGTCACGTTCACAATGTGTTTCACGTATCCCAATTGCGGAAGTATGTACCGGACCCCAGTCACGTCATTGATTTCGACGAGATCGAAATAGATAATGATGGCACCTTCGAAGAAAGACCAATCAAGATACTTGAGAGCCGGATCAAACAATTGAGGAATAAACCAATACACTTGGTTAAAGTACATCACGACATGGAGTCGAAGAGGCCACTTGGGAAACGGAGGACAGTATGAAGACTAGATATCCGGAGTTGTTTTTATCTTAAGTTTCGGGACAAAACTTCTTTTTAAGGAGGAAGGATGTAATACCCGAGATTTCTATGTAATTGGAACTTGTGATATTGTAATAATTGTACTTTTGTATGAGTACTATTCTCCGTATTTCATAGTCCGATGTTGTCGAGCGTTTAATTTCATGGTTGTGATTTAAAGATTGTAAATCTGCGCATGTAGCGCACGCTATCGGATGTGTTTAGCGTGCGCTAACGTAGATTCATAGCGCACGCTACATAGGGTCATTAGCGCACGCTATGCATGGTCAATTTGATTGAGACGTGCGGTAGGTGAGATCTGGCCGGGGGACCCCTGTCGGATCGTGTCGGATGTACCTGGACGGCTTTCGGGAAAAGCCGAGTCAACGCCTTAGCGCATGCTACAGGTATATGCGTAGCGCACGCTAAGTGCCGAGTACAGTTTAGACTGTGAGCCGTTAGCGCACGCTACGAACAGGGTCTAGCGCGCTAATAGCCTTTTATTATAAATAGGACAACATCCTATTCGTGATTTCAGTTCTCTCTACTCTCATTATCCGAATTCCTACACTTAGAACATAACTTTCTTCACCCCAAACACTTCATATCAACATCCTGATTCATGATTGAAGATCGTATAACATTGGAGATTGGTGTTCAAGCTTTCGGTGTCGGATTGCTTCATTTTCCTCCGTGTTCTTCACTACTTGAGGTAGGTGATTCTTCACCAATGTTAGTAATGTTCTTAAGGACGTCTGATCATGTTTAGATAGCCAGTTATTTCGTTTATGATCGGTCATCATGTTAGAAGGATATTTTCGACGTTTCGACACTTATTCATCGTATGAACCTTTGAACCATCTTAGTAGTATGAACTCCTAAGCGTTTTCAAATCGATTTATGATCTGTAATCGGAGATTACCTTGTTCGTATGTTTTACGTAAGGAATCATATGTTTTGGGACTTGGAATAATCGGAACTCAAAATATTTCTTGAAGATCGAAGATAAGATTATGATGTTGAGTTGATTATCCGTATATTTGTACCTCATGATCATGGAACTTCCACAAAACCTTATTAGCATGACATGTTTGAGGATGACTTGTTGTATCGTCATAGAATTCATGAATTCACCACCTTTCGACCCACTTTTTCCGTTAGCAGTGTTCTGCCATGCAAGGGTAGCGCACGCTAACATATGTGAGTTAACGTGCGCTATCGGGGTTCAGTTAACGCACAGAACGTACGTAGCGTACGTTATGTATCAGCCGATTCGAACTGTCAGTTCGTAGCTAGTGCACGCTAGTCTTACACGATAGCGTACGCTAACAGGCCGGCTTAGCGCACGTTACGTAGAGTACGTAGCGCACGCTAAGCAGTCCAGGCAGATTGTTTATTTTGAGCTTTTCGGCCGTAGACCAAATTGTTAGGCCATCGTTCGACTTGAGATGATTTGTATATCATTCCTTTGTTAAGGTCCGAGCTTGTTACGTTGATCGAAGGAGGCGGCCTTCGAGTGGGTCGAGATCATTGAAGTGTTTCGTCCTTGCCATTTTCGAGGCAAGTATCATTTGTCGAGTTCGATTTATCATGCTTGTGGTTTTGTTCATATTGTTGAATATGAGATGTATTTCTGATAATTCTCGTGATATTCGTTGTTGTTTGTTCGTATTGATGAACATATTAAAATGCATATGAGTATGCATAATTGATTGATTATGGTATAAATGATCCGAGGGGGTCATGAGGATCTATGCTGAGGGCGCTGGATCGAATGTCCACCATGCGTTGGTCCGACGGGATCATCATGGGGATCTATGCTGAGGGCGCTGGATCGTTGGACGGGTTTTCCACCATGCGTTGGTCCGACGGGATCATCATGGGGATCTATGCTGAGGGCGCTGGATCGCTGGATTACCTTGTATTGTGTTGATGGAATCGTGAGGATTCGCATCGTTGGATTCCGGTGGCGGAAGTCCGTTTTGCATGCTTTATGATGCATTGATGATTTATTGTTTGACGATACTTGTACTAGCATTGTTTTGCTAACCCCTTCGGGGGTGGACATTGTTTTGATGTTCAGGTAGCCGAGGAGCGGGGAGGCAACCACAGTACCGACAGGACGATGGAATGGCTCAGTGATGTGATTGATGTTATTGTTATTGTGATTTGTCTTCTTGGTTCGTTTAGTACTCGAGTACGTCTGTTTTAATAAAGTCAATTCGATATGGTTGTATAAGTTAACTCATTTGATCGGTTGAATCAAATCTGTATTTGAACTTCAGTTGTCCGATTGTATTGTTTTTTTTACACTTCTTCTAAAATTAGCCTTGTAAATCCTTATCTAAAGGGTTTACGGCGCTGTAATTATTCCGAATATCTCGGGGTGTTACAATAATAACCGGCTAATCCGAGAAAGCTTCGGATTTCCTTAACATTCTTCGAAGGTAACCAATTTTGGATAGCCTCCGTCTTCTGAGGATCAACACGCACTCCATCTGATGAAATTACATGCCCGAGAAAAGTCACTTCGGACATCTAGAACTCACATTTGGAAAACTTTCCATAAAGTTGCTCTCGTCTTAACACGTCGAGAACCTGATGAAGATGAACCTCGTGTTCCTCTCGGTTACGAGAATAAATCAAAATGTCATCGATGAAGACAACAACAAACTGATCCAAAAAGTCGATGAAAACCCGATTCATTAACTCCATGAATACCGCAGGTGCATTAGTCAATCCAAACGGCATAACCACAAACTCATAATGACCATAGCGTGTTCGAAACGCCATCCTCGCGATATTCGACTCTCGAATCCGCAACTGATGATATCCAGATCTTAAGTCGATCTTGGAAAATACTAAAGCTCCCTGAAGTTGATCCAAAAGATCATCGATACGGGGTAGAGGATACTTATTCTTGATCGTCACCCGGTTCAATTCCCGGTAATCAATACACAAGCGGAACGAACCATCCTTCTTCTTGACAAACAACACTGGTGCTCCCCACGGGGACGCACTCGGACGGATATAACCTTTCTCGAACAACTCCTCAAGTTGGTTCTTTAATTCCTGCATTTCGGTCGGGGCCATCCGGTACGGTGCCTTCGATATCAGGGACATACTGGGCTCCAACTCAATCGTGAATTCCACATCTCTCTGTGGAGGCAAACCAGGTAACTCGTCTGGAAAAACATCGGCATATTCCCTCACTACCAGAATATCCGTCAACATTACTGATGATTTCTCGGTTTTGGTCATATAGCACCAATAACCAACACACCCCTGACTGAGTAATTTCACTGCTTTCATCAAGTTAGTGACCTTACCAGAACAGGCGGGATTACCTCCCTGAAAAACACATTCAACCCCATCGTCTGAAATGATAGTGACCATACGCTTACGGACACTGATGATGGCATCGTGATGATCCATCCAATCAATACCCAAAATGACGTCGTCTCTCGGCAATTCTACCATGATTAGGTTCGCTGGCCATACATGGCCATGAAGCTGAATCGGACAATTCTAAATCTCACGATTTCCGATAATTCGTCTACCATTAGGTAGACCAATGACATAAGGCTCACAACTAGTAGCACTACCCAGACGTAGTCTACTCAAACATGACTCAGAAATGAATGAATGCGATGCACCAGTATCAAAAAGGGTACACACAGGTTGATATAGAATATCGAGTGTACCTGAGATCATTCGGGCCTCTAGATCATCGGTCTTCTTCATCTCATAAATCCGGGGCTTGCTAGTCCCGGCACTGGATGCTCCCGTCTGATGGCTAAAGGCTCCACTTTATTCGCTCCTGTCGTCTTGAACGACGCAGACTGAGTGGCCTGATTTTGAACAGCTGACTGTTTCGGGGCCTGAGATGACGTCGGAGTTGGTTTGGAGTCCCTACGGCAAAAACGGGCCTTATGCCCAGCAATTCCACAGTTATGACACGTGATAGTCTGTCTCGGACACTTGGTGCTGAGATGACCAAGATCCCCACAGTTAAAATAGGTGATGGCCGAACTGGCCGCTCGTGACTGAGATTCCGCGGGTTTAGGCGTCACAGGAGGTCGCTCAGAAAAAGTTGAGCCCACCAGAGGTTTCTTGAAAGTGGCCTGACTGCCGTCAGACTGATTACGGTTCTTGGACTTCTTGCTAGCAGAAGAAGGTTGTTGCTTAGCAATCTCCTTAGCAGTAAGCTCATAGGTAAGAGCTTTCTCAATGAATTCGGCCAACGTGGTGCAATGATGATTAAGCAACTGTAGTCTCATCCGGGATTTCAGCCTCTTGCTGAAATACTTGATCTTATCCGCCTCAGAGTGAATGATAGATGAGGCGAACGGAAGAAGTTCCTGAAATTTCTCGGCAATGGCGAGAACATCCTCGTCTGCTGAGGGGTCGGGAGTGAGTAATTCCGACAATTTAGCCTCCCTGAGTGGGGCTGGATAATACCTCTCCATCATGAGAGTTTTGAACTGATCCCAAGTACATGATCCTTCGGTGGGCTTCAACGACAACCACCAAGAATGTGCGCTTTTACCCAGATAGTAAGCCGCAACTGAGACTTTGTGTCCTTCGGGACACTCTACCATAGCAAATAACTTCTCGAAATGTTCAAGCCAATGAACAATATCCGCCGGCTCAGGTGAGCCTTCAAAAGTAGGTGGCCTTTGGCGAGAGATGTCGCCGATGATACTGCTCACATTCCTCTCTTGACTCTGAGGTGGCGGCGGAGGAGCCTGTTGATTTTGATTAGCTGAGTTATGCATCGTCTCCATCAGTTTTTCCATTTGAGTCATTTGGGCCATCATGCCCTGCATAAAAGTGAGTGGGTCAACCCGAACACTCTTTGACTGAGTTGTGCCCCGGGTACGACTCCCCGACAGTGAATGATCACGTCCAGGTGAATGAGTGGCAGCGTCACTGCTCGATGAATTAGCATTATTTCTCGCGTTCGCACGTGTATTCACACGAGCTCTCGGGATTCGGCCCGCACCACGGCACATGAATATCACGTTATGATTATGACATGAGATGATGAAAATGAGCATACACGCTCTAACACAGTGATTACATGAATGATTAACTAAGGTGACATGATTATCTGATGAAATTATTGAAATGATTATCTTGAACAAGTTAACAAGATTAATGATATGATCTTCCAGATCAACAACCGAGTAATGAAATGAATTGAGTGATTAATGAGTTAACATGACCGTCCTGGTCAAAATGAAAATGATGATTGAGGATTGTTAACTGATGAATTATGAATGAATGATTATTGCCATAAAATATACCATGGCGTTAGAAATCTTACAGTTCTTGGTCTGATTAGCTCGGCATTTGCACAGGTCACACGTGATGCGAAAGTCCAATGATACTAGTCCGATGACGATGATTTCAAATGAGACATGACTCGGAAGGTAGTATTCAAAACCACGCTCCGATACCAACTCTGTAACACCCCAAACTAGGCGGATATTACAGTGCCGTGGACCCCCGACTAGGACCCACCAGGCGAATGAAAGCTGATGAATTAAATAATATAATTGTAGTACCGAACCACATTATATTACCAAATACTCCGATGAGGAGCTTAAGTATAATACACCAGGACAATACAGAATACTAGTATATTTTATATGAAGATAAAATACACCACCCTGAATAAATAAACATCTCAAACGGAATTTGCAGCGGAAATACAAATGACGGAAATGACTGAAATGACTGAAATAACCAGAATGACTGGGGCCCCCTACTAGTATCACTGGGACTCCTCGCCGTCAACATGCTCTTCCCGTGCCTTTGCCTTGCCGTGACCTGAAACAAAATTCCCCAACGGGGTCAGTTACACAGAACAACAATCCTCAAGGGTTGAAAATACAGAATCATGATATATCTGAAGTTATGAAATATCCTTAGTTATGAGTTACGCTGAAGAGGAGTATCATAGTACGCCCGTAATGTTCTGTGCAAGTGTACAAGACGAATGACCGGACACACCCATCCTTGTACCTAATTAGTCTCACGGAGGTAAGCGTTACCGTGTGCACGGTCCAATGTACCGGTGAACCCAATACATGACCATCGTGTGCCCGACTAAAAATTCCACACAACCAGACCCGGCCACGCAATATGAACCCAGAAGGTCATATGAACGAGAATGACCACAATGAATATCAATGAATAATAATTCGACAAGGCCAAGAATGACTTACCGAGATGAAAATAATAGTGACGTGATTGATAACTCAATGAAATGATTGGAACCGTCGTTCCTCGTGAATGAAGTGATTATTCGACAATTACAAGTCTCAATACGGTTAAATACAATGATGAATGAGTATGATTATGAATGAATAACAACAAAAGGAATGAATATCCTTTTAACCGAGTAAGAATCAACTTACACAACACCGGTGACAAACAACGTCCTAATTGAGATATCAGTCGCTCGAACAACCTTGGATAACACAATTACCAACAATCGTTCAACATACGAATCAAACATGAAAATAACGAACTCAAAACGTCGATTCGACTAACCCAAGTTCATTGGGGCATTATATCGAACACTTTGTGGCCAAACTTCGATTGTTTACAACCAAACCTCAATAATACCAATATCAAATCCCCAAGAAGTATTTCAAACCAACAAAACATCTTCCATACGATCAATAATCCAATATGAATATCCAAATTCGTGATTTCAACAACAATAATCGAAAACCCCCAAATCCAATTCAATATTCAAAGTGTTCTTGAATAATCCTTCAATAATCCAATAAATAATCAAACATATCCATAATCATGCGTATATCACTTCATACAACATGATCTTAACATCCAAAACATCATATCTCAATACAAAATCGAAATCCAAGATGTTGAAAAAAATTTACCTCTTGAAGATCCAAGCACTTTAATCCGAAGAATATGTGTTAGATCGACTATCCGGGCTTCACGATCGAAAGGAGATGAAGAAAATCAAACACTCAAGTGATAGATGATGGGAAGTCTCCCCCCTCAAGCCCTCTCTCTCGTATGGTTGAAGAAAAGGGAAAAAATGAGTGGATCTCGCTGAAAAAACGCAATTATAGTGCTGACTGCACTGTGTGCCGCGACCCGGACGAATGTGCCGCGGCAGTGACTCGGCAGTGTGCCGCGGCCCCGTCGGCATGAGCCGCGGCCCACGGTACAGAGGGGTTGGCCGATAAGTTGCAACATGAGTGTGCCGCGGCCCGGACGAGTGTGCCGCGGCAGTGTGCCGCGGCCCTGCCGGCATGAGCCGCGGCCCACAGTACAGGCTGCTCGGCCAAAACTGGAAAATGTGTGTGCCGCGGCGCACACTCCTTATGCCGCGGCCCACACCCCCCTTGGGTCCTAAATGATGAAAAATGATCCGGGAAGAGAATAAAAGCAATAGGAATCAATATTTGGGAAATAATAACACGAAATGGAAGTACGGAAATCCCAAAACGGTGGTTCCAAGCCATGATTACAAGGGTTCGCCCAACAAAACACAAATTGAACAATGTGGAGATTAGAAATGACATGAACTCCAACGTCAACATCGACTAATGAATCAATTATAACCATCAAGATAATACTCTTGTCTCGATTCCCGAGTAAGGTTGAAACAATGAACAATATCGATACACAACTCGAAGTTATTCCGAACGGTGAACACGGATGAATGATTATAACAAGTGAAAAATTACATAGTGACAAGTACCGAATGAAATTACTGAATGATAATGACTGAATTACAACCGGGTATTACAGCGGCATGATTTTCCATTCGTGTTCAAGCTTCCACAGCGATGAGAGTTTGGTTTTGAGAGTATGCACCTCCCAAGGCTTGTCTGACTTAACATTGAATAATCTCCCGATCAAAGTGTTAGGAGGAAACGGACTCGTTCCCTGTATCTATTTTCATCCACACAAATGCAAACTGAATCTCCTCGACGGAAAGGCTCATACGGCTTGATGCGGGAGGAGGATGGGAGTTAATGGATGTTTTGAATGGCCGAATTGAGAGCTGGGGATCATGGCTGGTGCAAAGAGCCAAATTTTATGGGGGAAGTACCTGCATGCAAAGAAGATGGAAAACCTCCCATGGCCGGAGAATTTTTGGGCATGGGATGGTTAAACGACAAGGCAGCAAGCAAATAAGTAGGATTGTGTGCATACATGGGTGCATTAAATGATACGAAACCAACTACTCCAAGCAAAGAAGACGAAGTAAGAATCGACAAAAAACATCTCGACCATACTCCAACGTACTTGGGCGAGAGAACTGAAACGAAGCACGGAGTTACCTTAATAATTGGAATTGGAGTAACTTAAACAAAAGACAACTTGCATCTTGGAGAGGGGAAGAGGTTCAAGTGTCAACTAAACAATAAAAGAATGATCAGCATCTTCTTACAAAAGCAGCAGGATTCATGGCAAAAGACGGCTGTCAACTTTCAACTTGGAGACAAGGCCCAGCTTTTACTTATGTCAACAAGTGACATGAGGAACCTTTTTTATTATCTTTTCTTATTTTAAGCTCAGCTTGTATTAGCTTAATTTATCTTGTCAGGCTGCTTTTGCCTATAAATAGTGGCAGTAGAGTTGTAATGAAGGGATTATTGAATGTTGAAAATTTAAGAACACACTTTGTGTTTTCCTTGGTGAATGCTTTTCATCAAAACTTGATTTTTATTCGACGTGTTTCGAGTATTAATCCGATTGATTCTCAATAGGTCTTGAGAAGAAATCACTTTGTCGAATTATAGGTCTAATTCGATAAAACAACTGTTTCTGTCCTGTTTCGATATTCTATTTGTTTTTTCGATACAGTTTCCTACTTGTTCAGTAGTTCGCATATTGTTCGATTCTGTGAACTTGTTTCCTGTTGAATCCGTATCCGTCCAAAACGTGCTGTTTCGACTGTTGCTATTTGGAAGTGGCCCGCATCAAGTCTTTTACATTTGGCCAAGTTTCTGTCTTGTTGTTGTATCGAGTTGCCGTCATCCTTTCCTGTCGCAAGTGCGTGCCGCTAGCCCGTGTTAGCACTATAGCGAACTGTTGTTACCAGTTCCCGACAGTTTCTGGCCAATAACTTTCGCTGGTCAAAAAGCCTTCCGCTGTATCGATAGCGGATTCGCATCACAAACGAGAATTCGTATCATAAGTGGCATCGGAGCCCAAGTTCTTGATCTTTGGCATTATGGATCTCAACGACGCTGACTTCTTGGCAAAACTTCGTGACGCATTGCGTGACGTACAAGAACAACGCGACTAGCGTTGGCAACCTAGGCGTGGTGACTATGAACGACCCTCACGCCATGTCGAAGAGTTCAAGGTGAACGAGCTTCCGGAGTTCGTTGTAGGGACAGACCCTGAAGTTTACCTGGAATGGGAACGAAAAATTGATCGTATGTTCGAATTTAAAGACCTTGACGATGAGAAAAGGTGTAAATATGCAATCCTCAAGTTGGGAAAAGGAGTTTCACTTTGGTACGAAGGAGTGAAAACACGAAGAGCTCGTGCGGGGAAAGAAAAGATCCGTTCGTGGGATTCTTTGAAAAGGAAACTTCGTAAAAGGTATGTACCAACATCACACCGGTTGTCATTTTACAGAAAGATTGCGGATCTCATGTAAGGAAAGTTAAATGTCAGTGAGTACATTGAGAAGTTTGAGAACCTAACCTTAATGGGAGAGATAGAGGAGAATGAGGAGCAGAAGATGTCGCGATTCTTGCGTGGCTTAAACCGAAGCATAGCTAACTCGGTGGAACTGTATCCATACGAGGACTTCGATACATTATATGGGTTATGTGTGAAGTTATAAGCTCAAAACAGGATGAAGATGTATAAACCCGAGTTTCCAGTCAAATTTGGAAACCCCATCGTCGGGTCTAGTTCAGCTGCTAAGGCAACTGCACCGACTCCGGTTCCTGTTGCGATTCCCGCTAAGGCAACTGTACCCTACGTACCGAAGGAGACGAGTTTGGCTAAAGTGAGATGTTTCAAATGTCAAGGATTCGGGCATTATCAAAATGCTTGTCCGAACAAGCGAGTGGTGACACTAAGGGAAGCTGTCACGATCCGAGACGAATTGTTGGTTGAGGACGAAAAAGAAAGACTAGGTGATGTATTTGATTTCAACATGGAGGGCGAAGAAGGGGAAGAATGTGAGGCTTACGATGCTCGGAATTATGATACGGTCTTGGTCCTTCGCACCTTGCAAGCCAAGTCGGTTCCAAGCGAGGTAGAACAATGGGACCAAATATTCCATACGAAGTGTCAAGTTGGAGAGAAGTGGTGTAGTTTAATTATCGACGGAGGGAGTTGCACCAACGTAGCTTCGAGTGAAATGGTGACAAAGCTTGGACTAACCACCACAACTCACCCTAAGCCATATGCTTTACATTGGCTTGATGACGGAAGTAAGGTAAGGGTTTCGAAACAAGTTCGGGTCGGATTAGCAATGGGTTCATATCATGATGAGATATTGTGTGATGTGATTCCAATGGATGCTTGTCACGTGCTTTTGGGACTCCCTTGGTTATTTGATAGGGATGTTTTGCATCGGGGAAGGAGCAACGAATACGAGTTGCGAGATAAGGAAAAGAAGATCGTGTTGAAACCGATGTCACCTCAAGCTATCTGGTCCATGAGTGCCAAACGAGGGGAAAAACCGAACCTCACCATGTTCGCGAGCGAGAGGGAAGTTGAACATGCTATGGAGAGTGGTGAGCGTGTTTACATGCTGGTGATAAAGGAGACTCGAGATGATTTCACGACAGCAAAGAACGAGGATACAGTGGTCGACTTATTACATGAGTTCGCGGACGTCTTCCCTGAAGAATTACCGTCGGGTTTGCCGCCAATTCGTGGAATTGAGCATCAAATCGACCTTATACAAGGTGCACCTCTTCTGAATAAAGCTACCTATAGGTGTAATCCCGAGGAAACGAAGGAACTTCAGAAGCAGATTGAGGAACTAATGAACCACGGGTATGTTCGAGAAAGTTTAAGTCCATGTGCGGTTCCGGTCCTACTTGTTCCTAAGAAGGATGGATCTTGGCGGATGTGTATCGATATCCGGGCCTTAAATAACATAACAATCAAGTATCGATTCCCGATACCAAGACTTGATGATATGTTGGACGAGCTACATGGCTCGGTGGTCTTCTCAAAAATTGATTTGTGAAGTGGCTATCACCAGATTCGTATGCGGGAGGGAGGTGAATGGAAGACGGCTTTCAAAACTAAGCATGGGTTGTATGAGTGGACCGTCATGCCGTTTGGACTTACGAATGCCCCGAGTACTTTCATGCGTTTAATGAACGAAGTACTTAAGACATTTTTGGGCAGATTTGTGGTCGTTTATTTGGATGATATTTTGGTTTATAGTCGATTGGTGGAGGAGCATCTCGGACATCTACGGCAAGTATTCGAGACTCTTAGGTCTCAGAGGCTGTATGGAAAGAAAGAAAAGTGTGCGTTTCTCGTCAAGATTATAACTTTTCTTGGCTATGTTGTTTCGAAGGATGGAGTGTCGGTTGATCAGGGGAAAATTGAAGCTATTAAGTCGTGGCCTACTCCTAAAACCGTAACTGAAGTTAGATCGTTCCATGGTCTTGCCTCTTTTTATCGGAGCTTTATTCGAGATTTCAGCACCATAACGAGTCCGATAACTGAATGTTTAAAGAAGGGCACGTTTAATTAGAGCCGGGCTGCTCAGGAGGTGTTCACAAATTTGAAGGCAAAGTTGTGCGAAGCACCAATCTTAGCACTACCCGATTTTTCGCAACCGTTCGAGGTAGAATGTGATGCTAGTGGAGTTGGCATTGGGGCAGTTCTCATTCAAGGAAAGCGGCCTATCGCTTATTTTTCAGAAAAGTTAAACGGTTTCGTCTCAATTATTGTACGTATGACAAGGAGTTTTATGCTATTGTGAGGGCTCTAGATCATTGGAGTCACTATCTTCGGCCAAAGCATTTTATCATACACTCGGACCATGAATCATTGAAGTATATTAACGGGCAACACAAGTTGAGTCCCAGGCATGCGAAGTGGGTGGAATTTTTACAATCATTTCACTTCTCATCAAAGTATAAGGATGGAAAGGACAATGTTGTAGCAGATGCATTGTCTAGGTGTTATGCCTTGCTCTCTACTCTTGACGTTCGTTTGCTTGGATTCGAGATAGTAAAGGAGTATTACGACGGTGACGCGGATTTTGGCGAGACCTTTGCCCTTTGCAAATCTGGCCCGATGGGAGATTTTTCGATACAGGAAGGCTTCTTTTTAAAGGGAATCATCTTTGCCTACCCAGGCACATGATTCGAGAATTGCTGGTTCGAGAGGCTCACGGAGGGGGTTTGGCTGGCCACTTTGGTTCGGCCAAGACATTGGATGTGCATAAAGAACATTTTTATTAGCCAAGAATGCAGAGGGATGTCCATAATATAATCAGTAAGTGTGTGACATGCCATATTACGAAGAGTTCGTTCAAACCAGGAATATACACACATTTACCGATTTCGGAGAGGCCATGGGAAGATGTCTCAATGGATTTCATTGTGGCTTTGCCTCGAACCCAACGAGGTAAGGATGCGATTATGGTGGTTGTCGATCGTTTTTCAAAAATGGCTCATTTTGTTCCTTGTCACAAAACCGATGATGCGAGTAATGTTGCTGACTTGTACTTCCGAGAGGTGGTGCGATTACATGGAGTTCCGAAAACTATTGTTTCGGACCGGGACTCGAAGTTTCTGAGCTACTTTTGGAACACATTGTGGAGGAAGGTGGGAACCAAGCTTTTGTTTAGTACTTCGCATCATCCTCAAATAGACGGACAAACTGAAGTGACTAACCGAACACTGGGAACGCTGTTGCGAGGCTTGGTGAGCAAAACAATAAAGGACTGGGATCTGAAACTGGCACATGCGGAGTTTGCTTATAATCGATCTCCTACTCATGCCACAGCGCATTCTCCATTCGAAGTAGTTTACGGCCTAAATCCTTACATACTGCTAGACTTAATTCCACTACCGAATGACGAATTGGTGCATAAGGATGCGGAGTCAAAGCTGAAATCAATGCTGAAATTACACGAACAGGTGCGGGAACGAATCAAGGAGATAAATGAGGCGTACAAAAGAAAATCAAACAAACAAAGGAAACCATGAGTGTTCGATGTCGGGGATTTAGTTTGGTTGCATTTGAGGAAGGAAAGATTCTCGAGTAAGCATAAGAACAAGTTAATGCCACGAACTGAGGGACCATTTGAAATAATTGTGAAGGTGAATGACAATGCTTACAAGTTAGAACTTCCGGGTGATTATGGAGTGCATGCTACTTTCAATATAGGCGATCTATCTCCTTACCTTAACGACGACGGAATTGCAGAATTGAGGACAATTACTTTTAAAGAAGGAGGGGATGATACGAAACCAACTACTCCAAGCAAAGAAGACGAAGTAAGAATCGACGTAAAACATCTCGACCATACTCCAACGTACTTGGGCGAGAGAACTGAAACGAAGCACGGAGTTACCTTGATAATTGGAATTGGAGTAACTTAAACAAAAGACAACTTGCATCTTGGGGAGGGGAAGAGGTTCAAGTGGCAACTAAACAATAAAAGAATGTTCAGCATCTTCTTACAAAAGCAGCAGGATTCTTGGCAAAAGGCGACTGTCAACTTTCAACTTGGAGACAAGGCCCAGCTTTTACTTTTGTCAACAAGTGACATGAGGAACCTTTTTTATTATCTTTTCTTATTTTAAGCTCAGCTTGTATTAGTTTAATTTATCTTGTCAGGCTGCTTTTGCCTATAAATAGTGGCAGTAGAGTTGTAATGAAGGGATTATTGAATGTTGAAAATTTAAGAACACACTTTGTGTTTTCCTTGGTGAATGCTTTTCATCAAAACTTGATTTCTATTCGACGCGTTTCGAGTATTAATCCGATTGATTCTCAATAGGTCTTGAGAAGAAATCACTTTGTCGAATTATAGGTCTAATTCGATAAAACAATCAAGCTTCGTCTGTTCGATATTCTATTTTTTTCGATACGCTTCCTACTTGTTCAAGAGTTCGCATATTGTTCGATTCTGTGAACTTGTTTCCTGTTGAATCCGTATCCATCCGAAACGTGCTGTTTCGACTGTTGCTGTTTGAAAGTGGCCTGCATCAAGTCTTTTACATTTGGCCAAGTTTCTGTCTTGTTGTTGTATCGAGTTGCCGTCATCCTTTCCTGTCGCGAGTGCGTGCCGCTAGCCCGTGTTAGCGCCAGAGCGAATCGTTGTTACCAGCCTCCGACGCTTACGCCAATAACTTTCGCCAAAAAGCCTTCCGTCAGACGATAGCGAATTCGCATCACAAGCGAGAATTCATATCATTAAATGCCGACACAACAGGTGTGTCTTATGTAGTAGGCACAGGGGCCTCGTTATGATGCATGGGGGTGTTAGAAAATGGGACATGCAAAGCCGCATTTTTAACAAGGTCATGAGTGGCAGTTTGAGCTTTGGCACCAGAAACAGCATGGAAGTTACGAACGTGTTGAGGTTGAACATTATTCGTAGCAGAATGAGAAACAAAATTAATGTCAGACGATTGAGAAATCATGGAAGGAACGACATGCAGAGTAATACTACCTGATGATGGCGAGTCATTAACATGGCATACGACATCCGGAGACGCTGCAGAGACGAAGGTAGAGATGAGATGGTGATACGAATTCTCGCTGGTTATGCGAATTCGCTATCGATACAGCGGAAGGCTTTTTGATGAACGGAAGCTATCGACAAGAAACTGTCGGGAACTGGTGACAACAACTCGCTACAGCAACAATACTGACGAGTGATGAAGGCGGTAATTCGATACAGCCACAAGACAGGAATTTGGTCCAAATGAAAAGACTCGAAACAGCACGTTACGTTCGGAAGCGACCTTAGGACAGGAAACACGTTCGAAGGATCGAACAACACTTTGTACGAAATATTGAACAAGTATAAAACTGTATCGAAAAATAAACAGAATATCGAAACAAGGTATAAACAGATGTTTTATCAAATTAGACCTATAATTTGATAAAGTGATTTCTCCTCAAGACCTATTGAGAATCAATCAGATTAGTATTCGAAACGCGTCGAATAAAAACCAAGTTTTGATGAAAAGCATTCACCGGGAAAAACACAAAGTGTTCTCAATTCTTCAACATTCAATAATCTCGCTATTACAACTCTACTGCCACTATTTATAGGCAAAAGTGGCCTGACAAAATAACTTAAACTATTACAAGCTGTTCTTTAAAATAATGAAAGGATAATAAAAGGTTCTTCATGTCACTTGTTGACAAAAGTAAAAGTTGGGTCTTGTCTCCAAGTTGAAGTTTGACAGCTGCTTTTTCATATAACAAGTTGCCAAGAATCCTGCTGCCTTTATAATAAAGAAATGCTGAAAATTCTTTGTTTAGCTACCACTTGGACCTTTTCCCCCTCCCATGTTGCAACTAGCCTTAAGTTATTCCAATTCCGACAATCAAGGTAACTCCGCACTCGTATCCGTTTTCTCGCCCAAGAAGTACGTTGGAGTGCGATCGAGGTATTTTACGTCAATTCTTACTTCATCTTCTTCGCTTGGAGTAGTCGACGTATCATCCCTCCCCTTTAAGAGGAATTGTCCTCACCGCAATCCCGTCATCATCAAGATAAGGAGAAAGATCACCTATGTTGAAAGTAGCATGCACTCCATAGTCGCCTAAGTTCTAATTTGTAAGCATTGTCGTTCACCTTCGCAACTATTTTAAATGGCCCTCGGCTCGTGGCATTAACTTATTCTTACGCTTACTCGGGAATCGTTCCTTCCTAAAATGTAACCTAACTAAATCTCCAACCTCGAATAGTCTCGGCTTTCTTTGCTTGTTCGACTTCATTTTATACGCCTCGTTTATTTCCTTGAGTCGATCCCGCACTTTGCTCGTAATTTCATCATTGATTTTAGTTTTGACTCCGCATCCTTATGCACCAATTCGTCACTTGGTAGTGGAATTAGATCTAGCGGTATGTAAGGATTCAACCCGTAAACTACTTCAAATGGAGAGTGTGCGGTGGCATGAGTAGGAGATCGATTATAAGCAAACTCCGCATGTGCGATTGAGATCCAGTCCTTTTGTGTTTTGCTCACCAAGCCTCGCAATGCGTCCCGTGTTCGATTCGTTACTTGATTTGTCCGTCGGTTTGAGGATGATGTGAAGTACTAAACAAAAGCTTGGTTCCTACCTTCCTCCATAACGTGTTCCAAAAGTAGCTTAGAAACTTTGAGTCCCGGTCCAAACAATAGTTTTGGAACTCCATGTAATCGCACCACCTCTCTAAATACAGTCGAGAACATTACTCGCATCATCGGTTTTGTGACAAGGAACAAAATGAGCCATCTTTGAAAAACGATCGACGACCACCATAATCGCATCCTTACCTCGTTGGGTTCGAGGCAAAGCCACAATGAAATCCATTGAGACATCTTCCCACGGCCTCTCCGGAATCGGTAAAGGTGTGTAGACTCCTGATTTGAACGAACTTTTCGCAATATGGCACGTCACACATTTACTGATTATATTATTAACATCCCCCTGCATCCTTGGCCAATAAAAATGTTCCTTAAGCACTTCTAATGTCTTGGCCGAACCGAAGTGGCCAGCCAAACCCCCTCCGTGAGCCTCTCGAACCAGTAATTCTCGAATCGTGTGCCTGGGTAGGCAAAGCCGATTCCCCTTAAAAAGAAAGCCCTCCTGTATCGAAAATTCTCCCACCGGGCCAGGTTTGCACAGGGCGAAGGTTTCGCCAAAATCCGCATCACCTTCGTAATACTCCTTTACTGTATCGAACCCTAGCAAACGAACATCAAGAGTGGCGAGTAAGGCATAACGCCTAGACAATGCATCTGCCACAATATTGCTCTTGCCATCCTTATACTTCGATGAGAAGTGAAATGATTGTAGGAATTCCACCCACTTCGCATGCCTGGGACTTAACTTGTGTTGCCCGTTAATGTACTTCAAATATTCATGGTCCGAGTGTATGATAAAATGCTTTGGCCGAAGATAGTGACTCCAATGATCTAGGGCCCTCACAATCGCATAAAACTCCTTATCGTAGGTACAATAATTCAGACGAGCACCGTTTAACTTCTCGGAAAAATAAGCAATAGGTCACTTTCCCTGAATGAGAACCGCTCCAATGCCCACTCCGCTAGCATCACACTCCACCTCAAACGGTTGCGAAAAATCGGGTAATGCTAAGATTGGTGCTTCGCACAACTTCGCCTACAAATTTGCAAATGACTCCTGAGCAGCTCTGCTCCAATTAAACGTGCCCTTCTTCAAACATTCGGTTATTGGGCTTGCAATGGTACTGAAGTCTCGAATGAATCTTCGGTAAAATGAAGCTAGTCCATGGAACGATCTAACCTCCGTCACTGTAGTGGGAACCGGCCAGGACTTAATTGCTTCGATCTTTGCTTGATCGACCGACACTCCATCCTTTGAAACAATATAGCCAAGAAAGACTATACTTTCGACCAAAAATGAGCACTTCTCCTTTTTCTATACACGGTCTCTAAGGGTTTCAAGACTTGCCTCAAGTGTTCGAAATGTTCTTGCAAATGATCGGCTGTAGATCAAAATATCATCTAAGTATACAACCACAAATTTCCCTAAAAATGGCTTAAGTACCTCATTCATCAAGCGCATGAAAGTACTTGGTGCATTTGTAAGACCGAACGGCATAACGGTCCATTCATACAGCCCGTGTTTAGTTTTGAAGGCTGTCTTCCACTCATCTCCTTCTCGCATTCGAATCTGGTGATAACCACTTCGTAGATCAACTTTTGAAAAGATCACTGATCCGTGTAATTCGTCCAACATGTCATCAAGCCTCGGAATCAGAAATCGATACTTGATGGTTATGTTGTTCACCGCTCGTCTGTCAATACACATCCTCCAGGATCCGTCTTTCTTTGGAACCAGTAATACCGGAACCGCACAAGGACTTAGGCTTTCTCGAACGTATCCACTGATACGAATCGGTCAACATCCTCAAATACAAAAAAGAAGATCATCACAAAGATTCCACCCCCACATCACAAACACATCGCCCCCCCTACCATTTTGTTCAAGTATGTCACTTTCAAAGATTTCCTTTGATATTGTCCCTACTTTGAAGATACCTTTCCCACCATTACTACAAATCATGCTTGAAGGGGACCCTTACTTGTCTTCATATCTTTCACAAGATAATGAAGATATCCTCCTTCCCCACCTTCTTTAAAAATCGGCCAAAACAAAAATAAAGTCCCCACCTTCATACCTTATCTAGTCCAAGATCCATGAAGATATCATGTCCTAAATAAATCATCAAAGTCTCCCCAAAGCCTCCCCACAAATCGGCCAAAATTTCCCCCTTGATAAAGACTTTCATCAAGTCTTTTTCTACATGTCAAAGTCATATGCTATAGTCCAAGATACTTGAAGATTGTCCAAAATCTTTCCTTCCCCACCATAATAAAAATCGGTCCTAACATAAAGATTTGATGAAGACTTTCATCAAATATCTCCTTCATGTCATTTTCCTTCATGTCATAATCACCCTAGTAATTCCAAAAGGCTTGATACCATATCACCACATAATCCTCACAATCCCTCCATGATTCGGCCGAGTTGCACAAGATTGGAAGAAGGCTTTCCTCAAAACTTTCCTTCATGTCATTTTCCCTCAAATCATAATCACCATAATAATTCCAAA
This sequence comes from Orobanche coerulescens, assembly GCA_033398695.1. NCBI lineage: Eukaryota > Viridiplantae > Streptophyta > Magnoliopsida > Lamiales > Orobanchaceae > Orobanche > Orobanche coerulescens. Next base: position 56,044 of record JAWKAU010000233.1, read on the forward strand.
AGGGTGATATCATTTCTTCACAAAATCATCCTAATCACTACTTAAGGAATCGGCCGAATTGAAGAAAGGAAGGAAGGATACTTGGTTCTTCTTCATGTCACCATCACTACCTCATGTCTTAATCACCTAATAAACCAAGATACTTGGTATCTCATTTTTAGATATTTCGGCCGAAATGGAAGTTGCTAGGAAGTTTCATTTCTCGTTTTGTTGTATTTTCTACGGTTGGAAACTACTATATATAGTAGTGCTCGTTGTATTGTAAACATATCTTGAATCATAATAAACCTTGTATTTCCTTTGAAATATACGTTGAACGAGTTCAACAAACTTTAGTTATTGTTTCGACGCGTCTCGAGATTTTAACTTGATCAATTCTCAAAAGGTCTTGGGAAGAGATTACCTTTTATCGAGTTATAGGTCTAGTTCGATAAAACACACCAAACTCCGTACATCATACTACATCACGGCCGAATCCCATTAAATTCGTCCATCCCCTTTGTAATTTTGATCAATATTGTAAACGTGATAATCTTCCGCTGTGTTTTATACGCATTACTTACGTAATTCGTATCATAAGTGGTATCGGAGCCCAAGGTCATCTCCTTGGGCGATCAACTATATTCACCGAAGTTTTTTTGTTGAAGTATTTAGTCACCTTCTTGGGTTGTTCTTCACGGTTAGAAGAATTTTCGCATAACATTGGCAGATTAGCGCAGTCGGAAGAAAACAAAGTTTCCCGTGGATTCGACCGTTGGATCATCACGAAATTTTGACAAAGGTAAGCCAACTCATTGAACTACAGTCTGAACGGTGGAGATCAGATTCTTTGATCATCTTCTTGGTTCATTCTTCACGGATTTCTTGGGAAAATTTTCTGTCCGATTTCTTGTCAAGAACTATCTCTTGATTCTTGTTATGGATTTCTCCGAGCTCGATTTCTTGATGACACTCCGTGACGCACTAAACGGCTTACCGGAGCAACGTATGCAAGAAAGACACAGGGACGATGCCAACGATATTGATTTCTTGGCCAAATTCCGCAGCATACCGGAATTTCACGGAGATAGTAATCCAAATGCGTGCATAGATTGGCTTCGTGCTTGTGAGGAGCACTCGGACTTCAAGGCTGCCCCAATCAACCGCCGCGTTTCGTTGGTGGCAAGGCGCCTCCGCGGTAGCGCCGCCTTCTGGTGGCAAAAATTGAAACAGTCCCGTTCACAACAACGTAAGCCTAAAATTACAGATTGGCAAAAATTCAGAAAATATTTCAAGCGAAGGTTCAAAGCCACATCTTACCACCAGTCGTTGTTTCCCCACCACCAATCCTTCGACGCCCCGCCGCCAACCTTTGATCAAAGATTTTTTTTTCATCGAAGAATTTCCAGCGAAGTTTTTTTTGACGAAGACGATGTCCCTACCACCATTTTCAATGAAGTAGACGAGACAGAGTTTTCAACGGAGCAATTCAACGAAGAAGATGAGTTGAGCCGTGTCTCCCTAGTTGACGAACCTAGATCTTGCTACTTTGATCATGGGCTAGTTGGTTGTGTTGGCCAAATTGACCAAAACGGACCAAATTATTTTAGTAACGCGAAACAAGATCACGACCTTATGCTTTCTGAAACGGCTAATCTTGAAGATGAACTCTTTGTCACTGACGACTTTGATATGACAGAATTTCCTGCGGCATTTTTTGATGACAAAGAAGATGATGGTTGGAGTCGAACTACCCTATCGGAGCAAAGTGGTTCGTGTGACTTTGCTGCGGTACGAAACGAGCTTAGTGGATTAATTTTTGATGAGACATTATTGGAGGAGCACAACAATATTGAAACGGAGTGTTGGTTAGATTATGACGACCGCCAAAGATTTGATGAGGAACCAATTGATGAAGAGGAATCCGTAATAAATCCTATGGTTCCCACCGTAATAAATTCTGTGTTTTCCATTTTTGATGATGAACCCGAGAAATCGTGTTTCCACTCGGAGGAGGAACCCGATGTGGAGTTAACCGTGCGTCCCATTTCAGATATCCACTCATGTCATGATATCGGTATTACCTGGCGGAGTAATTATTATTATTTTATTAATAATGATAGTTATTTTGTTGGTGAATCTCGAGGGGGCCCCACTACCTATCGTCTCAAGATTTTGGGTCATGTACGTACTGCGGACATCTTCGAGATCAAATACTTAGAGGCTTTAGTTAATTATCTTGGTGACGAAGGGAGTTCGGAATTGAGGACAATTCCCTTTAAAGAGAGAGGGTATGATACGAATCGATCAACATCCTCAAATACAAAAAAGAAGATCATCACAAAGATTCCACCCCCACATCACAAACACATCGCCCCCGTACCATTTTGTTCAAGTATGTCACTTTCAAAGATTTCCTTTGATATTGTCCCTACTTTGAAGATACCTTTCCCACCATTACTACAAATCATGCTTGAAGGGGACCCTTACTTGTCTTCATATCTTTCACAAGATAATGAAGATATCCTCCTTCCCCACCTTCTTTAAAAATCGGCCAAAACAAAAATAAAGTCCCCACCTTCATACCTTATCTAGTCCAAGATCCATGAAGATATCATGTCCTAAATAAATCATCAAAGTCTCCCCAAAGCCTCCCCACAAATTGGCCAAAATTTCCCCCTTGATAAAGACTTTCATCAAGTCTTTTTCTACATGTCAAAGTCATATGCTATAGTCCAAGATACTTGAAGATTGTCCAAAATCTTTCCTTCCCCACCATAATAAAAATCGGTCCTAACATAAAGATTTGATGAAGACTTTCATCAAATATCTCCTTCATGTCATTTTCCTTCATGTCATTTTCCTTCATGTCATAATCACCCTAGTAATTCCAAAAGGCTTGATACCATATCACCACATAATCCTCACAATCCCTCCATGATTCGGCCGAGTTGCACAAGATTGGAAGAAGACTTTCCTCAAAACTTTCCTTCATGTCATTTTCCCTCAAGTCATAATCACCATAATAATTCCAAAAGGGTGATATCATATCTTCACAAAATCATCCTAATCACTACTTAAGGAATCGGCCGAATTGAAGAAAGGAAGGAAGGATACTTGGTTCTTCTTCATGTCACCATCACTACCTCATGTCTTAATCACCTAATAAACCAAGATACTTGGTATCTCATTTTTAGATATTTCGGCCGAAATGGAAGTTGCTAGGAAGTTTCATTTCTCGTTTTGTTGTATTTTCTACGGTTGGAAACTACTATATATAGTAGTGCTCGTTGTATTGTAAACATATCTTTTTTTTTTTGACTCATCAAGGTCAATATTATTAAAAAAAAATGAGAAACAGAAAAGAGTTACAAAGAGAGGGCCATCCTAGACAACAAAATAAAATCTCAAGCTAATCCCACAGGCGGGTAGTCAAGAGAAATAGAGAGAAAAACACAAATGCAAAAGCAATCTATGAAAATAGAATAAAAGGACCTAAACCCCCATACCGGATGTATGGGGTTGCAACCATGAGTTCGTTAAAACCCTATCGTAGAAAAACCCAATGGGAAAACCTACGATAGGGAAAAGAGTACCCGAGCGTTATGTCATGAGAAAACTAATGTCGGCTAAAATACATAGGAGACATATCCCTCAACAGAAGATCTCGGAGAGGCTCTGGTGCTTCGCTAGACCACTCGTAAGAAACCAATCTTTTAGAAAGCCAGTCTGCCACCGCATTCCCTTCTCTATAGATATGAGAGACCCTGAAGTGCATGCCGTCAATAATACGCCAAATCCGCCTCAAATGACTGCGGTAGATCCAGGGAACAGCCGAACTACGATCCGAGAGATTGCTCACAACATAAGTAGAGTCGGACTCCAGCCACAAATAATATTTCCTTTGAAATATACGTTGAACGAGTTCAACAAACTTTAGTTATTGTTTCGACGCGTCTCGAGATTTTAACTTGATCAATTCTCAAAAGGTCTTGGGAAGAGATTACCTTTTATCGAGTTATAGGTCTAGTTCGATAAAACACACCAAACTCCGTACATCATACTACATCACGGCCGAATCCCATTAAATTCGTCCATCCCCTTTGTAATTTTGATCAATATTGTAAACGTGATAATCTTCCGCTGTGTTTTATACGCATTACTTACGTAATTCGTATCATCCACGATCCATCAGTTCTTCGATTTGGTTTTGTAATTCCTTTATTTCCTCGGGATTACATCTATAGGCAGCTTTGTTAGGCAACGACACACCCGACGGTAAACCCGTCGGTAATTCTTCGGGAAAAACATCCGCAAATTCGCGTAATAAGACATCCATCCTTTCGTTCCGTACAACTATGTTACCATTCTGTGCCTCCTTCAGAACCAACAAGTACACACACTTGCCATCATTAATAGCATGTTCCACCTCCCGTTCGCTCGCAAACATGGCCAGTTTTGGCTTTTCACTCCTACTAGAACTCATAGAGTGAATAGCTTGAGGTGACATTGGTTTAAGCACAATTTTTTTGCCTTTATCCCGTAACTCGTACTCATTGCTTCTTCCTCGGTGTAAAACGTCCCTATCAAACATCCATGGTCTTCCCAACAGTACATGGCATGCATCCTGATACGGAATCAGTTGATATGAACGAAGAAGACGAAGTAAGGATCGATATTAATGACCTCACTACACGCCATGCACGGACTACTATGTATTTAGGCGAGAAAACGGACATAAGACGTGGAGTATCGGTCTCAGAGGCCCGTGTCATGCTATGCCGGAAGGTCGACATCCAACCTGCCGGAAAAATGTTCAATATGCCGGAAAATATCCAACCTGCCGGAAAATTCACCACCGGCCGGAAAAATCACCACCTGACCGGAAGTGGCCGAGCACTGCCGACCGGGCCCGACCGTGTCGTCCGGCACGGCCGTGCTGTACTAGTCCAGAAATGTAAAAGTCACTGCCCACAGGACTCGACCGTGTTGCCTGGCACGGTCGAGTCGAACTATGCCGGATAAGCCAAAACCTCTTGCGACCCGGCCGTGTTCCGAGGACACGATCGGGCCCACGCCGAACGCCCTTGTCGGGCCAGCGCCGTGCCGTCACCGTCGGACGAGTCCTCGCCGATGTCCCTATCGCGCCGCGACCGTGCCGGGCGAACACGGTCGAGTCACCGCCGACGCCCCTGTCGCGCGCGCCGTGCCGAGTGTCTTTATCGCCGCGGCCGTGTCAGGCGACACGGCCGAGTCCTGCCGGCAGATTTCATTTTTTTTTTGTTTTTTCTTTTGTGTGTTTGTCTTTGCCTTGTTTTTTACTCATTTTAGGGATTGTGTTTCCCCTAAAATTAGGATTGTTGTTCCTTTTTTGTTTTATTTTGATTATTCAAAGATTTTATAAATCTTTGAATTATTTTCTCTTATTATAGGAAGACTTGAAGTCTCCTATATATAGGCTTGTGTAAGCATTGTAACATCCATTGTATGTTGAAGAAATAAGAATACACTTGTGTTTTCTTGGTGAATGCTTTTCATCGAAACCTTGGTTATAATTCGACCCGTTTTCGAGTTTTAATCGAATCGATTCTCAATAGGTCTTGAGGAAAGATTATCTTATCAAACTATAGGTCTAGTTTGATAAATTATTCATATCGTTCGTGTTTATGTAAGCCGAATTGCCCTACTTTCGGTTATATCTTACGAGTGTTCCACATATTCGAGTGTTTTGAGGATCAATTATATTTCCGCTGCATTTCATACGAGTTTACGTCCATTCTCATACGTAATTCGTATCATTAGTGGCATCGGAGCCCAAGGCTATTTCCTTGGCAATTTTATTGAAGATTTCTTGTTCAAAACTATTTCTTGATTCTTGTTATGGATTTCTCCGATCCCGATTTCTTGATGAAACTCCGGGACGCACTAAGCGGTCTACCGGAACCACGTAGGCAAGCAAGACGCGGGGATGACGCACGTCAAATACACCATGCGGATGAGTTTAAAGTAAACGAACTTCCGGAGTTCGTTGGAGGTACCGATCCCGAAGCTTACTTGGAGTGGGAACGGAAAATTGAACGCATGTTCGAATTCAAAGACCTTAACGACGAGAAACGTTGCAAATATGCAATTCTCAAGTTAGGGAAGGGTGCTTCTCTTTGGTTCGAAGGAGTAAAGACGCGAAGAACTCGGGAGGGAAAAGCAAAAATCCGTTCGTGGGACTCTTTAAAAAGAAAACTTCGTAAGAGGTATGTGCCAACATCACACCGGTTAACCTTATACCGGAAGATTGCCGACTTCATGCAAGGCAAACTAAGTGTCGGTGAATATATTGAAGAGTTTGAAAGTTTGGTCTTGATGGGAGAGCTAGAAGAAAACGAAGAACAAAAGATGTCCCGTTTTTTACGTGGCTTAAATAAAAACATAGCCAACACGGTAGAGTTATATCCATATGAAGATTTCGATACTTTATGTGGATTATGCATAAAGATAGAAGCCCAAAATAAATTGAAGTTTTCAAGACCCGAATTTCCTTCCAAATTCGGGAATCCAAGTGCCGGTTCGAGTTCGGGTACTAAAAGCACCACACCAAGTCATGTCCCTGTCACGGCACCTAAGACTCCCTACGTACCCAAAGAAACAAGTTTGGCGAAGGTACGATGTTTCAAGTGTCAAGGATTCGGCCATTACCAAAATGCATGTCCGAACAAACGGGTGGTCACTTTAAGAGAAGCTCTTGCGGTCCGAGACGAACTTTTGGTCGAGGACGAGAAGGAAGGTCTTGGTGACGTATTTAACATGGAGGCCGAGGAAGAGAATGAGGATTGCGAGACTTATGACGCTCCGAATATGATACTACTCTAGTGCTTCGAGCACTACATACCAAAATCGTTCCAAGTGATACGGAGCAAAGAGACCAAATCTTTCATTCCAAATGCAAAGTCGGAGAAAAGTGGTGTAGCTTGATAATAGACGGAGGAAGTTGCACGAATGTAGCATCAAACGAGATGGTCACCAAACTCGGGCTAACTACTACGGCTCACCCGAGACCGTATGCTTTACATTGGCTCGATGATGGAAGCAAAGTGAAGGTGACAAGACAAGTACGGGTAAACTTAACTATGGGATCATACGGAGACGATGTGTTATGTGACGTACTCCCGATGGACGCATGCCACGTACTTTTGGGACGACCATGGATGTTCGACCGAGATGTTTTGCATCGAGGAAGGAGTAACGAATATGAACTACGAGATAAAGGCAAGAAGATTGTGCTTAAACCGATGGCACCCCAAGCCATTCGATCGATGAGTTCTAAGCAAATGGAGAAACCAAAGCTTACCATGTTTGCTAGCGAGAGAGAGGTGAGACACGCTATTGACGATGGCGAGCGTGTGTATTTATTGATGATTAAAGAAACACGAGATGTTGACGTAGTTGTGCAAGACAAGAGAGATATCGATACCTTGCTACAAGAATTTGCGGATGTCTTCCCGGAAGACTTACCGCCGGGTTTACCGCCCTTACGTGGGATTGAACACCAAGTCGATCTTGTACCGGGTGAATCACTCCCTAACAAGGCCGCCTATCGATGTAACCCCGAGGAGACAAAGGAGTTGCAAAAACAAATCGAGGAGCTAATGAACCGCGGATACGTTCGAGAAAGTTTGAGCCCTTGTGCGGTTCCGGTTTTACTTGTTCCAAAGAAGGATGGGTCATGGCGGATGTGTATAGATAGTAGAGCCGTGAACAATATAACCATCAAATATCGGTTCCCAATTCCGAGACTTGATGATATGTTGGATGAGTTGCATGGTTCGGTGATTTTTTCGAAGGTTGATTTGAGAAGCGGCTATCATCAAATTCGCATGCGGGAAGGAGACGAATGGAAGACGGATTTCAAGACAAAACATGGATTATATGAATGGCTCGTCATGCCCTTTGGCCTTACAAATGCGCCAAGTACTTTCATGCGATTAATGAATGAGGTACTTAAGCCGTTTTTGGGAAAATTTGTCGTCGTATACTTGGACGACATCTTAATTTATAGTCGATCATTGCAAGAGCATACCGGACACTTGAGGAAAGTCTTCGAGATCCTTAGGGATCAAAAACTTTACGGGAAAAAGGAGAAGTGTTCGTTTCTAGTCGAGAGTGTAGCCTTTCTTGGCTACATCGTTTCTAAAGAAGGAGTGTCGGTTGATCAAACCAAGATCGAGGCGATTAAATCTTGGCCTACGCCCAAAACCATCACGGAAGTCCGATCCTTTCACGGACTTGCTTCATTTTATCGGAGGTTCATACGAGACTTTAGTACCATTTCTAGCCCGATAACGGAATGCTTAAAGAAAGGACCGTTTGTGTGGAACGGGGCTGCCCAAGGGGCGTTTGAAAAATTGAAGGCGAAAATGTGTGAAGCACCTATCTTGGCTTTACCCGACTTTTCACAACCTTTCGAGGTAGAATGTGACGCAAGTGGAGTGGGTATTGGGGCGGTCCTCGTCCAGGGAGGCGACCAATTGCCTACTTTTCGGAGAAATTGGGTGGGGCTCGACTCAACTATTGTACTTATGACAAGGAGTTCTATGCCATTGTGAGAGCTCTTGATCATTGGAGCCATTACCTTCGGCCGAAACATTTCATCCTACATTCGGATCATGAGTCCTTGAAATATATCAACGGCCAACTAAAGTTGAGTCCGAGACATGCTAAATGGCTGGAATTCTTGCAATCATTCCACTTTTCATCGAAGTACAAAGATGGCAAGAGCAACGTTGTGGCGGATGCTTTGTCTAGACGGTATGCCTTGCTCTCTACTCTTGACATTCGGTTGCTTGGGTTCGAAGCTTTAAAGGAGTGTTATGATGGGGATGTGGATTTTGGTGAGGTTTTCATTCGGTGTAACTGCCCATTTGGAGAATTTACGTTGCAAGAAGGATTCCTTTTCAAAGGAAATCGCCTTTGTTTACCCAAACACCCGATTCGGGAATTGTTGGTTCGGGAAGCTCATGGTGGAGGCTTGGCCGGTCATTTTGGTTCGGCTAAAACATTGGAGGTACTTAAAGAGCATTTTCATTGGCCGAAGATGCAAGTGGATGTACACGACATAATTAATAAGTGTGTAACATGCCATATTGCTAAGAGCTCGTTCAAACCGGGAGTTTACATGCCTTTGCCGATTCCGGAAAGGCCGTGGGAAGATGTCTCAATGGACTTCATTGTTGCTTTACCTCGAACTCAACGAGGGAGAGATGCTATTATGGTTGTGGTAGACCGATTTTCGAAGATGGCTCACTTTGTGGCTTGCCACAAGACGGACGACGCAAGTAACGTCGCTGATTTGTATTTCCGAGAAATCGTACGATTGCATGGGGTTCCAAAAACGATTGTTTCGGATCGGGACTCAAAATTCCTTAGCTATTTTTGGAACACCTTGTGGAGAAAGGTGGGAACCAAACTACTTTTTAGCACGTCACATCATCCACAAACGGACGGTCAAACCGAGGTAACCAATCGAACGTTGGGCACTTTACTACGTGGTCTTGTGAACAAGACACAAAAGGATTGGGACTTGAAACTTGCACATGCAGAGTTCGCTTATAATCGTTCTCCTACTCATGCCACGGCACACTCTCCGTTCGAAGTAGTTTACGGACTAAACCCGTATATGCCGTTAGATCTAATTCCATTGCCAAGTGACGAGTTAGTGCACAAGGATGCGGAATCAAAATTGAAATCGATGATGAAATTACACGAGCAAGTACGTAATCGAATCAAGGAAATAAACGAGGCTTACAAACGAAAGTCGAACAAACAAAGAAGGCCGAGATTGTTCGAAGTTGGTGATTTGGTTTGGTTGCACTTGAGGAAAGAGCGATTTCCAAGTAAACGTAAGAACAAATTAATGCCGCGAGCGGAGGGACCGTTTAAGGTAATCGCTAAAGTGAACGACAACGCTTACAAATTAGAACTTCCGGGAGATTATGGGATTCATGCAACCTTTAATGTTGGGGACCTCTCGCCTTACATCGATGATGACGGAATTTCGGAATTGAGGACAATTCCTTTCAAAGGAGGAGGAGATGATACGGAATCAGTTGATATGAACGAAGAAGACGAAGTAAGGATCGATATTAATGACCTTACTACACGCCATGCACGGACTACTATGTATTTAGGCGAGAAAACGGACATAAGACGTGGAGTATCGGTCTCAGAGGCCCGTGTCATGCTATGCCGGAAGGTCGACATCCAACCTGCCGGAAAAATGTTCAATATGCCGGAAAATATCCAACCTGCCGGAAAATTCACCACCGGCCGGAAAAATCACCACCTGACCGGAAGTGGCCGAGCACTGCCGACCGGGCCCGACCGTGTCGTCCGGCACGGCCGTGCTGTACTAGTCCAGAAATGTAAAAGTCACTGCCCACAGGACTCGACCGTGTTGCCTGGCACGGTCGAGTCGAACTATGCCGGATAAGCCAAAACCTACTGCCAGACGACCCGACCGTGTTCCAGGACACGATCGGGCCCACGCCGAACGTCCTTGTCAGCGCCGCGCCCGTGCCGGGTCACTGTCGGACGAGTCCCTGTCGATGTCCCTATCGCGCCGCGACCGTGTCAAGCAGACTGATGCGATTACGGCATCTCCAAACGAAGCAAGCGAAGTAAGAATCGACGTAGGTGACGATACCAAGTTGCATGCACATGCACCTACGTACTTTGGTGAGAAAACATCCGCGGAAATTGGAACGATCTTAATCATCGGAACCGGGATAACTTAGACGTATCAAAACATGCATACGTATGCATGTTCATGCATACAAAATCGGCCATGTTAGGGGGAAGATCTCGGCCGATTCTTTGAAGGATCCATGAAGGATCTTTGTCCCCACTACTTTCAAAAGTTTGTTTTATTTTTGTTCAAAGTCCACCATATCAAGATTGTTGAAGATTTAGTTCATGTCACCATCTCCCAAATCGGCCGAAATCAAGGAGGAAGAAGACACCAAGATGATTGATCTCATTTTCTATCCTTATCAAAGACTTGCAAGAAGATATCACATGAGAAATATCTTGTCCACTACTTCAAGAACCCCACGGCCGAAATGCTAAGGAAGAAGCCAAACTTGTGTCATTTTTTTTCTTTGTCAAAAGTCTTGATAGCTTAGTTTATTACTTGCTTGTATTTTAGCTAGATTCTTGTGATCTTGTTTGAGCTTATTAGTAAGTTGTAAAGGCTATATAATGGCCTCATCCTCAACCTTGAATAAATCATCTTGAAGCTTGCAAAAACGAAATACATGTTATGTATTCTAGTTGAATGATTTTCAGCACACTTCAATTATAATTCGACGCGTTTTCGAGTTGTAATTTAATCAATTCTCAATAGGTCTTGAGGAGAGATTGTTTTATCAAACTATAGGTCTAGTTTGATAATCTACTTTCATTTTTATTCGTGTTTTCACAAAGCCGAATTGCCCTACTTTCGGTTGAATATTACGAGTGTTACACAAAAACGAGTGTTGTGAGGAAATAAAGATAACCGCTGCATTTTCCGACGAATTTACGTACATATCATACGTTAATTCATATCATAAGTGGCATCGGAGCCCAAGGTTACTTCCTTGGCGAAAGTCTCTTGGCGATTTTTCTTATCAAAACTACCGTATCATGGATTTTTCCGACGATTTCATGGAGAAACTACGTGAAGCACTACACACCATGCAAGAACCACGATTTCAAGCAAGAAGAGGAGTATATGACGCACATTCACCACGTCATGTGGACGAATTTAAAGTTAATGAACTTCCGGAATTTGTCGGAGGTACTAATCCCGAAGTTTACTTGGAGTGGGAGAGGAAGATTGAACGTATGTTCGACTTCAAACACCTTAACGATGAGAAACGTTGCAAATACGCAATTCTCAAGCTAGGGAAGGGCGCTTCCTTATGGTTCGAGGGTATGAAAGCACAACGAGCTCGTGCGGGAAAAGAGAAAATCCGTTCTTGGGATTCTTTAAAAAAGAAACTACGTAAAAGGTATGTCCCGACATCACACCGGTTAACCTTATACCGAAAAATTGCGGAGTTCGTACAAGGGAAACTAAGTGTGGAAGAATACATCGATGAATTTGAAGGCTTGGCCTTAATGGGAGAACTTGAAGAAAATCAAGAACAAAGAATGTCACGTTTCTTACGTGGCCTAAACCGAAACATTTCAAATACGGTGGAATTATACCCATACGGAGATTTTGACACTTTATGCGGACTATGCATAAAAATTGAAGCTCAAAACAAGTTGAAGTTTACCAAACCCGAATTCCCATACAAATTCGGAAATACAAGTGCCGGCTCAAGTTCTACTACGAAAACTACCGTACCTTTTCAAGTCCCTACCCCGCACCAAAGGTTCCTCATGTTTCCAAGGAAACGAGCTTGGCTAAAGTACGATGTTTTAAATGTCAAGGCTTTGGTCACTATCAAAATGCATGTCCAAATAATCGAGTGGTCACTTTGAGAGAAGCTCTTGCGGTCCGTGTCGAACTTTTAGTCGAGGACGAGAAGGAAGGCCTTGGTGACGTATTTAACGTGGAGGCCGAGGAAGAAAATGAAGATTTCGAGACTTATGACGCTCCTAATATGATATCGCTTTAGTGCTTCGAGCATTACATACCAAAGTTATTCCAAGTGACACGGAACAAAGAGACCAGATTTTTCATTCCAAATGCAAAGTCGGAGAAAAGTGGTGTAGCTTGATAATAGACGGAGGGAGTTGCACGAATGTGGCATCAAACGAGATGGTCACCAAGCTCGGGCTAACTACTATGGCTCACCCGAGACCATATGCTTTACATTGGCTCGATGATGGAAGCAAGGTGAAGGTGACAAGACAAGTACGGGTCAACTTAACTATGGGATCTTACGGAGACGATGTGTTATGTGACGTACTCCGATGGACGCATGCCACGTGCTTTTGGGACGATCAGGATGTTCGACCGAGATGTTTTACATCGAGGTCGAAGTAATGAATATGAATTACAAGACAAAGGAAAGAAGATTGTACTCAAACCGATGTCCCCGCAAGCCATCCGTTCGATGAGTTCTAGTCGAGTGGAGAAACCAAAACTTACCATGCTTGCTAGTGAAAGAGAAATGGAACATGCCATTAATGACGGGAGCGAGTATACTTGGTGATGTTTAAAGAGACACGGGACGAGAACATAGGAGTACGAAATGACGGAGAGCTAGATGTGTTGTTACGCGAATTTGAGGATGTTTTTCCCGAAGAATTACCGTCGGGTTTACCACCTATTCGCGGTATCGAACACCAAATTGATCTTATACCGGGAGCACCACTTCCTAATAAAGCCGCATATAGATGTAATCCCGAAGAGACGAAGGAGTTACAACGACAAGTCGAAGAGCTTTTGGACCGCGGATATGTCCGGGAGAGTTTGAGTCCGTGTGCGGTTCCGGTCTTACTTGTCCCTAAGAAAGACGGTTCTTGGCGGATGTGTGTGGATAGTCGGGCCGTGAACAATATCACCGTCAAGTATCGGTTCCCTATCCCGAGACTAGATGATATGTTAGACGAACTACATGGTTCGGTGATCTTTTCCAAAGTTGATTTACGAAGCGGATATCATCAAATCCGAATGCGAGAAGGTGACGAGTGGAAGACGGCCTTCAAAACGAAAAATGGATTATATGAGTGGACCGTTATGCCTTTCGGTCTTACAAATGCGCCTAGTACCTTCATGAGGTTGATGAACGAGGTACTTAAACCATTTCTGGGGAAGTTCGTGGTTGTGTATTTGGATGACATTCTAATCTATAGTCAGTCACTACAAGAACATTTCGGGCACTTAAGGCTAATCTTTGAAACCTTGAGGGACCGAAAATTGTATGGAAAAAAAGAGAAATGTTCGTTCCTAGTCGAAAGTATAGTCTTTCTCGGCTATGTCGTTTCGAAGGACGGAGTGGCGGTTGATCAAAAAAAAATCGAAGCAATTAAATCTTGGCCGACCCTACGACCGTGACGGAAGTGAGATCATTTCACGGACTTGCTTCTTTTACCGGAGGTTTATTCGAGACTTCAAGACCATCTCAAGCCCGATAACGGAGTGTTTAAAAAAGGACCATTTGTATGGAACGGGGCTGCCCAAGGAGCTTTCGAGAAGTTAAAGGCCAAGTTATGCGAAGCACCGATTCTAACACTACCCGATTTTTCTCAACCATTCGAAGTTGAGTGTGACGCTAGCGGAGTTGGAATTGGAGCGGTTCTTATTCAAGGTAAACGACCTATCGCTTACTTTTCGAGAGAAGTTGAACGGGCTCGGTTGAATTATTGTACTTACGATAAAGAATTCTATGCTATCGTACGGGCCCTTGATCATTGGAGTCATTACTTGGACGAAGCATTTTATCCTACACTCGGATTACGAATCATTAAAGTACATTAACGGGCAACATAAAGAGTCCGAGGCATGCCAAGTGGGTGGAATTCCTACAATCATTTCACTTTTCATCCAAGTACAAAGACGGTAAAAGCAATGTCGCTATGGATGCGTTATCTAGGAGGTATGCCTTACTTTCTACTGGAGGTTCGGTTACTTGGTTTCAAATATTGAAGGAATGCTATGAAAATGATGAGGATTTCGGAGAAATTTTTACTCGTTGCAAATCTGGTCCGTTCGGGAGTTCATATTACAAGATGATTTCCTATTTAAAGGAAATAGGCTTTGTGTTCCAAAACAAAGTGTTCGGGAATTATTGGTGCAGGAAGCTCACGGAGGTGGTTTAGCGGACATTTTGGCACGGCTAAAACGTTGGAAGTACTAAAAGAACATTTCTTTTGGCCTAAAATGCTAAAAGACGTTTACAATGTTTTAAGTAAATGTGTAACTGTCACATCTCGAAGAGTTCATTCAAACCGGATCATATATGCCTCTACCGGTTCCCGGAAAGACCGTGGGAAGATGTATCCATGGACTTTATCGTCGCTTTACCCGTACTCAACGAGGTAAAGATGCTATTATGGTGGTTGTTGATCGGTTCTCAAAGATGGCTCATTTCGTGGCTTGCCACAAAACCGACGACGCAAGCAACGTGGCCGACTTATACTTCCGAGAGGTGGTTCGTTTACATGGAGTACCGAAGACTATTGTGTCGGATCGGGATTCGAAATTCCTTAGCTATTTTTGGAATACTTTATGGAGGAAAGTGGGAACGAAGCTCTTATTTAGCACTTCGCACCATCCGCAAACCGATGGTCAAACCGAGGTGACAAATCGAACATTAGGAACGTTGTTGCGAGGACTTGTGAATAAAACGCAAAAGGATTGGGACGTGAAGCTTGCTCATGCGGAATTTGCCTATAACCGATCCCCTACACATGCTACGGCACATTCTCCTTTCGAAATCGTTTACGGGTTAAATCCTTATATACCCTTGGACTTGATTCCATTGCCGAAAGACGAGTTGGTACACAAAGATGCGGAGTCGAAACTTAAATCGATGATCAAATTGCACGGGCAAATACATGATCGAATCAAAGAGGTGAATGATGAATACAAACGGAAATCCAACAATCACAGAAAACCGAGAATATTCAAAGAAGGCGACTTGGTTTGGGTGCACTTAAGAAAAGAGAGATTTCCGAGCAAACGCAAGAACAAACTTATGCCGAGGGCCGAGGGGCCTTACAAAATCGTGGGAAAGGTGAACGACAATGCGTATAAAGTAGAACTTCCGGGCGACTATGGGGTGCACGCCACTTTTAACGTGGGCGATCTATCTTCTTACCTTGACGACGAGGGAATCACCGAATTGAGGTCAATTCCTTTCAAAGGGGGAGGGGATGATGCGATTACGGCATCTCCAAACGAAGCAAGCGAAGTAAGAATCGACGTAGGTGACGATACCAAGTTGCATGCACATGCACCTACGTACTTTGGTGAGAAAACATCCGCGGAAATTGGAACGATCTTAATCATCGGAACCGGATAACTTAGACGTATCAAAACATGCATACGTATGCATGTTCATGCATACAAAATCGGCCATGTTAGGGGGAAGATCTCGGCCGATTCTTTGAAGGATCCATGAAGGATCTTTGTCCCCACTACTTTCAAAAGTTTGTTTTATTTTTGTTCAAAGTCCACCATATCAAGATTGTTGAAGATTTAGTTCATGTCACCATCTCCCAAATCGGCCGAAATCAAGGAAGAAGAAGACACCAAGATGATTGATCTCATTTTCTATCCTTATCAAAGACTTGCAAGAAGATATCACATGAGAAATATCTTGTCCACTACTTCAAGAACCCCACGGCCGAAATGCTAAGGAAGAAGCCAAACTTGTGTCATTTTTTTTCTTTGTCAAAAGTCTTGATAGCTTAGTTTATTACTTGCTTGTATTTTAGCTAGATTCTTGTGATCTTGTTTGAACTTATTAGTAAGTTGTAAAGGCTATATAATGGCCTCATCCTCAACCTTGAATAAATCATCTTGAAGCTTGCAAAAACGAAATACATGTTATGTATTCTAGTTGAATGATTTTCAGCACACTTCAATTATAATTCGACGCATTTTCGAGTTGTAATTTAATCAATTCTCAATAGGTCTTGAGGAGAGATTGTTTTATCAAACTATAGGTCTAGTTTGATAATCTACTTTCATTTTTATTCGTGTTTTCACAAAGCCGAATTGCCCTACTTTCGGTTGAATATTACGAGTGTTACAAAAAAAACGAGTGTTGTGAGGAAATAAAGATAACCGCTGCATTTTCCGACAAATTTACGTACATATCATACGTTAATTCGTATCACAGACACGGTCGAGTCACTGCCGACGTCCCTGTCAGCGCCGCGCCCGTGCCGAGTGTCTTTGTCGCGCCGCGGCCGTGTCAGGCGACACGGCCGAGTCCTGCCGGCAGATTTCATTTTTTTTTTTTTTCTTTTGTGTGTTTGTCTTTGCCTTGTTTTTTTACTCATTTTAGGGATTGTGTTTCCCCTAAAATTAGGATTGTTGTTCCTTTTTTGTTTTATTTTGATTATTCAAAGATTTTATAAATCTTTGAATTATTTTCTCTTATTATAGGAAGACTTGAAGTCTCCTATATATAGGCTTGTGTAAGCATTGTAACATCCATTGTATGTTGAAGAAATAAGAATACACTTGTGTTTTCTTGGTGAATGCTTTTCATCGAAACCTTGGTTATAATTCGACGCGTTTTCGAGTTTTAATCGAATCGATTCTCAATAGGTCTTGAGGAAAGATTATCTTATCAAACTATAGGTCTAGTTTGATAAATCATTCATATCGTTCGTGTTTATGTAAGCCGAATTGCCCTACTTTCGGTTATATCTTACGAGTGTTCCACATATTCGAGTGTTGTGAGGATCAATTATATTTCCGCTGCATTTCATACGAGTTTACGTCCATTCTCATACGTAATTCGTATCACATCCATCGGGAGTACATCACATAATACGTTGTCTTCATATGAACCCATGGCTAGTCCAATCCTCACTTGTTTAGTTACCCTTATTTTGCTCCCATCATCGAGCCAATGCAAAGTGTAAGGTTTCGGGTGAGCCGTAGTGGTCAGCCCGAGTTTAGTCACCATCTCGCTGGAAGCTACGTTGGTGCAACTCCCTCCATCCACGATCAAACTACACCATTTATTTCCCACTCGACACTTCGTGTGAAATATTTGATTCCATTCGAATCATTCGATACTGACTTTGGCTTGTAGCGTTCGCAGAACTAAAGCCGTGTCATAGCTCGGAGCATCGTAAGTCTCGCATTCTTCTCCTTCTTCATCCTTCAAGTCGAAATCAAACACGTCACCCAGTCTTTCTTCCTCGACCAACAACTCGTCTCGGATCGTGACAGCTTCCCTTAGTGTCACCACTCGCTTGTTCGGACAAGCATTTTGATAATGCCCGAATCCTTGACATTTGAAACATCTCACTTTAGCCAAACTCGTCTCCTTCGGTACGTAGGGTACAGTCGCCTTAGCCGGATTCGCAACAGGAACTGGAGTCGGTACAGTTGCCTTAACAGCTGAACTAGATCCGACGCTTGGGTTTCCAAACTTGACTGGAAACTCGGGTTTATACATCTTCATCCTGTTCTGAGCTTCTAGCTTCACACATAACCCACATAATGTATCGAAATCCTCGTATGGATACAGTTCCAACGAGTTAGCTATGCTTCGGTTTAAGCCACGCAAAAATCGCGACATCTTCTGCTCCTCATTCTCCTCTATTTCTCCCATTACGGTCAGATTCTCTGATACGAAACCGACTACTCCAAGTGAAGAAGACGAAGTAAGAATTGACATAAAACACCTCGACCATACTCCAACGTACTTGGACGAGAGAACTGAAACGAGGCCTGGAGTTACATTGATAATCGGAATTGGGGTAACTTAAAGACAACTTGCATCTTGGGGAGGGGAGGAAATTCAAGTGGCAATTAAACAATAAAAGAATGTTCAGCTTTCTCTTACAAAAGCAGCAGGATTGTTGGCAACTTGTTATATGAAAAAGCGGCTGTCACACTTCAACTTGGAGACAAGACCCAACTTTTACTTTTGTCAACAAGTGACATGAAGAACCTTTTATTATCTTTTCATTATTTTAAGAACAGCTTGTATTAGTTTAGTTTATCCTGTCAGGTTACTTTTACCTATAAATAGTGGCAGTAGAGTTGTAATGAAGGAGATTTATTGAATGTTGAAGAATTAAGAACACTTGGTGTTTTTCCCTGGTGAATGCTTTTCATCAAAACTTGGTTTTTATTCGACGCGTTTCGAATACTAATCTGATTGATTCTCAATAGGTCTTGAGGAGAAATCACTTTATCAAATTATAGGTCTAATTTGATAAAACATCTGTTTATACCTTGTTTCGATATTCTGTTTATTTTTCGATACAGTTTGATACTTGTTCAATATTTCGTATAAAGTGTTGTTCGATCCTTGAGCGTGTTTCTGTCTTAAATTCGCTCCCGAGCAAACGGGCTGTTTGAGCCTTTTCATTTGGACCAAATTCTGTCTTGTGGTCAGATCGAATTACCGCCTTCATCACCCGTCGATTGTTCTTTGTAGCGGTAGTTGTCACCGATTCCCAGGTTTCGTGTCGATAGCTTCCGCTCGTCAAAAAGCCTTCCGCTGTATCGATAGCGAATTCGCATAACCAGTGAGAATTCGTATCATAAGTGGCATCGGAGCCCAAGTTCTTGATCTTTGGCATTATGGATCTCAACGACGCTTATTTCTTGGCAAAACTTCGTGACGCACTGCGTGACGTGCCAGAACAACGCGACCAGCGTTGGCAACCTAGGCGTGGTGACTATGAACGACCCTCATGCCATGTCGAAGAGTTCAAGGTGAACGAGCTTCCAGAGTTCGTTGGAGGGACCGACCCTGAAATTTACCTGGAATGGGAACGAAAAATTGATCGTATGTTCGAATTTAAAGACCTTGACGATGAGAAAAGGTGTAAGTATGCAATTCTCAAGTTGGGGAAAGGAGCTTCACTTTGGTACGAAGGAATGAAAACACGAAGACCTCGTGCGGGGAAAGAAAAGATCTGTTCGTGGGAGTCATTAAAAAGAAAACTTCGTAAAAGATATGTGCCAACATCACACCGGTTATCCTTGTATAGGAAGATTGCAGATCTCATGCAGGGAAAGTTAAATGTCAGTGAGTACATTGAGGAATTTGAGAATCTAACCTTAATGGGAGAGATAGAGGAGAATGAGGAACAGAAGATGTCGCTATTCTTGCGTGGCTTAAACCGAAGCATAGCTAACTCGGTGGAACTGTATCCATACGAGGACTTCGATACTTTATGTGGGTTATGTGTGAAGTTAGAAGCTCTGATACGAATTATGTAAGTAATGCGTATAAACACAACGGAAGATTAACAAGTTTACAATATGGATAAAATTTACAAAGGTGGTGGACGAATTAAAGGGGATTCGGCCGTGATATAGTAAGATGTACGGAGTTTGGTGTGTTTTTATCGAACTAGACCTATAACTCGATAAAAGGGTAATCGCTTCCCAAGACCTTTTGAGAATTGATTAAAGTTAAAATCTCGAAACTCGTCGAAACAATAACTAAGGTTTGTCGAACTCGTTCAACGTATATTTCAAAGGAAATACAAAGTTTATTATGATTCTCGATGAATTACAAGTACAACGAACACTACTATATATAGTAGTTTACAACCGTACGAAAATACAACAAAACGAAAAAGACGAAACTTCCTAGCAACATCATTTCGGCCGAAATCCAAGGGTGATATCAAGTCTCTTGGTGTTATTAGGTGAAAGGGACATGAAGCACTCTTGGTCTTTGATGGTGACATGAAGTAGAACAAAATCCTCCTTCCCATGCATGCATTCGGCCGAAGACAAGGTAGGGAGATTTGGTGTAGATTTGTGATATCCTCCTTCTTGGAACTACATGGTGATAATGAAATGAGGGATAGTGACATGATGAAGAAAATCTTCACTCCATCCATATGCATTTCGGCCGTTTGTGTAAGGAGGGAATCACACCTTTATTTTGTAAAGATATTTGTAAAGATATGAAGACAAAGTGTCCCTTTCAAGCATGTTTCGGCCGATCTTCATGCTTTCGGGTCGCTCCGTCGTCGAATTCTACGTCACTCCGATTCCGATTAATAACGTAACTCCAATCCGTTTAACATTTTCTCCTAAGTACAACGATGCATGGCCATGCGAATTTGCATCATCATGGATGTCGATTTTTATCGGAGTTTCTTCGACTGGAATATTAGATATCGTATCATTCCCTCCGTCTTTGAAAGGAATTGACCTCAATTCTGCAATGCCATCGTCGTCAAGATAAGGTGAGAGATCACCTACGTTGAATGTCGCGTGTACTCCGTATTCGCCCGGTAGTTCGACTTTGTATGCGTTGTCGTTCACCTTTTCCACAATTTTGTACGGACCTTCGGCTCTCGGCATCAATTTGTTCTTCCGTTTGCTTGGGAATCTTTCTTTTCTCAAATGTATCCAAACCAAGTCGCCAACATCAAATAATCTCGCCTTTTTATTTTTGTTCGACTTCCGTTTGTATATTTCATTTACTTCTTTAATCCGTTAACGTATATTTTCGTGTAACTTCACCATTGATTTGAGTTTTGCTTCGGCGTCTTTGTGAACCAACTCGTTGCTCGGTAAGGGAATCAAGTCCAATGGTAAGTGCGGATTTAATCCGTATACCACTTCAAAGGTGAATGGGCCGTGGCATAACCGGGTGATCGGTTGTATGCGAATTCGGCATGAGCAAGATTAACGTCACAATCATTCTGAGTTGTATATACCAACCCTCGTAATAATGCTCCCAAGGTTCGATTAGTTACCTCGGTCGTCCGTCGGTTTTGCGGGTGATGTGAAATCTTGAATAGGAGTTTAGTACCTACTTTCCTCCATAAAGTATTCCGTAACTCGAAATTTGGAATCTCGATCCGACACGATAGTTTTGGAACTCCGTGTAAACGAACTACTTCCTAAGTACAAGTCCGCCTCGTTGCTTGCATCATCGGTTTTGTGGCTCGCGACAAAGTTTGAAATTTTCGAAAATCGGTCGACGACCACCATGATCGAGTCCTTGCCTCGTTGAGTACGAGGTAAAGCCACGATAAAATCCATCGAGACATCCTCCCACGGTCGTAGCGGTATCGGCAGCGGCATGTATGTACTCGACTTGAACGAACTTTTCATCATATGACAAGTTACGCATTTGCTCACGATTGTCTTGGCGTCGCCATACATCTTCGGCCAAAAGAAATGTTCTTTTAGCACCTCTGATCTTGGTCGAGCCAAGTGACCGGCTAGTCCTCCTCCGTGCGCCTCCCGAACCGGCAATTCCCGTGTATGTCTCGGCACACATAGTTTATTCCCCTTGAAGAGAAAGCCATCCTGTAAAACAAATTCCTCAAATGCGGGCCGTTTTACAACGGTTAAAAATTTCCCGAAGTCCAAATCGTCGTTGTAGTGATCTTTCAAAGTCTCGAACCCCAACAAACGAACATCTAGCATCGACAGTAAGGCATACCGTCTCGATAGTGCATCCGCCACTACATTACTCTTCCCGTCTTTGTATTTGGATGAAAAGTGAAAAGATTGTAAAAATTCCACCCATTTTGCATGTCTCGGGCTTAGCTTA
The DNA here is from genome assembly GCA_033398695.1 of Orobanche coerulescens. Classification (NCBI taxonomy): domain Eukaryota; kingdom Viridiplantae; phylum Streptophyta; class Magnoliopsida; order Lamiales; family Orobanchaceae; genus Orobanche; species Orobanche coerulescens. Next base: position 78,237 of record JAWKAU010000233.1, read on the forward strand.
CTCTGTCCGTTGATGTATTTCAACGACTCGTGATCCGAATGTAGCACGAAATGTTTCGAACGCAGATAATGACTCCAATGATCGAGTGCTCTTACGATAGCATAGAACTCCTTGTCGTAAGTACAATAATTCACTCGGGCGCCACTTAACTTCTCCGAAAAATAGGCAATGGGACGGCCTCTCTGAATAAGCACTGCCCCGATTCCAACTCCGCTAGCGTCGCATTCTACCTCAAACGGTTGTGAAAAATCGGGCAACGTCAAAATCGGCGCTTCACATAATTTTCCCTTTAAGTTTTCAAAAGCCTTTTGGGCCGTTTCGTTCCAAGCAAAGGTTCCCTTTTTCAGACACTCCGTGATCGGACTGGATATAGTGCTAAAGTCCCGTATGAATCGTCGGTAAAACGAAGCGAGGCCATGAAATGACCGTACCTCCGTGATTGTCTTTGGGGTCGGCCACGACTTGATTGCCGCGATCTTCTCTTGGTCGACCGAAACTCCGTCTTTCGAAACAACATAGCCGAGAAAGACAAGACTCTCGACTAGGAAAGTACACTTCTCCCGTTTTCCATAAAGTTTTTGTTCCCTTAGTGTCTCAAACACGTACCGCAAATGTTCGAGATGTTCTTCTACGGACCGACTGTAGATCAAAATGTCGTCTAGGTACACGACAACAAACTTTCCCAAGAAAGGTTTAAGAACCTCGTTCATCAACCTCATAAAGGTGCTCGGGGCGTTGGTGAGGCCGAATGGCATCACAACCCATTCGTAAAGTCCATTCTTCGTTTTGAACGCCGTTTTCCATTCGTCTCCCTCTCGCATGCGGATTTGATGGTATCCGCTCCGTAAATCAACTTTGGAAAATATAACCGAGCCATGTAACTCGTCCAGCATGTCGTCTAGTCTCGGGATGGGAAACCGATACTTGACGGTGATGTTATTCACGGCTCTCATCAATACACATTCGCCATGTTCCGTCTTTTTTGGCACAAGTAGAATCGAACCGCACATGGACTTAAACTTTCTCGGACATATCCGTGATTCATGAGTTCATCAATTTGACGTTGTAGTTCTTTGGTTTCTTCGGGATTACAACGATCGCCGCTTTGTTCGGTAATGGAGCTCGGTATAAGATCAATCGGTGTTCAATCCGCGGATAGGTGGTAATCCTACGGCAAGTCTTCGAAATACGTCCAAAACTCGTGTAATAGTGCATCTATCTCCTCCTCATTTTGCGATTTGGTGGCAAGATTTGGACCTCCTTGATCATCATCAAATAAACACGTTCGCCATCGTCAATGGCGTGTTCGACTTCTTTCTCGTTTGCAAACATCGTAAGTTTCGGTCTTTCGACTTTTTTCTAACTCATCGTCCGGATAGCTTGAGGTGACATAGGTTTAAGAACAATTTTTTTACCTTTGTCACGTAGCTCATACTCATTACTCCTCCCTCGATGTAGTACGTCCCGATCAAATAGCCAAGGTCTTCCTAATAACACGTGACATGCGTCCATCGGTAGTACATCGCATGTAATGTCATCGCCATACGAACCCATGGTGAGTCCGACCTTCACTTGCCTTGATACCTTCACCTTGTTTCCATCATCGAGCCAATGGAGTGCATACGGCTTAGGATGGGCCGTGGTGACCAAGCCGAGTTTTGAAACCATCTCGCTCGATGCCACGTTCGTACAACTTCCACCGTCAATGATCAAGCTACACCATTTCTCTCCGACACGACACTTCGTGTGAAAGATTTGGTCTCGTTGTTCTTCGTCACTCGGGGCTGCCTTCGTTTGCAACATGCGAAGGACAAGGTTTGTGTCATAGTTCGGGGCATCGTATGCCTCGCATTCTTCTTCTTCGTCAGCTTCTAAGTTAAAAACGTCTCCAACTCTTTCTTCTTCGGCTAATAATTCCTCTCGGGCGGCTAGGGCTTCTCGTAGCGTCACAATCCTCCGATTCGGACAAGCACTTTGATAGTGTCCAAATCCTTGACATTTGAAACATCGGACTTTAGATAGGCTCGTCTCTTTTGGTGTGGTAGGGGTTTTTGGAATGGTAGTAACGGACTGGCTTGTGGTGACAGGTTTTGGAAACGAGCTAGAACTCGCGCCAAAGTTGGTATTTCCGTATTTAGGTGGGAATTCGGGTTTAGAGAGTTTGGTTTTGTTTTGATTTTCCAACTTTATGCAAAGTCCGCATAAAGTATCGAAGTCAGAATAGGGGTAGAGTTCCACGGAATTAGCAATATTTTTGTTCAAACCTCGTAGGAAACGGGACATGCGCAATTCTTCGCTTTCTTCAAGTTCTCCCATCAAGGATAAGTTTTCAAACTCCTCGATGTACTCCTCGAAACTTAGCTTTCCTTGCGTGAGGTCGAAATTTTTCGATCAGACTTAGCTTGTGTGTAGCCGGGACATATCTTTTCGTAGCTTCCTTTTTAGGGAATCCCACGAACGTATCTTCTCTTTTAAAGACGACTTCTTTGCGTCTTCATTCGCTCAAACCAAAGGGAAGCTCCCTTTCCAAGTTTGAGAATCGCGTACTTGCAACGTACTTCGTCATTGAGCTCCTTGAACTCAAACATTCGTTCAATTTTTCTTTCCCACTCCAGATAGACTTCAGGATCGGTGCCGCCTACGAACTCCGGAAGTTCGCTGGTCTTGTATTCATCCGCATGTCGTGGTGCATGCATGGTGTCATGTCCTCTTCGTGCATGGATTCTGGGCTCCGGCAAGCCACGAAGAACGTCACGTAGTTGTGCTACTTCTTCATCGGTGAATGCCATCTTCTTCAGTGATGTCGAGAACTGTGAGACAAGTGTCTCTGATACCACTTATGATACGAATTACGTAAGTAATGCGTATAAACACAACGGAAGATTAACAAGTTTACAATATGGATAAAATTTACAAAGGTGGTGGACGAATTAAAGGGGATTCGGCCGTGATATAGTAAGATGTACGGAGTTTGGTGTGTTTTTATCGAACTAGACCTATAACTCGATAAAAGGGTAATCGCTTCCCAAGACCTTTTGAGAATTGATTAAAGTTAAAATCTCGAAACTCGTCGAAACAATAACTAAGGTTTGTCGAACTCGTTCAACGTATATTTCAAAGGAAATACAAAGTTTATTATGATTCTCGATGAATTACAAGTACAACGAACACTACTATATATAGTAGTTTACAACCGCATTTAAAATACAACAAAACGAAAAAGACGAAACTTCCTAGCAACATCATTTCGGCCGAAATCCAAGGGTGATATCAAGTCTCTTGGTGTTATTAGGTGAAAGGGACATGAAGCACTCTTGGTCTTTGATGGTGACATGAAGTAGAACAAAATCCTCCTTCCCATGCATGCATTCGGCCGAAGACAAGGTAGGGAGATTTGGTGTAGATTTGTGATATCCTCCTTCTTGGAACTACATGGTGATAATGAAATGAGGGATAGTGACATGATGAAGAAAATCTTCACTCCATCCATATGCATTTCGGCCGTTTGTGTAAGGAGGGAATCACACCTTTATTTTGTAAAGATATTTGTAAAGATATGAAGACAAAGTGTCCCTTTCAAGCATGTTTCGGCCGATCTTCATGCTTTCGGGTCGCTCCGTCGTCGAATTCTACGTCACTCCGATTCCGATTAATAACGTAACTCCAATCCGTTTAACATTTTCTCCTAAGTACAACGATGCATGGCCATGTGAATTTGCATCATCATGGATGTCGATTTTTATCGGAGTTTCTTCGACTGGAATATTAGATATCGTATCAAGCTCAAAACAGGATAAAGATGTATAAACCCGAGTTTCCAGTCAAGTTTGGAAACCCAAGCGTCGGATCTAGTTCAGCTGCTAAGGCAACTGTACCGACTCCGGTTCCTGTTGCGATTCCTGCTAAGGCGACTGTACCCTACGTACCGAAGGAGACAAGTTTGGATAAAGTGAGATGTTTCAAATGTCAAGGATTCGGGCATTATCAAAATGCTTGTCCGAACAAGCGAGTGGTGACACTAAGGGAAGCTGTCACGATCCGAGACGAGTTGTTGGTTGAGGAAGAAAGACTGGGTGACGTATTTGATTTCGACATTAAGGACGAAGAAGGAGAAGAATGCGAGACTTACGATGCTCCAAGCTATGACACGGCTTTAGTTCTGCGAACGCTACGAGCCAAAGTCAGTATCGAATGATTCGGAACAGCGAAATCAAATATTTCACACAAAGTGTCAAATTGGAAAGAAATGGTGTAGTTTGATCGTTGATGGGGGGAGTTGCACCAACGTCGCTTCCAGCGAGATGGTGACTAAACTCGGGCTGACCACTACGGCTCACCCGAAACCTTACACTTTGCATTGGCTCGATGATGGGAGCAAAATAAGGGTGACTAAACAAGTGAGGATTGGACTAGCCATGGGTCCATATGAAGACAACGTATTATGTGATGTACTCCCGATGGATGCATGCCATGTACTGTTGGGAAGACCATGGATGTTTGATAGGGACGTTTTACACCGAGGAAGAAGCAATGAGTACGAGTTACGGGATAAAGGCAAGAAGATTGTGCTTAAACCAATGTCACCTCAAGCGATTCACTCTATGAGTTCTAGTAGGAGTGAAAAGCCAAAACTGGCCATGTTTGCGAGCGAACGGGAGGTGGAACATGCTATTAATGATGGCAAGTGCGAGTACTTGTTGGTTCTGAAGGAGACACGGAATGGTGACATAGTTGTGCGGAACGAAAGGATGGATGCCTTATTACGCGAATTTGCGGATGTTTTTCCCGAAGAATTACCGTCGGGTTTACCACCAATTCGCGGGATTGAACATCGATCGACCTCATACCGGGTGTGTCGTTGCCTAACAAAGCTGCCTATAGATGTAATCCCGAGGAAACAAAGGAATTACAAAACCAAATCGAAGAACTGATGGATCGTGGATACGTTCGAGAAAGCCTAAGTCCTTGTGCGGTTCCGGTATTACTAGTTCCAAAGAAAGACGGATCTTGGAGGATGTGTATTGTGTGATCGGCGGTGAACAACATAACCATCAAGTATCGAATTCGATTCCGAGGCTTGATGACATGTTGACGAATTACACGGATCGGTGATCTTTTCAAAAGTTGATCTACGAAGTGGTTATCACCGGTCGAATGCGAGAAGGAGATGAGTGGAAGACTGACCTTCAAAACTAAACACGAATTTGTATGAATGGACCGTTATGCCGTTCGGTCTTACAAATGCACCGAGTACTTTCATGCGCTTGATGAATGAGGTACTTAAGCCATTTTTAGGGAAATTTGTGGTTGTATACTTAGATGATATTTTGATCTACAGCCGATCACTGCAAGAACATTTCGAACACTTGAGGCAAGTCTTCGAAACCCTTAGAGACCAGAAACTGTATGGAAAAAAGGAGAAGTGCTCATTTTTGGTCGAAAGTATAGTCTTTCTTGGCTATATTGTTTCAAAGGATGGAGTGTCGGTCGATCAAGCGAAGATCGAAGCAATTAAGTCCTGGCCGGTTCCCACTACAGTGACGGAGGTTAGATCGTTCCATGGACTAGCTTCATTTTACCGAAGATTCATTCGAGACTTCAGTACCATTGCAAGCCCAATAACCGAATGTTTGAAGAAGGGCACGTTTAATTGGGGCAGAGCTGCTCAGGAGTCATTTGCAAATTTGAAGGCGAAGTTGTACGAAGCACCAATCTTAGCATTACCCGATTTTTCGCAACCGTTTGAGGTGGAATGTGATGCTAGCGGGGTGGGCATTGGAGCGGTTCTCATTCAGGTAAAGCGACCTATTGCTTATTTTTCCGAGAAGTTAAATGGCGCTCGTCTGAATTATTGTACGTACGATAAGGAGTTTTATGCTATTGTGAGGGCTCTAGATCATTGGAGTCACTATCTTCGACCAAAGCATTTTATCATACACTCGGACCATGAATCTTTGAAGTACATTAACGGGCAACACAAGTTAAGTCCCAGGCATGCGAAGTGGGTGGAATTCTTACAATCGTTTCACTTTTCATCGAAGTATAAGGATGGCAAGAGCAATATTGTGGCAGATGCATTGTCTAGGCGTTATGCCTTACTCGCCACTCTTGATGTTCGATTGCTTGGATTCGATACAGTAAAGGAGTATTACGAAGGTGATGCGGATTTTGGCGAGACCTTCGTCCGGTGCAAACCTGGCCCGGTGGGAGAATTTTCGATACAGGAGGGCTTTCTTTTTAAGGGAAATCGGCTTTGTCTACCAAGGCACACGATTCGAGAATTGCTGGTTCGAGAGGCTCATGGGGGAGGTTTGGCTGGCCACTTTGGTTCGGCCAAGATATTGGAGGTGCTTAAAGAACATTTTTATTGGCCAAGGATGCAGGGGGATGTTCATAATATAATTAGTAAATGTGTGACGTGCCATGTTGCGAAGAGTTCGTTCAAACCAGGAGTCTACACACCTTTACCGATTCCGGAGAGACTGTGGGAAGATATCTCAATGGATTTCATTGTGGCTTTGCCTCGAACCCAACGAGGTAAGGATGCGATTATGGTGGTCGTCGATCGTTTTTCAAAGATGGCTCATTTTGTTCCTTGTCACAAAACCGATGATGCGAGTAATGTTGTTGACTTGTATTTCCGGGAGGTGGTGCGATTACATGGAGTTCCAAAAACTATTGTTTCGGACCGGGACTCAAAGTTTCTAAGCTATTTTTGGAACACATTATGGAGGAAGGTGGGGACCAAGGCTTGTTTAGTACTTCGCATCATCCTCAAACCGATGGACAAACCGAAGTAACGAATCGAACACTGGGACGCTGCTGCAGGCTTGGTGAACAAAACACAAAAGGACTGGATCTCAAATCGCACATGCGGAGTTTGCTTATAATCGATCTCCTACTCATGCCACGGCACACTCTCCATTTGAAGTAGTTTACATGAATCCTTACATACCACTAGATCTAATTCCACTACCAGTGACGAATTAGTGCATAAGGATGCGGAGTCGAAGTGAAATCAATGATGAAATTACGAGCAGTGCGGGATCGAATCAAGGAAATAAACGAGGCATACAAAAGGAAGTCGAATAAGCAAAGAAGGCCGAGACTATTCGAGGTGGGAGATTTAGTTTGGTTACATTTGAGGAAGGAACGATTCCCGAGTAAGCGTAAGAACAAGTTAATGCCACGAGTGAGGACCATTTAAAATAATTGCGAAGGTGAATGACAATGCTTACAAGTTAGAACTTAGGGTGATTACGGAGTACATGCTACTTTCAACGTAGGTGATCTATCCCCTTACCTTGACGACAATGGGATTGCGGAATTGAGGACAATTCCTTTTAAAGAAGGAGGAATGATACGAAACCGACTACTCCAAGTGAAGAAGGACGAAGTAAGAATTGACATAAAACACCTCGACCATACTCCAACGTACTTGGGCGAGAGAAGCAAACGAGGCACAGAGTTACATTGATAATCGGAATTGGGGTAACTTAAAGACAACTTGCATCTTGGGGAGGGGAGGAAATTCAAGTGGCAATTAAACAATAAAAGAATGTTCAGCTTTCTCTTACAAAAGCAGCAGGATTGTTGGCAACTTGTTATATGAAAAAGCGGCTGTCACACTTCAACTTGGAGACAAGACCCAACTTTTACTTTTGTCAACAAGTGACATGAAGAACCTTTTATTATCTTTTCATTATTTTAAGAACAGCTTGTATTAGTTTAGTTTATCCTGTCAGGTTACTTTTACCTATAAATAGTGGCAGTAGAGTTGTAATGAAGGAGATTTATTGAATGTTGAAGAATTAAGAACACTTGGTGTTTTTCCCTGGAGAATGCTTTTCATCAAAACTTGGTTTTTATTCGACGCGTTTCGAATACTAATCTGATTGATTCTCAATAGGTCTTGAGGAGAAATCACTTTATCAAATTATAGGTCTAATTTGATAAAACATCTGTTTATACCTTGTTTCGATATTCTGTTTATTTTTCGATACAGTTTGATACTTGTTCAATATTTCGTATAAAGTGTTGTTCGATCCTTGAGCGTGTTTCTGTCTTAAATTCGCTCCCGAGCAAGCGGTACATTGCGAGCATTTTCATTTGGACAAAATTCATGTCTTGTGGTCAGATCGAATTACCGCCTTCATCACCGTCGAGATTGTTCTTTATGTAGCCGTTGTCACCGATTCCGACGATTTCGTGTCGATAACCACGCTTCGTCAAAAAGCCTTCCGCTGTATCGATAGCGAATTCGCATAACCAGTGAGAATTCGTATCATTCTCAAACTCCTCAATGTACTCACTGACATTCAACTTTCCTTGCATGAGATCTGCAATCTTCCTGTACAAGGACAACCGGTGTGATGCTGGTACATATCTTTTGCGAAGTTTTCTTTTTAACGAATCCCACGAACGGATCTTTTCTTTCCCCGTACGAGCTCTTCGTGTTTTCACTCCTTCGTACCAAAGTGAAGCTCCTTTCCCCAACTTGAGGATTGCATACTTACACCTTTTCTCATCGTCAAGGTCTTTAAATTCGAACATACGATCAATTTTTCGTTCCCATTCCAGGTAAACTTCAGGGTCGGTCCCTCCAACGAACTCTGGAAGCTCGTTCACCTTGAACTTTTCGACATGGCGTGAGGGTCGTTCATAGTCACCACGCCTAGGTTGCCAACGCTGGTCGCGTTGTTCGTACGCCACGCGGTCGTCACGAAGTTTTGCCAAGAAATCGGCGTCGTTGAGATCCATAATGCCAAAGATCAAGAACACAGGCTCCGATGCCACTTATGATACGAATTCTCACTGGTTATGCGAATTCGCTATCGATACTGTGAAGTCCTTTTGACGAGCGGAAGCTATCGACAAGAAACTGTCGGGAACGGTGACAACGGCTCGCTACGGCAACAATCTGGCGAGTGATGAAGGCGGTGATTCGATCTGACCACAAGGCAGAGTTTGGCCCAAATGAAAAGACTCGAAATAGCACGTTTCGTTCGGGCGACTTTAAGACAGAAACACGTTCGAAGGATCGAACAACACTTTGTACGAAATATTGAACAAGTATAAAACGTATCGAAAAATAAACAGAATATCGAAACAAGATATGAACAGATGTTTTATCAAATTAGACCTATAATTTGATAAAGTGATTTCTCCTCAAGACCTATTGAAAATCAATCGATTAGTATTCAAACGCGTCGAATAAAAACCAAGTTTTGATGAAAAGCATTCACCAGAAAAACACAAAGTGTTCTCAATTCTTCAACATTCAATAATCTCGCTATTACAACTCTACTGCCACTATTTATAGGCAAAAGTGGCCTGACAAAATAACTTAAACTATTACAAGCTGTTCTTTAAAATAATGAAAGGATAATAAAAGGTTCTTCATGTCACTTGTTGACAAAAGTAAAAGTTGGGTCTTGTCTCCAAGTTGAAGTTTGACAGCCGCTTTTTCATATAACAAGTTGCCAAGAATCCTGCTGCCTTTATAATAAAGAAATGCTGAAAATTCTTTGTTTAGCTACCACTTGGACCTTTTCCCCCTCCCATGTTGCAACTAGCCTTAAGTTATTCCAATTCCGACAATCAAGGTAACTCCGTACCTCGTATCCATTTTCTCGCCCAAGAAGTACGTTGGAGTGCGATCGAGGTATTTTACGTCAATTCTTACTTCATCTTCTTCGCTTGGAGTAGTCGACTTCGTATCAAAAACAATCTCTCCTCAAGACCTGTTGAGAATCGATTAAAATTACAACTCGAAAACGCGTCGAATTACAATCAAGTTGTGCTGAAAATCATTCAACAATGAACATACACAAGTGTATTTCGTTTTTGCAAGCTTCAAAAGTGTTTATTCAAGGTTGAGTATGCGGCTAATATATAGCCATTACAAATACTAATAAGTTCAAACAAGATCACACAAAATCAAGCTAAAAGACAAGCAATTATTAAACTAAAACATCAAGACTTTTGACAAAGATTGAAAACAACACATGCTTGGCTTCTTCTTTAGAATTTTCAGCCGTGGGGTAGCATGAAGGAAGGAGATAACCATCTTTCTCATGTGATAAGGCTTTGACAAAGACTTGAACATGAAAGCAACATCTTGGTGTCTTCCTCTACATGTGGTTCGGCCGATTTGTTTTTCAAGGGGTGGAGGGAAATCAAATCTCTATCCTTGATATGGTGAACTTTGAAAATGTAAACAAAGTTGAAAGTAGTGGGGACAAAAGATCCTTCATGGATACATGTCACAATCGGCCGAAATCTTCCCCAAATGGCCGATTTTGTATGCATGAACATGCATACGTATGCATGTTTTGATACGTCTAAGTTATCCCGGTTCCGATTATTAAGATCGTTCCAATTTCCGCATTTGTTTTCTCACCAAAGTACATAGGTGCATGTGCATGCAACGTGGTATCATCACCTACGTCAATTCTTACTTCGTTTGGAGACGTCACAATCGCATCTGATACGAAGCCGAATACTCCAAGCGAAGAAGATGAAGTAAGAATTGACGTAAAACACCTTGATCGCACTACAACCTACTTAGGCGAGAAAACAGAAACAAGGCACGGAGTTACCTTGATAGTCGAAATTGGAGTAACTTAAACAAAAGACAAATAGCATCTTGGGGAGGGAAAAGGGATCAAGTGGCAACTAAACAAATAAAAAGATGTTCAGCTTTCTCTTACAAAAGCAGCAGGATTCTTGGCAAAAAGGGCGGCTGTCAACAAACAACTTGGAGGCTAAGACCCAGCTTTTACTTTTGTCCACAAGTGACATGAGGAACCTTTTTATTATCTTTTATTATTCTAAGCTCAGCTTGTATTAGTTTAAGTTATCGTGTCAGGCTGCTTTTGCCTATAAATAGTGGCAGTAGAGTTGTAATGAATTATTATTGAATGTTGAAGAATTGAGAACACTTTGTGTTTTTCCCTGGTGAATGCTTTTCATCGAAACTTGGTTTTTATTCGACGCGTTTCGAGTATTAATCAGATTGATTCTCAATAGGTCTTGAGGAGAAATCACTTTATCAAATTATAGGTCTAATTTGATAAGAACATCTGTTTATATCTTGTTTCGATATTCTGTTTATTTTTCGATACAGTTTTATACTTGTTCAATATTTCGTATAAAGTGTTGTCCGATCCTTCGAACTTGTTTCCTGTTTTAAATTCGCTTCCAAACGGAACTTGCTGTTTCGAGTGTCGCTGTTTGGAGGTGGCCTGTTTCGAGTCATTTTTATTCGGACAAGTTCCCGTTGCTGAACCGAGCTACCATTTTCATCGTATGCGCATACTACTCGTCAGTATTGTTGCTGTAGCGAGCTGTTATTATCAGCTCCCGACAGTCTCTTGCCGATAGCTTCCGCTCGTCAAAAAGCCTTCCGCTGTATCGATAGCGAATTCGCATCCCCAGCGAGAATTCGTATCATAAGTGGCATCGGAGACCAAGTTCTTGATCTTTGGCATTATGGATCTCAACGACGCTGATTTCTTGGCAAAACTTCGTGACGCACTTCGTGACGTACCAGAACAACGCGACCAGCATTGGCAACCTAGGCGTGGTGACTATGAACGACCCTCACGCCATGTCGAAGAGTTCAAGGTGAACGAGCTCCCAGAGTTCGTTGGAGGGACAGACCCTGAAGTTTACCTGGAATGGGAACGAAAAATTGATCGTATGTTCGAATTTAAAGACCTTGACGATGAGAAAAGGTGTAAGTATGCAATTCTCAAGTTGGGGAAAGGAGCTTCACTTTGGTACGAAGGAGTGAAAACACGAAGAGCTCGTACGGGGAAAGAAAAGATCCGTTCGTGGGATTCGTTAAAAGAAAACTTCGCAAAGATATGTACCAGCATCACACCGGTTATCCTTGTACAGGAAGATAGCAGATCTCATGCAAGGAAAGTTAAATGTCAGCGAGTACATTGAGGAGTTTGAGAATCTAACCTTAATGGGAGAAATAGAGGAGAATGAGGAACAGAAGATGTCGCGATTCTTGCGTGGCTTAAACCGAAGCATAGCTAACTCGGTGGAACTGTATCCATACGAGGACTTCGATACATTATGTGGGTTATGTGTGAAGTTAGAAGCTCAGAACAGGATGAAGCTGTACAAACCTGAGTTTCCAGTCAAGTTTGGAAACCCAAGCGTCGGATCTAGTTCAGCGGTTAAGGCAACTGTACCGACTCCAGTTCCTGTTGCGAATCCGGCTAAGGCGACTGTACCCTACGTACCGAAGGAGACGAGCTTGGCTAAAGTGAGATGTTTCAAATGTCAAGGATTCGGGCATTATCAAAATGCTTGTCCGAACAAGCGAGTGGTGACACTAAGGGAAGCTGTCACGATCCGAGATGAGTTGTTGGTTGAGGAAGAAAGACTGGGTGACGTATTTGATTTCGACTTGAAGGATGAAGAAGGAGAAGAATGCGAGACTTACGATGCTCCGAGCTATGACACGGCTTTAGTTCTGCGAACGCTACAAGCCAAAGTCAGATCGAATGATTGAACAAATAAATCAAATATTTCACACAAAGTGTCAAATTGGAAAGAAATGGTGTAGTTTGATCGTTGATGGGGAGTTGCACCAACGTCGCTTCGGCGAGATGGTGACTAAACTCGGCTGACCACTACGGCTCACCCGAAACCTTACACTTTGCATTGGCTCGATGATGGGAGCAAAATAAGGGTAACTAAACAAGTGAGGATTGGACTAGCCATGGGTTCATATGAAGACAACGTATTATGTGATGTACTCCCGATGGATGCATGCCATGTAATGTTGGGAAGACCAAGGATGTTTGATAGGGACGTTTTACCGAGGAAGAAGCAATGAGTACGAGTTACGGGATAAGGGCAAGAAGATTGTGCTTAAACCAATGTCGCCACAAGCTATTCACTCTATGAGTTCTAGTAGGAGTGAAAAACCAAAATTGGCCATGTTTGCTAGCGAACGGGAGGTGGAACATGCTATTAATGATGGCAAGTGTGTGTACTTGTTGGTTCTGAAGGAGACACGGAATGGTGACATCGTTGTGCGGAACGAAAGGATGGATGCCTTATTACGCGAATTTGCGGATGTTTTTCCCAAAGAGTTACCGTCGGGTTTACCACCAATTCGCGGGATTGAACATCAGATCGACCTCATACCGGGTGTGTCGTTGCCTAACAAAGTCGCTATAGATGTAATCACGAGGAGACAAATGAATTACAAATCCAAATCGAAGACCTGATGTATAGATGATATGTTCGAGAAATCCTAAGTACTTGTGCTGTTACGGTATTTCTGGTTCATAAGAAAGACGGATCTTGGAGGATGTGTATTGTGACAATGTCAGTGAACAATATAACCATCAAGTATCGATTTAGATTCCGAGGCTTGATGACATGTTGGGAATTACGGATCGGTGATCTTTTCAAAAGTTGATCTACGAAGTGGTTATCACCGGTCGAATGCGAGAAGGAGATGAGTGGAAGACAACCTTCAAAACTAAACACGGGCTGTATGAATGGACCGTTATGCTGTTCGGTCTTACAAATGCACCGAGTACTTTCATGCGCTTGATGAATGAGGTACTTAAGCCATTTTTAGGGAAATTTGTGGTTGTATACTTAGATGATATTTTGATCTACTGATGATCATTTGCAAGAACATTTCGAACACTTGAGGCAAGTCTTGAAACCCTTAGAGACAGGCTGTATGGAAAAAAGGAGAAGTGCTCATTTTTGGTCGAAAGTATAGTCTTTCTTGGCTATATTGTTTCAAAGGATGGAGTGTCGGTCGATCAAGCGAAGATCGAAGCAATTAAGTCCTGGCCGGTTCCCACTACAGTGACGGAGGTTAGATCGTTCCATGGACTAGCTTCATTTTACCGAAGATTCATTCGAGACTTCAGTACCATTGCAAGCCCAATAACCGAATGTTTGAAGAAGGGCACGTTTAATTGGAGCAGAGCTGCTCAGGAGTCATTTGCAAAGTTGAAGGCGAAGTTGTGCGAAGCACCAATCTTAGCATTACCCGATTTTTCGCAACCGTTTGAGGTGGAATGTGATGCTAGCGGAGTGGGCATTGGAGCGGTTCTCGTTCAGGGAAGGCGACCTATTGCTTATTTTTCCGAGAAGTTAAATGGTGCTCGTCTGAATTATTGTACCTACGATAAGGAGTTTTATGCGATTGTGAGGGCCCTAGATCATTGGAGTCACTATCTTCGACCAAAGCATTTTATCATACACTCAGACCATGAATCTTTGAAGTATATTAACGGACAACACAAGTTAAGTCCCAGGCATGCGAAGTGGGTGGAATTCTTACAATCATTTCACTTCTCATCGAAGTATAAGGATGGCAAGAGCAATATTGTGGCAGATGCATTGTCTAGGCGTTATGCCTTACTCGCCACTCTTGATGTTCGTTTGCTAGGGTTCGATACAGTAAAGGAGTATTACGAAGGTGATGCGGATTTTGGCGAAACCTTCGCCCTGTGCAAACCAGGCCCGGTGGGAGAATTTTCGATACAGGAGGGCTTTCTTTTTAAGGGAAATCGTCTTTGTCTACCCAGGCACACGATTCGCGAATTGCTGATTCGAGAGGCTCATGGGGGAGGTTTGGCTGGCCACTTCGGTTCGGCCAAGACATTAGAAGTGCTTAAGGAACATTTTTACGGCCGAGGATGCGGGGGATGTTAATAATATAATCGATAAATGTGTGACGTGCCATATTGCGAAAAGTTCGTTCAAATCAGAGTCTACACACCTTTACCGATTCCGAAGAGGCCGTGGGAAGATGTCTCAATGGATTTCATTGTGGCTTTGCCTCGAACCCAACGAGGTAAGGATGCGATTATGGTGGTCGTCGATCGTTTTCAAAGATGGCTCATTTTGTTCCTTGTCACAAAACCGATGATGCGAGTAATGTTCTTTGACTGTATTTCCGAGAGGTAGTGCGATTACATGGAGTTAGAAAACTATTGTTTCGGACCGACTCAAAGTTTCTAAGCTACTTTTGGAACACGTTATGGAGGAAGGTAGGAACTAAGCTTTTGTTTAGTACTTCACATCATCCTCAAACCGACGGACAAAGCAAGTAACGAATCGAACACTGGGACGCTGCGAGGTTTGGTGAGCAAGACACAAAAGGACTGGATCAAATCGCACATGCGGAGTTTGCTTATAATCGATCTCCTACTCATGCCACCGCACACTCTCCATTTGAAGTAGTTTACGATGAATCCTTACATCTTGCTAGAGCTAATTCCACTACCAAGTGACGAATTGGTGCATAAGGATGCGGAGTCAAAACTAAAATCAATGATAAAATTACGAGCAGTGCGGGATCGAATCAAGGAAATAAACGAGGCGTATAAAAGGAAGTCGAACAAGCAAAGAAAGCGAGACTATTCGAGGTTGGAGATTTAGTTTGGTTACATTTGAGGAAGGAACGATTCCCGAGTAAGCGTAAGAATAAGTTAATGCCACGAGCCGAGGGCCATTTAAAATAGTTGCGAAGGTGAACGACAATGCTTACAAATTAGAACTTAGGCGACTATGGAGTGCATGCTACTTTCAACATAGGTGATCTTTCTCCTTATCTTGATGATGACGGGATTGCGGGGTGAGGACAATTCCTCTTAAAGTGGGAGGGGATGATACGGCCGAATACTCCAAGCGAAGAAGATGAAGTAAGAATTGACGTAAAACACCTCGATCGCACTACAACCTACTTAGGCGAGAAACGAAACAAGGCACGGAGTTACCTTGATAGTCGAAATTGGAGTAACTTAAACAAAAGACAAATAGCATCTTGGGGAGGAAAAGGGATCAAGTGGCAACTAAACAAATAAAAAGATGTTCACT
The DNA here is from genome assembly GCA_033398695.1 of Orobanche coerulescens. Taxonomy (NCBI): domain Eukaryota; kingdom Viridiplantae; phylum Streptophyta; class Magnoliopsida; order Lamiales; family Orobanchaceae; genus Orobanche; species Orobanche coerulescens. The sequence continues at coordinate 94,113 of JAWKAU010000233.1, forward strand.
TTCTCTTACAAAAGCGGCGGGATTCTTGGCAAAAGGCGGTGTCAACAAACAACTTGGAGGCTAAGACCCAGCTTTTACTTTTGTCCACAAGTGACATGAGGAACCTTTTTATTATCTTTTATTATTCTAAGCTCAGCTTGTATTAGTTTAAGTTATCGTGTCAGGCTGCTTTTGCCTATAAATAGTGGCAGTAGAGTTGTAATGAATTATTATTGAATGTTGAAGAATTGAGAACACTTTGTGTTTTTCCCTGGTGAATGCTTTTCATCGAAACTTGGTTTTTATTCGACGCGTTTCGAGTATTAATCAGATTGATTCTCAATAGGTCTTGAGGAGAAATCACTTTATCAAATTATAGGTCTAATTTGATAAGAACATCTGTTTATATCTTGTTTCGATATTCTGTTTATTTTTCGATACAGTTTTATACTTGTTCAATATTTCGTATAAAGTGTTGTCCGATCCTTCGAACTTGTTTCCTGTTTTAAATTCGCTTCCAAACGGAACTTGCTGTTTCGAGTGTCGCTGTTTGGAGGTGGCCTGTTTCGAGTCATTTTTATTCGGACAAGTTCCCGTTGCTGAACCGAGCTACCATTTTCATCGTATGCGCATACTACTCGTCAGTATTGTTGCTGTAGCGAGCTGTTATTATCAGCTCCCGACAGTCTCTTGCCGATAGCTTCCGCTCGTCAAAAAGCCTTCCGCTGTATCGATAGCGAATTCGCATCCCCAGCGAGAATTCGTATCAGCATCACAAGGTGAACGAGCTTCCGGAGTTCATTGGCGGAACAGATCCTGAAGTTTACCTGGAATGGGAATGTAAAATTGATCGTATGTTCGAGTTTAAAGACCTTGACGATTAGAAAAGGTGTAAGTATGAAATTCTCAAGTTGGGGAAAGGAGCTTCACTTTGGTACGAAGGAATTAAAACACGAAGAGCTCGTGCGGGAAAAGAAAAGATCCGTTCGTGGGATTCGTTAAAAAGAAAACTTCATAAAAGATATGTACCAACATCACACCGGTTGTCCTTGTACAGGAAGATTGCAGATCTCATGCAAGGAAAGTTGAATATCAATGAATACATTGAGGAGTTTGAGAATCTTACCTTAATGGGAGAAATAGAGGAGAATGAGGAGCAGAGGATGTCGCGATTCTAGCGTGGCTTGAACCGAAGCATAGCTAACTCGGTGGAACTTTATCCATACGAGGACTTCGATACATTATGTGGGCTATGCGTGAAGTTAGAAGCTCAAAACAGGATGAAGTTGTACAAACCCGAGTTTCCAGTCAAATTTGGAAACACAAGCGTCGGGTCTAGTTCAACCACTAAGGCAACTGTACCGACTCCGGTCCCTGTTGCGATTCCTAAGACACCCTACGTACCGAAGGAGACTAGTCTGGCTAAAGTAAGATGTTTCAAATGTCAAGGTGATACGATATCTAATATTCCAATCGAAGAAGCTCCAATAAAAATCGACATCCACGACGATACGCATGGCCATGCATCATTATACCTGGGAGAAAAGAATACGCGGATTGGAGTTACGTTGTTAATCGGAACAGGAGTAACGTAAAACTCAGCGGAATCGGTCCAAAGCATGTAAATTCGGCAAAGACATGCTTGAAAGGGACCTCACTTGACTTCATATCTTTAACAAGATAATGAAGTTATTCTCCTTCCCCACCATGATAACAAACGGCCGAAAAGAAGAGATTTGAAGAAGACTTTCATCCTTCATGTCACTTTCCCTCAAGTCATAATCACCTATATAATTCCAAAGGAGTGATATCATATCTTCACAAAAATCTTCCTAAATCACTACTTTAGGATTCGTCAGAAGTGAAGATTACATGTGTTGAAGATCTTATTCATGTCACCTTCACAAGTCAAAGATTTCTTCATGTCTTAATCACCTAATAAAACCAAGATACTTGTTATCTAATCCTTTTTTTTTTCGTAAGAAATGGAAGTTGCTTGGAAGTTTCATTTCTCGTTTTGTTGTATTTTCTTACGGTTGGAAACTACTATATATAGTAGTGCTCGTTGTATTTGTAAATCATCTTGAAAGTAATAAACCTTGTATTTCTTTGAAGTATACGTTGAACGAGTTCAACAAACTTTAGTTATTGTTTCGACGCGTCTCGAGATTTTAACTTAATCAATTCTCAATAGGTCTTGAGGAGAGATTACTTTTATCGAGTTATAGGTCTAGTTCGATAAAACACATCCAAATCCGTATACACTACTACCTCACGGCCGAACTCCATTAAAATTCGGTCACCCTTAGTAAATTTCAAGTGATACTTTGATACTTGTTAATCTTCCGTTGTATTTTATACGTATTACTTACGTAATTCGTATCATAAGTGGTATCAGAGACATTTGTCTCACAGTTCTCGACGTTACTCAAGAAGATGGCATTCACCGATGAAGAAGTAGCACAACTACGTGACGTTCTTCGTGGCTTACCGGAGCCTGAATCCAAGCACGACGAGGATACGACACCATGCATGCACCACGACATGCGATGAATACAAGACAAGCGAACTTAGGAGTTCGTAGGCGGCACCGATCCCGAGGTTTATTTGGAGTGGGAAAGAAAAATTGAACGAATGTTTGAGTTCAAGGATCTCAATGACGAGTGCGTTGCAAGTATGCGATTCTCAAACTTGGAAAGGAGCTTCCCTTTGGTTTGAGCGAATGAAGACACAAAGAGTTCGTCTTAAAAGAGAAGATACGTTCGTGGGATTCTCTAAAAGGAAACTACGAAAAGATATGTCCCGACTACACACAAGTTAAGCTTGTATCGAAAAATTTCTGACCTCACGCAAGGAAAGCTAAGTGTCGAGGAGTACATCGAGGAGTTTGAAAACTTATCCTTGATGGGAGAACTTGAAGAAAGCGAAGAATTGCGGATGTCCCGTTTCCTACGAGGTTTGGACAAAAATATTGCTAATTCCGTGGAACTCTACCCCTATGCCGACTTTGATACTTTATGCGGACTTTGCATAAAGTTGGAAAATCAAAACAAAGCAAAACTTTCTAAACCCGAATTCCCATCTAAATACGGAAATACCAACTTTGGCGCGAGTTCTAGCTCGTTTCCAAAAACTGTCACCACAAACCAACCCGTTACTACCATTCAAAAAACTCCTATCACCCCAAAAGAAACAAGCCTATCTAAAGTCCGGTGTTTCAAATGTCAAGGATTTGGACACTATCAAAGTGCTTGTCCAAATCGGAGAATTGTGACGTTACGAGAAGCCATAGCCATCCGAGAAGAATTACTAGCCGAAGAAGAAAGAATTGGAGAAGTTTTTAACTTAGAAGCTGGCGAAGAAGAAGAATGCGAGGCATACAGATGCCCGTAACTATGACACGTACCTCGTCCTTCGCATGTTACAAAGCGAAGGCGGCCGAGTGACGAAGAACAACGAGACCAAATCTTTAACAACAATTGTCGTGTCGGAGAGAAATTGTTTATCTAGATCATTGACGATGGAAGTTGTACAAAGCGTGGCATCAAGCGAGATGGTCTCAAAACTCGGTTTGATCACCACGGCCCATCCTAAGCCGTATGCACTCCATTGGCTCGATGATGGAAACAAGGTGAAAGTATCAAGGCAAGTGAAGGTCGGACTCACCATGGGTTCGTATGGTGATGATATTACATGCGATGTACTACCGATGGACGCATGTCACGTGTTATTAGGAAGACCTTGGTTATTTAATCGGGACGTACTACATCGAGGGAGGAGTAACGAGTATGAGTTACGTGACAAAGGTAAAAAAATTGTTCTTAAACCTATGTCACCTCAAGCTATCCGGACGATGAGTTCGAAAAAAGTCGAAGGACCGAAACTTACGATGTTTGCAAACGAGAAAGAAGTCGAACACGCCATTAACGATGGCGAACGTGTTTATTTGATGATGATCAAAGAGGTCCGAAATCTTGCCACCAAATCACACCACGAAGAAGAGATAGATGCACTATTACACGAGTTCTCGGATGTATTTCCCGAAGATTTGCCGGTAGGATTACCACCTATCCGCGGAATTGAACACCAGATTGATCTTATACCGGGAGCTCCATTACCGAACAAAGCGGCGTATCGTTGTAATCCCGAAGAAACCAAAGAACTACAACGCCAAATTGATGAACTCATGAATCACGGATATGTCCGAGAAAGTTTAAGTCCGTGTGCGGTTCCAGTTCTACTTGTACCAAAAAAAGACGGATCATGGCGGATGTGTATTGACAGTAGGGCCGTAAATAACATCACCGTCAAGTATCGGTTCTCCATCCCGAGACTAGACGACATCTTTGGACGAGTTACATGGCTCGGTTATATTTTCCAAAGTTGATTTACGGAGCGGATACCATCAAATCCGCATGCGAGAGGGAGACGAATGGAAAACGGCGTTTAAAACAAAGAATGGACTTTACGAATGGGTTGTGATGCCATTCGGCCTCACCAACGCCCGAGCACTTTTATGAGGTTGATGAACGAGGTTCTCAAACCTTTCTTGGGAAAGTTTGTTGTCGTATACTTAGACGACATCTTGATTCTGATCGATCCTTAGAGGAACATCTCGAACATTTGCGGCACGTATTTGAAACGCTAAGGAATGAAACTTTACGGAAAGCGGGAGAAGTGTACTTTCCTAGTCGAGAGTCTTGTCTTTCTCGGCTATGTTGTTTCGAAAGAAGGAGTTTCGGTCGACCAAGAAAAGATCGCGGCAATCAAGTCGTGGCCGACTCCAAAGACAATCACGGAGGTACGATCATTTCATGGCCTCGCTTCTTTTTACCGACGATTCATACGGGACTTTTGCACCATCTCCAGCCCGATCACGGAGTGTCTAAAAAAAGGAACCTTTGCATGGAACGAGGCGGCCCAAAAGGCTGTTGAAAATTTAAAGGGAAAATTATGTGAAGCGCCGATTTTGACGTTACCCGATTTTTCACAACCATTTGAGGTGGACTGCGACGCTCGCGGACATGGAATCGGGCGATGCTTATCCAAAGAGGCCGTCCCATCGCCTATTTTCGGAGAAATTAAGTGGCGCCCAGTGAATTATTGTACTTACGACAAGGAGTTCTATGCTATCGTGAGAGCACTCGATCATTGGAGTCATTATCTACGTTCAAACATTTCGTCTGCACTCGGATCACGAGTCGTTAAAATACATCAACGGACAAAGTAAGGTAAGCCCGAGGCATGCAAAATGGGTGGAATTTTTACAATCTTTTCACTTTTCATCCAAGTACAAAGACAGGAAGAGTAATATAGTGGCGGTTGCACTATCGAGACGTTATGCCTTGCATCGATGCTAGATGTTCATTTGTTGGGGTTCGAGACTTTGAAAGATCATTACGACGATTTGGACTTCGGGAAATTTTTAACCGTTGTAAAACGGCCCCGTCTGAGGAATTTGTTTTACAAGATGGCTTTCTTTTCAAGGGAAATAAATTATGTGTCCGAGACATACAATTCGGGAATTCTTTGGTTCGGGAGGCGCACGGAGGAGGACTAGCGGTCACTTGGCTCGACCAAGATCGTAGAAGTGCTAAAAGAACATTTCTTTTGGCCAAAGATGTATGGTGACGTAAGCACAATCGTGAGTAAATGCGTCACTTGTCACATGATGAAAAGTTCGTTCAAGTCGAGTACATACATGCCGTTGCCAATACCGTTACGACCATGGGAGGATGTCTCGATGGATTTTATTGTGGCTTTACCTCATACTCAACGAGGCAAAGACTCGATCATGGTGGTCGTCGACCGTTTTTCGAAAATGGCTCACTTTATAGCATGCCACAAAACCGATGATGCAAGCAATGTGGCGGACTTGTACTTAGAAGTAGTTCGTTTACAAGGAGTTCCAAAAACTATCGTGTCGGATCGAGATTCCAAATTTCTGAGTTACTTCTGGAATACTTTATGGAGAAAAGTGGGTACTAAACTCCTATTTAGTACTTCACATCACCCACAAACCGATGGACATACCGAGGTGACTAATCGAACCTTGGGAGCATTATTGCGAGGATTGGTGAATAAAACACAGAAGGATTGGGACGTTAAACTTGCTCATGCGGAATTCGCATACAACCGATCACCCGGTTATGCCACGGCCCATTCACCTTTTGAAGTAGTATACGGATTAAATCCGCACTTGCCATTGGACTTGATTCCCTTGCCGAGCAACGAATTGGTTCACAAAGACGCCGAAGCAAAACTCAAATCAATGATGAAGTTACATGAAAATATACGGGAACGGATTAAAGAAGTGAATGAAATTTACAAACGGAAGTCGAACAAAAATAAAAAAGCGAGATTATTTGAGGTTGGCGACTTAGTTTGGATACATTTGAGAAAAGAAAGATTCCCAAGCAAACGGAAGAACAAATTGATGCCGAGAGCCGAGGGTCCGTACAAAATTGTGGAAAAAGTGAACGACAACGCATACAAAGTCGAACTTCCGGGCGAATATGGAGTACACGCGACTTTCAACGTAGGTGATCTCTCACCTTACCTTGACGACGATGGCATTACGGAATTGAGGTCAATTCCTTTCAAAGAAGGAGGGAATGATACGATATCTAATATTCCAATCGAAGAAGCTCCAATAAAAATCGACATCCACGACGATACGCATGGCCATGCATCATTATACCTGGGAGAAAAGAATACGCGGATTGGAGTTACGTTGTTAATCGGAACAGGAGTAACGTAAAACTCAACGACGGAATCGGTCCGAAAGCATGTAAATTCGGCCAAGACATGCTTGAAAGGGACCTCACTTGACTTCATATCTTTAACAAGATAATGAAGTTATTCTCCTTCCCCACCATGATAACAAACGGCCGAAAAGAAGAGATTTGAAGAAGACTTTCATCCTTCATGTCACTTTCCCTCAAGTCATAATCACCTATATAATTCCAAAAGAGTGATATCATATCTTCACAAAAATCTTCCTAAATCACAACTTGAGGAATCGGCCGAAGTGAATATTACATGTGGTGAAGATCTTCTTCATGTCACCATCACAAGTCCAAGATTGCTTCATGTCTTAATCACCTAATAAAACCAAGATACTTGGTATCTCATCCTTAGATATTTCGGCCGAAATGGAAGTTGCTAGGAAGTTTCATTTCTCGTTTTGTTGTATTTTCTTACGGTTGGAAACTACTATATATAGTAGTGCTCGTTGTATTTGTAAATCATCTTGAAAGTAATAAACCTTGTATTTCTTTGAAATATACGTTGAACGAGTTCAACAAACTTTAGTTATTGTTTCGACGCGTCTCGAGATTTTAACTTAATCAATTCTCAATAGGTCTTGAGGAGAGATTACTTTTATCGAGTTATAGGTCTAGTTCGATAAAACACATCCAAATCCGTATACACTACTACCTCACGGCCGAACTCCATTAAAATTCGGTCACCCTTAGTAAATTTCAAGTGATACTTTGATACTTGTTAATCTTCCGTTGTATTTTATACGTATTACTTACGTAATTCGTATCACAAGGGTTCGGGCATTATCAAAATGCTTGTCCAAACAAATGAGTGGTGACACTAAGGGAAGCTGTCACGATCCGAGATGAATTGTTGATTGAGGACGAAAAAGAAAGACTGGGGGACGTATTTGATTTCAACATGAAGGATGAAGAAGGAGAAGAATATGAGGCTTACGATGCTCCGAATTACGATACAGCCTTAGTTCTTCTCACTTTGCAAGCCAAGTCGGTTCCGAGTGAGTCAGAACAACGGGACCAAATATTCCATACAAAGTGTCAAGTTGGAGATAAGTGGTGTAGTTTAATTATCAACGGAGGGAGTTGCACCAACGTAGCTGATACGAATTACGTAAGTAATACGTATGAAATGCAACGGAAGATTAACAAGTATCAAAGTGTCACTTGAATTTTACTAAGGGTGGCCGAAATTTGATGGTGTTCGGCCGTGATGTAGTATGATGTACGGAGTTTGATGTGTTTTATCGAACTAGACCTATAACTCGATAAAAGGTAATCTCTTCCCAAGACCTTTTGAGAATTGATCAAGTTAAAATATCGAGACGCGTCGAAACAATAACTAAAGTTTGTTGAACTCGTTCAACGTATATTTCAAAGGAAATACAAGGTTTATTATGATTCAAGATTCAAGATTATTTACAAGTACAACGAGCCCTACTATATATAGTAGTTCCCAACCGTAAGAAAATACAACAAAACGAGAAAACGAAACTTCCTAGCAACTTCCATTTCGGCCGAAAATCTCCAAGTAGATACCAAGCATCTTGGATTTTTATGTTGATGAAGACATCTTGGACTTATTAAGTGATGGGGACATGAAGAAGACCATTTTTATGTTGATGAAGACATCATGGACTTATTAAGTGATGGGGACATGAAGAAGACCAAATATCCTTCCTTTCATGCATCAATTCGGCCGAGCTCAATTAGGACGATTTGGTGTAGATTATGATATCATCCTCCTTGTATTTATATAGGTGATAATGACATGAGGGACATGGAAGTCTTCTTCAAATCTTGGTGTTTTGGCCGTTTCTTATCATGGTGGGGAAGGAAAATAACTTCATTATCTTGTCAAAGATATGAAGTCAAGTGAGGTCCCTTTCAAGCATGTTTTGGCCGAATTTACATGCTCCCGGACCGATCCGTCGTTGAGTTTTACGTTACTCCTGTTCCGGTTAACAAAGTAACTCCAATCCGCGTATTCTTTTCTCCCAGGTATAATGACGCATGGCCATGCGTATCGTCGTGGACGTCGATTTTGATTGGAGTTTCTTCGACTGGAATATTAGATATCGTATCAAGTCTTGAAACTAGAAGAGACAAAAATCTTCATGATTTTGGACCAAATATGATGCTGTCGGTTTTGTCATTTCTGGGATCCAATGGGTCCGAATTTGGTCTTATGGTCTTCATAAGATTTGTAGCTCTCTTTCTTAGCTTTCCATGGCCACTTGAATCACCTGAATCGGATTTCGGACGAGAAAGTTATGGGCAAAATACTAAAACTGCTGCGAAGTCGTCGTGCGCGCGAGAATTGGTAATTTGTCCATGTATTTTGCATGAGGATTTTATGTATGCCTGCGACTCAATCAAGCGTGGCCGGATAATCTTCTTTTTGTTATTTGATGATGTTGACCGATTCGTATCAGTAGCTTCGAGTGAAATGGTGACGAAGCTTGGACTAACCACCACAACTCAACCTAAGCCATATGCTTTACATTGGCTTGATGACGGAAGTAAGGTGAGGGTTTCGAAGCAAGTTCGGGTCGTATTGGCAATGGGTTCATAGCACGATGAGATATCATGTGATCTGATTCCAATGGATGCTTGTCACGTACTTTTGGGACGCCCTTGGTTATTTGATAAGGATGTTTTGCATCGGGGTAGGAGCAACGAATACGAGTTGCGAGATAAGGGAAAGAAGATCGTGTTGAAACCAATGTCACCTCAAGCTATCCGGTCCATGAGTGCCAAACGAGGAGAAAAACCGAACCTCACCATGTTTGCGAGCGAGAGGGAAGTTGAACACGCTATGGAAAGTGGTGAGCGTGTTTACATCTTTGGTGATAAAGGAGACTCGAGATGATTTCGTGGCAGCGAAAAACGAGGACACGGTGGCCGACTTATTACATGAGTTCGCGGACGTCTTCCCTGAAGAATTGCCGTCGAGTTTGCCGCCAATTCGTGGAATTGAGCATCAGATCGACCTTATACCAGGTGCGCCTCTTCCGAATAAAGCTGCCTATAGGTGTAATCCCGAGGAAACGAAGGAACTTCAGAAGCAGATTGAAGAACTAATGAGCCACGGGTATGTTCGAGAAAGTTTAAGTCCGTGTGCGGTTCCGGTCCTACTTGTTCCTAAGAAGGATGGTTCTTGGCGGATGTGTATCGATAGCCGGGCCGTAAATAACATAACGATCAAGTATCGATTCCCGATACCAAGGCTTGATGATATGTTGGACGAGCTACATGTGATACGAATTACGTATATAAGTGTACGTAAAACGTATAAAATACAACGGAAGATTATCACGGTTTTTACAAGTATCAAAGTAATAATGAAAATAAAGGTGGTGGCCGAATTTATGTGGTTTCGGCCGTGAGGTAGGGTAGTGTATGGGTTTGAATGTGTTTTATCGAATTAGACCTATAACTCGATAAAGATAATCTCTTCTCAAGACCTATTGAGAATTGATCAAGTTAAAATCTCGAGACGCGTCGAAACAATAACTAAAGTTTGTTGAACTCGTTCAACGTATATTTCAAAGAAATACAAGGTTTATTACTTTCAAGATTATTTACAAATGTTACAAGTACTACTATATATAGTAGTTTCCAACCGTAAGAAAATACAACAAAACGAGAAATGAAACTTCCTAGCAACTCCTTCAAATCGGCCGAATCATGTAGGGTTCATGAGGATTTTGTGGTGATATGATATCAAGTCTTTTTGGAATTATCATGGTGATTAGGACATGAAGGATAATGATATGAAGGAGACATTTGATGAAAGTCTTCATCAAATTCTTTTGTTCAAATCGTGAGGTATCATGGTGGGAAGGTGATATGATATCAAGTCTTTTTGGAATTATCATGGTGATTAGGACATGAAGGATAATGACATGAAGGAGACATTTGATGAAAGTCTTCATCAAATTCTTTTGTTCAAATCGTGAGGTATCATGGTGGTGGGAAGGTGATATGATATCAAGTCTTTTTGGAATTATCATGGTGATTAGGACATGAAGGATAATGACATGAAGGAGACATTTGATGAAAGTCTTTGATACGAATTACGTATATAAGTGTACGTAAAACGTATAAAATACAACGGAAGATTATCACGGTTTTTACAAGTATCAAAGTAACAACGAAAACAAAAGGTGGTGGCCGAATTTATGTGGTTTCGGCCGTGAGGTAGGATAGTGTATGGGTTGGAATGTGTTTTATCGAATTAGACCTATAACTCGATAAAGATAATCTCTCCTCAAGACCTATTGAGAATTGATCAAGTTAAAATTCGAGACGCGTCGAAATAATAACCAAGGTTTTGTTGAACTCGTTCAACGTATATTCCAAGAGAAATACAATGTTATAACTTTCAAGATATTTTACAATACAACGAGCACTACTATATATAGTAGTCTCCAACCGTAAGAAAATACAACAAAACGAGAAAACGAAGCTTCCTAGCAACACACCAATCGGCCGAAATACTTGATGAAAATCTTCCTCAAATCTCATGCTTTGGATCGATTTTGTGGGGAAGGAGAAAATATGGTGAATCTTGGTTTTATTAGGTGATGGTGACTTGTTGAAGGTCTAAGGTGATGGTGACTTGATGAAAGTCTTTCTCAAGGTATAATATGGCCGATTTTGTGGAGAGATTGTGAGGATTTATGTGGTGATATGGTATCAAGTATTTTGGAATTACTATGGTGATCATGACATGAAGGAAAGTGACATGAAGGAGATATTTGATGAAAGTCTTCATCAAATCTTTATGCTAGGGCCGATTTTTATTATGGTGGGGAAGAGAAAATATCTTCATGCATCTTGACAAATCATGAGTCCCTTTCAAGCATGATATGGCCGAATTTCATGCTTTCGGACCGATTCCGTCGTCGAGTTTTACGTTACTCCGATTCCGATTAACAACGTAACTCCAATCTGCGTATTCTTTTCTCCCAAGTATAATGATGCATGACCATGCGAATTTGTATCGTCGTGGATGTCGATTTTATTGGAGCTTCTTCGATTTAGATATCGTATCAAGTCTTGAAACTAGAAGAGACAAAAATCTTCATGATCTTGGACCAAATATGATGCTGTCGGTTTTGTCATTTCTGGGATCCAATGAGTCCGAATTTGGTCCTATGGTCTCATAAGATTTGTAGCTCTCTTTCTTAGCTTTCCATGGCCACTTGAATCACCTGAATCGGATTTCGGACGAGAAAGTTATGGACAAAATACTAAAGCACTACGAAGTCGTGCGCCCGAGAATTGGTAATTTGTCCATGTATTTTGCATGAGGATTTTATGTATGCCTGCGACTCAACCAAGCTTGGTCGGATAATCTTCTTTTTTGTATTTGATGATGTTGACCGATTCGTATCAGTCTTCATCAAATCTTTATGCTAGGGCCGATTTTTATTATGGTGGGGAAGAGAAAATATCTTCATGCATCTTGACAAATCATGAGTCCCTTTCAAGCATGATATGGCCGAATTTCATGCTTTCGGACCGATTCCGTCGTCGAGTTTTACGTTACTCCGATTCCGATTAACAACGTAACTCCAATCTGCGTATTCTTTTCTCCCAAGTATAATGATGCATGACCATGCGAATTTGTATCGTCGTGGATGTCGATTTTATTGGAGCTTCTTCGATTTAGATATCGTATCAAGTCTTGAAACTAGAAGAGACAAAAATCTTCATGATCTTGGACCAAATATGATGCTGTCGGTTTTGTCATTTCTGGGATCCAATGAGTCCGAATTTGGTCCTATGGTCTCATAAGATTTGTAGCTCTCTTTCTTAGCTTTCCATGGCCACTTGAATCACCTGAATCGGATTTCGGACGAGAAAGTTATGGACAAAATACTAAAACTGCTACGAAGTCGTCGTGCGCCCGAGAATTGGTAATTTGTCCATGTATTTTGCATGAGGATTTTATGTATGCCTGCGACTCAACCAAGCTTGGTCGGATAATCTTCTTTTTTGTATTTGATGATGTTGACCGATTCGTATCATACCCTCTCTCTTTAAAGGGAATTGTCCTCAATTCCGAACTCCCTTCGTCACCAAGATAATTGACTAAAGCCTCTAAGTATTTGATCTCGAAGATGTCCGATGCGTACATGACCCAAAATCTTGAGACGATAGGTAGTGGGGCCCCTTCGAGAATCACCAACAAAAGAACTATCATTATTAATAAAATGATAATATTTACTCGCTGTAATACCGATATCATGACATGAGTGGATATCCGAAATGGGGCCTTGCAGTTAACTCCACATCGGGTTCCTCCTCCAGAGTGGAAACACCGATTTCTCGGGTTCATCATCAAAAATGGAAAACACAGAATTTATTACGGTGGGAACCATAGGATTTATTACGATTCCTCTTCATCAATTGGTTCCTCATCAAATGTCAAGGTCCGTCATAATCTAACCAACACTCCGTTTCAATATTGCTGGGCTCCTCCAATAATGTCTCATCAAAAATTAATCCACTAGGCTCGTTTCGTACCGCAACAAAGTCATACGACCCACTTTGCTCCGATAGGGCAGCTCGACTCCAACCATCGTCTTCTTTGTCATCAAAAAATGCCGCAAGAAATTCTGTCATATCAAAGTCGCGGTGACAAAGAGTTCATCTTCAAGATTAGCCGTTTCAGAAAGCATAAGGTCGTGATCTTGTTTCGCGTTACTAAAATAATTTGGTCCGTTTTGGTCAATTTGGCCAACACAACCAACTAGCCCATGATCAAAGTAGCAAGATCTAGGTTCGTCAACTAGGGAGACACGGCTCAACTCATCTTCTTCGTTGAATTGCTCCGTTGAAAACTCTGTCTCGTCTACTTCATTGAAAATGGTGGTAGGGACATCGTCTTCGTCAAAAAAACTTACTGGAAATTCTTCGATGAAAAAAATCTTTGATCAAAGGTTGGGCGGGCGTCGAAGGATTGGTGGTGGGGAAACAACGACGGTGGTAAGATGTGGCTTTGAACCTTCGCTGAAATATTTTGAATTTTTGCCAATCGTAATTTTAGGCTTACGTTGTTGTGAACGGACTGTTTCAATTTTGCCACTGAATGCGGCGCTACCGCGGAGGCGCCTTGCCACCAACGAACGCGGCGGTTGATCGGGCAGCCTTGAAGTCCGAGTGCTCCTCACAAGCACGAAGCCAATCTATGCACGCATTTGGATTACTATCTCCGTGAAATTCCGGTATCCGCGGAATTTGGCCAAGAAATCAATATCGTTGGCATCGTCCCTGTGTCTTTCTTGCATACGTTGCTCCGGTAAGCCGTTTAGTGCGTCACGGAGTGTCATCAAGAAATCGAGCTCGGAGAAATCCATAACAAGAATCAAGAGATAGTTCTTGACAAGAAATCGGACAGAAATTTTTCCCAAGAAATCCGTGAAGAATGAACCAAGAAGATGATCAAAGAATCTGATCTCCACCGTTCAGACTGTAGTTCAATGAGTTGGCTTACCTTTGTCAAAATTTCGTGATGATCCAACGGTCGAATCCACGGGAAACTTTGTTTTCTTCCGACTGCGCTAATCTGCCAATGTTATGCGAAAATTCTTCTAACCGTGAAGAACAACCCAAGAAGGTGACTAAATACTTCAACAAAAAAAACTTCGGTGAATATAGTTGATCGCCCAAGGAGATGACCTTGGGCTCCGATACCACTTATGATACGAATTACGTATATAAGTGTACGTAAAACGTATAAAATACAACGGAAGATTATCACGGTTTTTACAAGTATCAAAGTAATAATGAAAATAAAAGGTGGTGGCCGAATTTATGTGGTTTCGGCCGTGAGGTAGGGTAGTGTATGGGTTTGAATGTGTTTTATCGAATTAGACCTATAACTCGATAAAGATAATCTCTTCTCAAGACCTATTGAGAATTGATCAAGTTAAAATCTCGAGACGCGTCGAAACAATAACTAAAGTTTGTTGAACTCGTTCAACGTATATTTCAAAGAAATACAAGGTTTATTACTTTCAAGATTATTTACAAATGTTACAAGTACTACTATATATAGTAGTTTCCAACCGTAAGAAAATACAACAAAACGAGAAATGAAACTTCCTAGCAACTCCTTCAAATCGGCCGAATCATGTAGGGTTCATGAGGATTTTGTGGTGATATGATATCAAGTCTTTTTGGAATTATCATGGTGATTAGGACATGAAGGATAATGATATGAAGGAGACATTTGATGAAAGTCTTCATCAAATTCTTTTGTTCAAATCGTGAGGTATCATGGTGGGAAGGTGATATGATATCAAGTCTTTTTGGAATTATCATGGTGATTAGGACATGAAGGATAATGACATGAAGGAGACATTTGATGAAAGTCTTCATCAAATTCTTTTGTTCAAATCGTGAGGTATCATGGTGGGAAGGTGATATGATATCAAGTCTTTTTGGAATTATCATGGTGATTAGGACATGAAGGATAATGACATGAAGGAGACATTTGATGAAAGTCTTCATCAAATCTTTATGCTAGGGCCGATTTTTATTATGGTGGGGAAGAGAAAATATCTTCATGCATCTTGACAAATCATGAGTCCCTTTCAAGCATGATATGGCGAATTTCATGCTTTGACCAATTCCGTCGTCGAGTTTACGTTACTCGATTCCGATTAACAACGTAACTCCAATCTGCGTATTCTTTTCTCCCAAGTATAATGATGCATGACCATGCGAATTTGTATCGTCGTGGATGTCGATTTTTATTGGAGCTTCTTCGATGTAGATATCGTATCAAGTCTTGAAACTAGAAGAGACAAAAATCTTCATGATCTTGGACCAAATATGATGCTGTCGGTTTTGTCATTTCTGGGATCCAATGAGTCCGAATTTGGTCCTATGGTCTCATAAGATTTGTAGCTCTCTTTCTTAGCTTTCCATGGCCACTTGAATCACCTGAATCGGATTTCGGACGAGAAAGTTATGGACAAAATACTAAAAGCACTACGAAGTAAATGCGTGCGCGCGAGAATTGGTAATTTGTCCATGTATTTTGCATGAGGATTTTATGTATGCCTGCGACTCAACCAAGCTTGGTCGGATAATCTTCTTTTTTGTATTTGATGATGTTGACCGATTCGTATCAACATGGCTCGGTGGTCTTCTCTAAAATTGATTTGCGAAGTGACTATCACCAGATTCGTATGCGGGAGGGAGATGAATGGAAGACGGCTTTCAAAACTAAGCATGGGCTGTATGAGTGGACCGTCATGCCATTTGGACTTACGAATGCCCCGAGTACTTTCATGCATTTGATGAACGAAGTACTTAAGACATTTTTGGGCAGATTTGTGGTTGTTTATTTGGATGATATTTTGGTTTATAGTCGGTCGGTGGAGGAGCATCTCGGACATCTACGGCAAGTATTCGAGACTCTTAGGTCTCAAAGTCTTTATGAAAAGAAATAAAAGTGTGCGTTTCTCATCGAGAGTATAACTTTTCTTGGCTATGTTGTTTCGAAGGATGAAGTGTCGGCTGATCAGGGTAAAATTGAAGCTATTAAGTCGTGGCCTATTCCTAAAACTGTAATGGAAGTTAGATCATTCCACAGCCTTGCCTCTTTTTATCGGAGGTTTATTCGAGATTTCAGCACCATAACGAGTCTGATAACTGAGTGTTTGAAGAAGGGTCCATTTGTGTGGAACAGGGCTGCCCAAGGGGCATTTGAAAAACTGAAGGCAAGGTTATGTGAAGCACCTATCTTGGCGTTACCCGATTTTGCACAGCCGTTCGAAGTGGTGTGTGATGCGAGTGGAGTTGGTATTGGGGCGGTCCTCATTCAAGGCAGGCGGCCTATTGCATACTTTTCAGAGAAGCTGGGTGGGGTTTGACTCAACTATTGTACTTACGACAAGGAGTTCTATGCCATAGTGAGAGCTCTTGATCATTGGAGCCATTACCTTTGGCCGAAACACTTTATTCTGCATTCGGACCATGAATCTTTAAAGTATATTAATGGGCAGCAGAAGTTGAGTCCCAGACATGCGAAGTGGGTGGAATTCTTGCAATCATTTCACTTCTCATCGAAGTATAAGGACGGTAAGAGCAATGTGGTGGCTGATGCACTGTCCAGGCGGTATGCCTTACTCTGTACCCTTGAAGTTCGATTGCTTGGATTCGATATAGTGAAAGAATATTATGACAGTGATGCGGATTTTGGCGAACCCTTCGCCCTTTGCAAATCTGGACCGATGGGAGAATTTTCGATACAGGAAGGCTTTCTTTTTAAAGGAAATCGTCTTTGTCTACCCAGGCACATGATTCGAGAATTGCTGGTTCGAGAGGCTCATGGGGGAGGATTGGATAGCCACTTTAGTTCGGCCAAGATATTGGATGTGCTTAAAGAACATTTTTATTGGCCAAAGATGCAGGGGGATGTTAATAATATAATTAGTAAATGTGTGACGTGCCATATTGCGAAGAGTTCATTCAAACCAGGAATATACACACCTTTACCAATTCTGGAGAGACCACGGGAAGATGTCTCGATGGATTTTATTGTTGCTTTACCGCGAACCCAATGAGGTAGGGATGCGATTATGGTTGTTGTCGATCGTTTTTCAAAGATGGCTCATTGCTTGTCACAAAACCGATGATGCGAGTAATGTTGCTGATTTGTATTTTCGAGAGGTGGTACGATTACATAGGATTCCGAAGACTATTGTTTCCGATCGAGACTCCAAATTTCTTAGCTACTTTTGGAACACCCTATGGAGTAAGGTGGGAACAAAACTCTTGTTTAGCACTTCACACCACCCTCAAACCGACGGACAAACTGAAGTAACTAATCAAACACTCAAAGCACAAACGGACTGGGATCTGAAACTGGCACATGCGGAGTTTGCTTATAATCGATCTCATACTCATGCCACAATGCATTCTCCATTCGAAGTAGTTTACGGCCTAAATCCTTACATACCACTAGACTTAATTCCATTACCGAGTGACGAATTGGTGCATAAGGATGCGGAGTCAAAACTGAAATCGATGATGAAATTACACGAACAAGTGCATGACTGAATCAAAGGGATAAATGAGGCATACAAAAGGAAGTCGAACAAGCAAAGAAAACTGAGATTATTCGAGGTTGGAGATTTAGTTTGGGTACATTTGAGAAAGGAGCGATTTTCGAGTAAGCGTAAGAATAAGTTAATGCCACGAGCCGAGGGACCATTTAAAATAGTTGCGAAGGTGAACGACAATGCTTACAAGTTAGAACTTCCGGGCGATTATGGAGTGCATGCTACTTTCAACATAGGTGATCTATCTCCTTATCTCGACGATGATGGGATTGCGGAATTGAGGGCAATTCCTTTTAAAGAAGGAGGGAATGATACGAAACTGACTACTCCAAGCAAAGAAGATGAAGTAAGAATTGACGTAAAACACCTCGACCATACTCCAACGTATTTGGGCGAGAAAATAGATACGAGACACGGAGTTACCTTGATAGTTGGAATGGGAGTAACTTAAACAAAAGGCAAATTGCAACTTGGGGAAAGGGGTCCAAGTGGTAAAAGAATAAAAGAATCCCAGCGTTTTCTTTATTATAAAGGCAGCATAATTCTTGGCTACATATTGTATGAAAAAGCGGCTGTCAGCTTTCAACTTGGAGACATGGCGCAGCTTTTACTTTTGTCAGCAAGTGACATGAGGAACCTTTTTATTATCTCTTATTATTTTAAGACCAGCTTGTAATAGTTTAGATTATCTTGTCAGGATACTTTTGCCTATAAATAGTGACAGTAGAGTTGTAATGGAGAATTGAATGTTGAAGAATTAAGAATACACTTTGTGTTTTCTCTGGTGAATGCTTTTCATCAAAACTTTGATTATTATTCGACGCGTTTTCGAATCTTGATCCGATTGATTCTCAATAGGTCTTGAGAAGAAATCTCTTTATCGAATTATAGGTCTAATTCGATAAAACAACTGTTTCTATCATGTTTCGATATTCTGTTTCTTTTCGATACAGTTTTATACTTGTTCGGTATTCCGCATAAAGTGTTGTTCGATCCTTCGAACTTGCTTCCTATTTTCAATTTGCATCCGACCAAAACGTGCTGTTTCGAGTGTTGCTGTTTGGAGGTGGCCTGTATCAAATCTTTTACATTCGGCCAAGTTCCTGTCTTGTTGCTGTATTGAGTTGCCGTCATCCTTTCCTGTCGCGAGTGCGCGCCGCTAGCCCGTGTTATTGCTGTAGCGAACTGGTGTTCTCAGTTCCTAACAGTTTCTTGTCGATAGCTTCCGCTCGTCAAAACAGCTTCCTGCTGTGTCGATAGCGAATTCGCATTACAAGAGAGAATTCGTATCATCGGAGCCCAAGGCTATTTCCTTGGCGATTTTATTGACGATCTCTTGTTCAAAACTATCTCTTGAATCTTGTTATGGATTTCTCCGATCCCGATTTCTTGATGAAACTCCGTGATGCATTAAGCGGTCTACCGGAGCAATGTATGAAAGCAAGGCACGGAGATGACGCTCGTTCAACACACCTTGCGGACGAGTTTAAAGTAAACGAACTTCCGGAGTTCGTTGGAGGTACCGATCCCGAAGCCTATTTGGAGTGGGAATGGATGATTGAGCGCATGTTCGAATTCAAAGAACTTAACGACAAGAAACATTGTAAATATGCAATTCTCAAGTTAGGGAAGGGTGCTTCTCTTTGGTTCGAAGGAGTGAATAGATGAAGAGCTCAGGCAGGAAAAGCAAAGATCCGTTCGTGGGGTTCTTTAAAAAGAAAACTTCGTAAGAGGTATGTGCCAACATCACACCGGTTAGCCTTGTACCGGAAGATTGCCGACTTCATGCAAGGCAAACTAAGTGTTGGTGAATATATTGAAGAGTTCGAGAGGTTGGTCTTAATGGGAGAACTAGAAGAAAACGAAGAGCAAAAGATGTCACGTTTTTTACGTGGCTTAAACAAAAACATAGCCAACACGGTGGAGTTATACCCATATGAAGATTTCGATATTTTATGTGGATTATGTGTGAAGATAGAGGCCCAAAATAAAGTGAAGTTGTCAAGAACCGAATTTCCTCCCAAATTCGGAAATACAAGTGTCGGTTCAAGTTCGGGTACTAAAAGCACCGCGCCAAGTCCTATCCCCATCACGGCGCCTAAGGCTCCATACGTACCTAAGGAATCAAGTTTGGCGAAGGTACGATGTTTCAAGTGTCAAGGGTTCGGCCATTACCAAAATCCATGTCCGAACAAACGGGTGGTGACACTAAGAGAGGCTCTTGAGGTCCGGGAAGAATTATTGGTCGAGGACGAAAGAGAAAGGCTCGGTGACGTGTTTGACGTGGATGCCGAAGAAGAAGAGGAGTACGAGGCTTACAATGCTCCGGATTATAACACGAGTCTAGTCCTTCGCACTTTACAAGTCAAGACGGTTTTGAGGGACACGGAACAACGAGACCAAATATTCCACACCAACTGTCAAATCAAAGACAAATGGTGTAGTTTGATAGTCGATGGAGGAAGTTGTAGTAATGTTGCTTCAAGTGAGATGGTGATGAAGCTCGGACTCATCACTACTACTCATCCAACACTACTACAAAAATAGGCAAAGAGACCCGTCCAAATAAGCCTAAGAGACCGCATTTGGACGGGTCTCTATCTCAGTGGTCTCTTTGATAAAGAGACCGCCTCATGGGGGGGGGTCTATTTTTGAGATATAAGAGACCTGATATCTAAGAAATCAGGTCTGTTATGCAAGTGAGAGGAAACTAATTTAAAAGGGTAAGAGACCTGTTATCTGAGATATGAGGTCTCTTTGATTTTTTTAATATTTTTTTTATCTAGCCTAAGAGAGCTCATTTTACACCTACCAGGTCTCTTTGATTTTTTTAATATTTTTTTTGTCTAGCCTAAGAGAGCCCATTTTACACCTAACGGGTCTCTTTGATTTTTTTAATATTTTTTTTGTCTAACCTAAGAGAGCCCATTTTAAACCTAACGGGTCTCTTTGATTTTTTTAATATTTTTATTTTAAAACCTGAGAGGCCAGTTTTTATACATAACGGGTCTCTTTGATTGTTTAAATATTTTTTTTGTATAACCTAAGAGACCCGATTTCAAGTTTAACAGGTCTCTTTATCATATTTTTTTTAAAAAAAAACATAATAATCCTGCTCGTACCCAAAAATATAAAACACAAAACAACACTCACCATTACATAAAAACATCATAAACCTACTCGTTCCTGAAAACATAAAACAACACAAAACAACACTATAATGATATCTTTACATCTATTGCAATCTCTAGATGCTGAGAAGGTGGATATGCTGGGAAGGTGGATACAATATTAACCCTGAGTCGAGGAAAAGAGATCCGAGCTTGTTGATGTATCAATATTAACCCCAAGATTCTCAATAAGTCTATTTCTTACAAGTACATCATGAGGGAGTTGTAGGCAACCCAAGACTAGCGAGAGTTCATCCATTGTAGGTGACACGCCAGCTACGATTGTTGCCCTGTACACCATCAAAGCTATCGAGGTCCTGCAGAAATAAAGCCATTTCATAAAAGCATATCTTGTTTTTTATTCGTTGACTGATAGTATATGATTATTAGGATGATAGTTACATAATCGTTTTTTATTAAATCCACCGAAAGATTCTACTCAAGCCTCATTTTAGTTTCAAAAGAAATAAAACATAAAAATGCATGATCAGAAATGTGATTACAAAGATCTCCTCTAGAAGCAATAATTAACAACATGGATAATTACGTAATGGTAAGAATGCAAACCATTTACTATTAATCAACTCTCCTGCAGGTGAAAGACAAGACTGGCCGCCAAATGCACTAGCCGTTTGGAATCTCCCGAAGCATATAGCTTGAGAAAACAAAAATAATGAGTAACATGATGGAGTCGACACACGCTTTACGATCCACAAAGAGAAAAAAGAGGTATTCCCAAGAAAATATGCCGCATTAAACCTAACAGCTTTACTTTTCCTCTCCTAGTATTAAAGATTATCATGCACTTTAAAACAACATGTTTGTTCCATTTTCATCACCTTCTTAAAATCACAACTCCTATATTATTTTATCCACTTTTGACTCGCTTATCGGCCAAGAAGAAGATAAAAAGTTAGACATGGATGTATAAACTCAAGGATATTATCAAAATTCCAATTACATACTAACAATAATAAATTTAAAAACATGACTCTTTATGTGGAACCGAGGGCGTATTCTAAACAAAATTCCATGAAGTTGAGAATCTAAACGAGTAAGGGTGCCTCATGGCAGTCCATGAATTCTGAAGTGGCAGAAATTATTAGAAGAAAATCACACTTTTTGATGACTAGTATCATCCATTCAGGAACACTCGGGACCAAAAATCTAAAAACAAAACCATAATTAGGTTGAACTTCTACGTAGTTTTTAAAATTATCCGTGCCTACTTCATACAGCCCTTAGTTTTTAAAATTATCCAGCTAGTAGTTGCTACTTGTTTTTCTAATATGTGCCTTTGTTCAAGAACTATGCACTTAGAAGAACATCAAAAAATCGAAGGTGAAATTAGAATACGTGATGGCAAGTTTAGGAAATCGAGAAAATGACTCGCCCATGTAGAATGATTACAAAATTAACATGCTTCGATCATACCTCACGAAGAGTCTTTCTCGTGGTTCAATGCGTACATGCTCTTTTCCTCATTAGAATCATTTTCTGAACTAAAGAAATAGGAGGCACAAGATTTTTAGCAAGAATGCAACAATTCAGAGTCTCTTCATATCCATAATGCAAAATACGACCTCACAATCAAGGGATAAAAACCCCAAGTCATGGATACAAAATTTATACGTTGCATTAATACGAAGTCTAAAGTAAACAAATATGAACGTAAAAATCGTATTGATGTCATGATTTGTCAATAAGCTATCGCGCCAAAAAATGGTCATACCGCTAACGGAAGTTTTAGCTTTGAAAGAGGCATCACTACGCTTTAAGAATATTATAATCAAGACAATCACCTTAGGCATGTGAATTACAAAAGCAATTTCATGCGTTTTTAAGGATGAAAGAAATATTATCTACGCTTCTCGTAACTCATATTTACATGTTGAGTTTTCTAGTTAGTAATCGGAAAGATGAAAGCAAGAATGCCAAATGATTCTAATAAATGCGCCAAACAACTCATTCTTGCTTGATGTGGATTCAATGTAATAATTAGCTCTATATATAACCCAACAAAGATACTCCTTGAGTCCTTCACACGTATCTATCTTCTATTACAATCCACATGATTCTGTAGTGTTTTAGACATTCAGAATGTTGTTTTGCTAATTCTCAACATTATAAACACCGTTAAGCATGATACTTTACAACATCAAGAACTCGAACAACGCATGAACTTATTGTTATATATGTATACTCCATCACTTTGTATTTTAACTATGTCCGTCTATATTTTTGGCAATAAACTCTGAGTATATTGATAATATCAGATACATATATCTCGTGTTGTGTCGGACCATCAAGGGGACCGTTAGTGACAACTTCTTATTGAACTTGGTCATACAAGACTCCATATGCCCCACTACCACTACTTAAGATAGACTTCATCCGCCTCAGCTTTCTTTTTCACATCTGTATCGCTTTGAATTCATATGTTAAGTTGGACTAATGATACATAAAAGTTAAAACATATCTTGTTTTGTATTGTTCTGCTTTATCCTTTGACATCCAAGGTGCAATTTGAAAAAAAAATATGTTTCCTTGCCTGGGCACATTTTAATTTCACTAGCACATCTCCTCCACAGCAAGGAATCTGCAATCCCTCTATCTACATGATTTGTTGTTTCAAAAGCTGTACATTAAATGCGGAAAGATGCAACAATTATTAGATATCAGTAGATTATATACCACAATATACTAAGACATTCTTCACCCCATCATTAAGAAATCCTTTATTTTTGCAAAAATAAATCAATCTAGAAGAAAACCCACAAAGACATACATGCATTTAACAATTCGAATATGGTAAAAAAACCATTCAGATTATAGGTATGAACAGGTATGTGCTATATTATTTTTATCTTCATTCAAGAGACACATAGCAAAGATCGAACACATCAAGATCTCTACCATAACTAAAAAGAATCATTTAGTGCAGTCAAGGAAAAATCAAGAAAAATTCACATAATTGATTACGTGATAGAACAAAAAAGTGGTATTTGTTGCACAATAACATGACTTAGGCATGATGATAGACACCAGTGATAAAACAATTTTGGAAGTAATCCAAGATTCTCATTGAAGAAAAAGTGAGATCAAGACAAGACAAGAAACTTACTTTAATAGCAAAGACAAATGGATATCTCCAAAGTTTACAACCAACCTGTCACAATGAAATCAACATTCAACCGTAACATGTGAATTACAGTTCCATTATTAAGGAAATCATATGGTAAATTGACCCCCATTGGCCTATGTGCTGCGAGAAGCGATTAGATGCATCATGTACAAATACATACATGACATGAAATATTATGTAACTACATAACAGGAAAATGTTTCAAGTGTGATACATACTCCTCATTCTGGGACAGAAACTGCATGAAACACTCGATCCTTGACATCCTTATACACAAAGCCTACTACAACCCCAATTTTCCTGATAAGAAGGTAAAAATCAAAAGAATTACCAGATATTAATGATGGGAAAATAGCCAATACATATCAAATAGAACATAATAAAGGCTAAAATACCACTACAAATTAGTTTTGGATGGTATGGAAATGCATGTTCAAAGTTTTCCTACTCTCAGGACTCTTACTAATTGGGTATGAAAATATACATATCGACATAATCATCCATCAAACCCTCTCTCATAAAAGAATCAGTAAACATAACAAAGAGAAAGTCCTAGAAAAAGCAGAGAAGGATCTGGGTGCTGTGATGGATCAACATATATCTCGTATAGTAAAAGAACTTCGAGAAAGAACAACTATACTCGTAGAATACCTAAACCAATCAATATCATAAAAACTAAACCAGAAAATCGAGCAATTATTTCTAAGAGGAGTGATGCAAAAAAGGAGAATAAAATAGAAAAACACACCTTGTACACATGCCGGCGCTGGTGGTAGGTAAATCGCCGATGATTGGGGTGGGACTTCATCGACCGGCCTGTGGATGCGAGGTCGCCGATTTTTCTACACTTGCCCTAGCTGTAGTCGCCTGTGATAGATCGAGGAAGAAAGAAAAGAAAGAAACACAATACGTACGGCCCAGTTGATTTGGTAAAGAATGAAAAATGGAGACCGCATTAAACAACGCGTTTTTATTTCTCACACATTACAGACCCGTTGAAATAAACAACAGGTCTTTTATTTCTTACACATTAGAGACCTGTTACCTTAAATAAGTGGTCTTTATTTTATCTTATAAGAAAATAGTGGACCCCTTTAACATATTAGAGACCTGTTATTTCTAATATTGGGTCTCTTATATTAAAGAGACCCGTTGTCTTAACCAACGGGTCTGTTATTAAGGGTCTCTTTGCTTGTTTTTGTAGTAGTGCAAAACCATACGCATTACATTGGCTCGATGATGGGAGTAAAGTGAAAGTTTCGAAACAAGTATGGGTCGGTTTAACTATGGGCTCGTATGGTGACAACGTACTATGTGATGTACTCCCGATGGATGCATGCCACATACTCTTGGGACGACCATGGCTATTTGATAGAGATGTTTTACATCGAGGGAGAAGTAACGAATATGAACTACGGTATAAAGGAAAGAAGATTGGGCTTAAACCAATGGCGCCTCAAGCCATTCGTTCGATGAGTTCTAGTCAAGTGGAAAAATCGAAGCTTACTATGTTTGCTAGTGAGAAAGAGGTGAAACACGCTATTGATGACGGCGAGCGTGTGTATTTGTTGATTATTAAAGAAACACGAGATGTTGACATGATTGTGCAAGGCAAAGGAGATATCGATACCTTGCTACGAGAATTTGCGGATGTCTTCCCTAAGACTTACCACGGTTTGCCACCCTTACGTGGGATTGAACACCAAGTCGATCTTGTACCGGGTGCATCACTCCATAACAAGGCCACCTATTGATGTAACCCCGAGGAGATGAAGGAGTTGCAAAAACAAATCGAGGAGCTAATGAATCGCGGGTACGTTCGAGAAAGTTTGAGCCCTTGTGCGGTTCCGGTTTTACTTGTCCCGAAGAAAGATGGGTCATGACGGATGTGTATAGATAGTAGATCCTTGAACAACATAACCATCAAATATCGATTCCCAATTCCGAGACTTGATGATATGTTGGACGAGTTGCATGGTTCGGTGATATTTTCGAAAGTTGATTTGAGAAGCGGTTATCATCAAATTCGCATGCGAGAAGAGGACGAATAGAAGACGGCTTTAAAAACAAAACATACATTATATGAATGGCTCGTCATGCCCTTTGGACGTACAAATGCACCAAGTACTTTCATGCGATTAATGAATGAGGTACTTAAACCATTTTTGGGAAAGTTTGTCGTCGTATACTTGGATGACATCTTGATTTATAGTCAATCATTGCAAGAGCATACCGGGAACTTGAGGAAAGTCTTCGAGATCCTCAGGGATCAAAAACTTTATGGGAAGAGGAGAAGTGCTCGTTTCTAGTCGAGAGTGTAGTCTTTCTTGGCTACGTCATTTCTAAAGAAGGAGTGTCGGTTGATCAAACCAAGATCGAGGCGATTAAATCTTGGCCTACTCCCAAAACCATCACGAAAGTCCGATCCTTTCACGGACTTGCTTCATTTTATCGGAGGTTCATACGAGATTTTAGCACCATTTCTAGTCCAATAACGGAATGCTTAAAAAAAGGACCATTTGTGTGGAACGGGGCTGCCCAAGGGGCATTTGAAAAATTGAAGGCAAAAATGTGTGAGGCACCTATCTTGGCATTACCCGACTTTTCACAAGTAGAATGTGACGCGAGTGGAGTGGGTATTGGGGCGGTTCTCGTCCAAGGGAGACGACCGATTGCATACTTCTCAGAGAAATTAGGAGGGGCTCGACTCAAATATTGTACTTATGACAAGGAGTTCTATGCCATTGTGAGAGCTCTTGATCATTGGAGTCATTACCTTCGGCCGAAACATTTCATCCTACATTCGGATCATGAGTCCTTAAAATATATTAACGGGCAACAAAAGTTGAGCCCGAGACATGCTAAATGGGTGGAATTCTTGCAATCGTTCCACTTTTCCTCGAAATATAAGGATGGCAAGAGCAACATTGTGGCGGATGCATTGTCTAGACGGTATGCCTTGCTCTCTACTCTTGATATTCGTTTGCTTGGTTCGAAACATTGAAGGAGTGTTATGATGGTGATGTGGATTTTGGTGAGATTTTCATTCGGTGTAAATCTGGTCCATTTGGAGAGTTTACGTTGCAAGAAGGATTCCTCTTCAAAGGAAATTGCCTTTCTTTAGCCAAACACGCGATTCGGGAATTGTTAGTTAGGGAAGCTCACGGTGGAGGCTTGGCCGACCATTTTGGTTCGACCAAAATGTTGGAGGTACTTAAAGAGCATTTTTATTGGCCGAAGATGCAAGGGGATGTACACGACATAATTAATAAGTGTGTAACATGCCATATTGCAAAGAGTTCGTTCAAACCGGGAGTATACATGCCTTTTCCGATTCTGGAAAGGCCGTGGGAAGATGTCTCAATGGATTTCATTGTTGGTTTGCCTCGTACTCAACGAGGGAGAGATGCTATTATGGTTGTCGTAGACCGATTTTCGAAGATGGCTCACTTTGTGGCTTGCCACAAGACGGACGACGCGAGTAACATCACCGATTTGTATTTTCGAGAGATCGTATGATTACATGGGGTCCCAAAAACGATTGTTTCGGATCGGGACTCAAAATTCCTTAGTTATTTTTGGAACACCTTGTGGAAAAAGGTGGGAACCAAACTCCTATTTAGCACGTCACATCATCCACAAACGGATGGTCAAACCGAGGTAACCAATCGAACTTTGGGCACTTTATTACGTGGTCTTGTGAGCAAGACACAAAAGGATTGGGATTTGAAACTTGCACATGCGGAGTTCGCTTATAATCGTTCTCCTACTCATGCCACGGCACACTCTCCGTTTGAAGTAATTTACGGACTAAATCCGTACGTGCCGTTAGATCTAATTCCATTGCCAAGTGACGAGTTGGTGCACAAGGATGCGGAGTCAAAACTAAAATCAATGATGAAATTACACGAGCAAGTACGTAATTGAATCAAGGAAATAAATGAGGCTTACAAAAGAAAGTCGAACTAGCAAAGAAGGCCGAGATTGTTCGAAGTTGGAGATTTGGTTTGGTTGCATTTGAGGAAAGAGCGATTTCCAAGTAAACGTAAGAACAAATTAATGCCGCGAGCGGAGGGACCGTTTAAAGTAATCGCAAAGATGAACGACAACGCATACAAATTGGAACTTCCGGGAGATTATGGGGTTCATGCAACCTTTAATGTTGGGGACCTTTCGCCTTACATCGATGATGACGGAATTTCGGAATTGAGGACAATACCCTTTAAAGGGGGAGGAGATGATACGGGGTCAATTAATATGAATGAAGAAGACGAAGTAAGGATCGACGTAAATAACCTTACAATACGCCATGCATGGACGATTACATATTTAGGCGAGAAAATGAACACAAGACGTGGAGTCTTGGTCTCGGCCGTGTCATATGACACGGCCCGTGTCATGCTGTGCCGGAAGATCAAAGTGCACTGCCTGCCGAACTCGGCCATGTCGTCTGATACGGCCCGCACCGAGATGTCCCGTACAAGCAAAACTGACTGCCCGATGGACTTGACCGTGTCCCGAGACACGTCCGAGTCGAACTCTTCCGGAAGTTGTCGAAGGACTGCCTGCCCAGCCCGACCGTGTCCCAAGACACGGTCGAGTCCTACTCGCCCAGAACGTCAGAACTGACTGCCCAGACGACCCGGCCATGTTCCAGGACACGGTCGAGTCCTGCCGACCATGATGCGCACACCGCGGCCATGTCAAGCGACACGGCCCGTGTCCCTGCCGGCAGCCCACCTTATTTTATAGCCTTTTGAATTGTTTGTCTTTCCTTTTCCTTTTTTACTCATAGGGATTGTGTTTCCCTAAATTATGATCTTTTGTTCCCCTTTGTATTTTATTTTGATTTGTTTTGTTTATTCAAAGATTTTATAATCTTTGAATTATTTTCTTTAATTATCATTAGGGAGACTTGGATTCCTATAAGTAGTCATGCCTAAGCATTGTAATATCATTGAATGTTGAAGTAAAAGATTACACTTTGTGTTTTCATCCTTGGTGAATGATTTTCATCGAACTTTGATTTTTATTCGATGCGTTTTTGAGTATTAATCCGATCGATTCTCAATAGGTCTTGAGAAGAAATCCTCTTATCGAATTATAGGTCTAATTCGATAAACCTTTGTTCTTGATCTTTCAAGTCTTCTTGATCGATATTATCACTTTATCCGATATTAAATCCATAAAACTACATCCGAAATACACTACTCATAAAAGACTTCCGCTACGATATTCTTATACACACTCCGATCGATACATATTCATCTTTCCGAGTGAATTCGTATCAGATCCGAGCCTTTTGTACGCAAAATTGGCTATAGCAACTCCGACTAATATTTTCTTTCTTGATTAAGTCTTGTTGTAGCAAGGATTCGCTATAATAGCTCCGGTTAAGCCTTTACTACTTGATTAAGTCTTGTTAATAAGAGATAAGACCGCGTTACTTGCATTCGAGTTGGAACTCTATAAAAACTTGGTGATACGAATTCTCATGAGAGGTGGATACGTATCGGTCGGAGTGTGTGTATGAATATTGTAGCGAAGGCTTTTACGAGTATGGGTGTTTTTGGATATATTTTTGGATGTAATATCGAATATGACAAGGAAAATTCGAACAAATGAAAAATGGAAGTAATATCGGAAAAGGTGATAATATCGATCAAAGTGATTCGATCGAACAAAAACAAAGGTTTATCGAATTAGACCTATAATTCGATAAGGTGATTTCTTCTCAAGACCTATTGACAATCAATCGGATTAATACTCGAAAACGCGTCGAATAAAAATCAAGTTTCGGTAAAAATCATTTACCAAGGATAGAAACACAAAGTGTATTCTTTCACATTCAAATTCATAATACTATGCTATTACAAGGCTAAGTAAAGACTACATATAGGGGTGAAGTCTTCTACTTAAGGAATCAAACAAAAAAAGAAAATAATTCAAAGATTTATAAAATCTTTGAATAATCAAAACAAATCAAATAAAATACATACAAGAAACATAAATCACAAAATGGGGGAAACATAATCCCTAAAATAAGTAAAAAGAAAAAGAGAAGTCAAAAATACATAAAAGTGTATAAAATAAGGGGGCTGTCGGCAGGGACTCGATAGTGTCCCGTGACACGGCCGCGGCGCGGTCGACAGGCGCCGGCAGGGACTCGACCATGTCCGCTTGACACGGTCGCGGCGCGACAACGACGTCCGACAGTGACGACGTCCGACAGTGACCCGGCACGGGCGAGGCGCGACAGGGACGTTCGGCAATGACTCGAGCGTGTCCGTTGACACGGTCGCGGCGCGACAGGGACGTTCTGCATTGACTCGACCGTGTCCTGGAACACGGTTGGGCGACTGGGCAGTCGGTTTTGGCTTATCCAGAAGAGTTCGACTCGGCCGTGTCTCGGGACGCGATCGAGTCTGGCCGGCAGTCAGTTTGCCAATTCTGGGACACCTCGGCACGGGCCATGCCGGACGACACGGCCGAGTTCGGTTGGCAGTGCTCGGCATTTTCCAGCAGGCGACGACATTTTCCGGCAGGTTGTGTCATTTTCCGGCTTGTGTCTGTTTTCTCGCCTAAAAATGTCGTCGTACGTGCATGACGCGTCGTAAGGCCGTTTATTTTGATCCTTGCTCCGTCTTCTTCATTTTGACTAGTTAATTTCGTATCATTCCCTCCACCTTTAAAGGGAATTGTCCTCAATTCCGAACTCCCTTCGTCATCAAGATAATTAACTAAAGCCTCTAAGTATTTGATCTCGAAAATGTCCGCAGTGCGTACATATGGCCCAAAATCTTGAGACGATAAGTAGTATGGGATCTCCGGGAATCACCAAACAAATAACTATCATTATTAATGAAATAATAATAATTATTCTGCGAGGTAATACCGATATCACGATATGAATCATCATATAACCGGACATCTGAAATGGGAAGCACGACAGTAATAATAGGTCGCTCTTCATCAGATGCCACTTCAAGACCTGGGAAAAATGCTTCGTCGTTGACTTTCATATCAAAATATTGGTAAGGCTCAAGATATAGATGTTCCGGAATCATAACATCTTCTTGCTCCGTATCAAGAACCGAAAACACCTCATTGGAGTCTGCACCATTAATTGGACAAAAGTCTTCAAAACAACTTTCGTCGAGATATGGATCGTCAGGGAACAACATCAAAATGGGAAGCATTAATGATTTCGCTGGTGCACCATCAAAAATGGGAAACACGGAATCAATTATGGGTTCCTCTTCGTCAATCGGGTTCGGTGTCAAATACCGTGGCCCTTCATAATCCCGCCTGTTTCCATGACACTAACAAGTTCCTCACCATTAACATAAGTTGGTCCGTCTTGGTCAAATTGGCCAACACAACCAATTGGTCCATGCTCAAAATAGCAAGATCCAAGTTCGTCAATTAGGGAAACACGGCTCAACTCATCTTCTTCGTTGAATTGCGCCATTGAAAACTCTGTCTCGTCTACTTCATTGAAAATAGTGGTAGGGACATCATTTTCATCAAAAAAGCTTCGCTGGAAATTCTTCGAGAAAAAAAAAATCTTTGATCGAAGGCCGGCGGCGGGGCGTCGAAGGATTGGTGGTGGGGGAACAACGAGTGGTGGTATGGTTTGAACCTTCGATTGAAATATTTTATGAATTTTTGCCAATCTTTGATTTTTGGCTTACGTTGTTGTGAACGGGACTGTTTCAGTTTTTGCCACCAGACGGCGGCGCTACCGCGGAGGCACCTTGCCACCAACGAAACGCGGTG
The DNA here is from genome assembly GCA_033398695.1 of Orobanche coerulescens. Taxonomy (NCBI): domain Eukaryota; kingdom Viridiplantae; phylum Streptophyta; class Magnoliopsida; order Lamiales; family Orobanchaceae; genus Orobanche; species Orobanche coerulescens. The sequence goes on from JAWKAU010000233.1 coordinate 126,055, forward strand.
GTTGATCGGGGCAGCCTTGAAGTCCGAGTGCTCCTCACAAGCACGGAGCCAATCTATGCACGCCTCTGGATTACTAGATCGGTGAAACTCCGGTATGCTGCGGAATTTGGCCAAGAAATCAATATCATTGGCATCGTCTCTGCGTCTTTCTTGCATACGTTGCTCCGGTAAGCAGTTTAGTGCGTCACGGAGTTTCATCAAGAAATCGAGATCGGAGAAATCCATAACAAGAGTTAAGTGATAGTTCTTCACAAGAAATCGTTGAAGAAATCGCCCAAGGAGATGACCTTGGGCTCCGATACCACTTATGATACGAATTCTCATGAGAGGTGGATACGTATCGGTCGGAGTGTGTGTATGAATATTGTAGCGGAAGGCTTTTTACGAGTATGGGTGTTTTTGGATATATTTTTGGATGTAATATCGAATATGACAAGGAAAATTCGAACAAATGAAAAATGGAAGTAATATCGGAAAAGGTGATAATATCGATCAAAGTGATTCGATCGAACAAGAACAAAGGTTTATCGAATTAGACCTATAATTCGATAAGGTGATTTCTTCTCAAGACCTATTGAGAATCAATCGGATTAATACTCGAAAATGCGTTGAATAAAAATCAAGTTTCGGTAAAAATCATTTACCAAGGATAGAAACACAAAGTGTATTCTTTCACATTCAAATTCATAATACTATGCTATTACAAGGCTAAGTGAAAACTACTTATAGGGGTGAAGTCTTCTACTTAAGGAATCCAACAAAAGAAAATAATTCAAAGATTTATAAAATCTTTGAATAATCAAAACAAATCAAATAAAATACATACAAGAAATATAAATCACAAAATGGGGGAAACATAATTCCTAAAATAAGTAAAAAGGAAAAGAGAAGTAAAAAATACACAAAAGTGTATAAAATAAGGGGGCTGTCGGCAGGGACTCGACCGTGTCCCGTGACACGGCCGCGGCGCGGTCGACAGGCGCCGGCAGGGACTCGACCGTGTCCGCTTGACACGGTCGCGGCGCGACAACGACGTCCGACAGTGACCCGGCACGGGCGCGGCGCGACAGGGACGTTCGGCAATGACTCGACCGTGTCCGTTGACATGGTCGCGGCGCGACAGGGACGTTCGGCATTGACTCGACCGTGTCCTGGAACACGGTTGGGCGACTGGGCAGTCGGTTTTGGCTTATCCGGAAGAGTTCGACTCGGACGTGTCTCGGGACACGGTCGAGTCTGGCCAGGAGTCAGTTTGCCAATTCTGGGACACTTCGGCACGGGCCGTGCCGGACGACACGGCCGAGTTCGGTCGGCAGTGCTCGGCATTTTCCAACAGGTGCGATATTTTTCGACAGGCTCGACATTTTCCGGCAGGCGACGACATTTTCCGGCAGGTTGTATCATTTTCCGGCTTGTGTCCGTTTTCTCGCCTAAAAATGTCTCCGTACGTGCATGACGCATCGTAAGGCCATTTATTTTGATCCTTGCTCCGTCTTCTTCATTTTGACTAGTTAATTTCGTATCACTTGGATTTATTGATTAGATTCGAGCCTTTTGTACTCAGAATTGGCTATAAGAGCTCTGATTAATCTTTTACTTCTTATTAAGTCTTGTTTAGCAAGGATTAGATATAATAGATCCTATTAGGCCTTTACTTCTTGATTAAGTCTTGTTAATATGAGATAAGACCACATCACATGCATTCGAGTCGGAACTATGTGAAAACTAGGGTTTATTGATTATATTCGAGCCTTTTGTACTCAAAATTGGCTACAATATCTCCGATTAATTTTCCTTTCTTGATTAAGTCTTGTTGTAGCAAGGATTCGCAGAATAGTTCCGATTAAGCCTTTACTTCTTGATTAAGTCTTGTTAATAGGACATAAGACCACGCTACATGCATTTGAGTCGGAACTCTATGAAAACCCTGGTTTATTTATTAGATTAGAGCCTTTTGTACTCAAAATTGGCCCGATTAATCTTTTACTTCTTGATTGTGTCTTGTTGTAGCAAGGATTCATTATAATAGCTCCGATTAAGCCTTTACTTCTTGATAAGTCTTGTTAATAGGAGATAAGACCCATGTTACATGCATTCGAGTCAGAAATCTATGAAAACTCAGGTTTGTTGATTAAATCCGAGCCTTTTGTACTCAAAATTGGCTATAACATCTCCGATGAATTTTTTACTTCTTCATTAAGTCTTTTTGTAGCAATAATTCACTATAATAGCTCCGATTAAGCCTTTACTTCCTAATTAAGTCTTGTTAATAGGAGATAAGACCACATTACATGCATTCGATTCGGAACTATGTGAAAACTCGGGTTTATTGATTAGGTTTGAGCCTTTTGTACTCAGAATTTGATGTGAATTCACGATCGGATATAAACGTGTATCGCATGTAATGCAATGGAAGTGTATTTTATGAAATAAGAACACGAACAATAATTTGAGATATAGAACACAATGTAAAAATCATCCGAAAACAGGGTGATTCGGCCGAAGAAGAACAAGCACAAGGTGTTTATTGAATTAGACCTATAACTCGATAAAGTGATTTCTTCTCAAGACCTATTGAGAATCAATCGGATTAAAACTCAAAAATGCGTCGAATATTAATCAAAAGTTGGTAGGAACTCGTTCAACACTTGGGTAATACAAGAGTATATTTATTCATTCAATGTCCATTCCATACAAGCCATACATGGCTACTTATAGCTAAGATCAACTAAAGTAGCTAAGATTACATGATCTTTGAAAAGAAAAACAACAAGAAAAGGCACACTCCATGACAACAAGTCACGATCCAAGGGAAGGGTGGTGGTGGTGGTGGGGGGAAATCTCTTGGAATGATTCTCTTGAGGACTAAAGATATCATATGAGACGAAACCAACTAGCCCAAGCGAAGAAGACAAAGTGAGGATTGACGTAAAATACCTTGAACATACTCCTACACACTTAGGCGAGAAAACGGACACGAGATCTGGAGTAACCTTGGTGATCGGACATGGAATAACTTAAACATGGCAACTTGCACCATGTGGGGTCCAAGTGGTGAAGATAAAATAATAAAGATTTCATCCCTTTCTTTATAATAAAGAGAGGCAGGATTCTCGGCCTGCATGGAAAGTACGGCTATCACCTTGGAGACAAAACCCATCTTTTATTCCTTTTATTTGCAAGTGGCGTGGAGTACCTTTTCCTTTATTTTAAGATCATGTGGTCTTATCTTGTAATAGTTTAAGAAATCTTGTCAAGCTACTCTTACCTATAAGTAGTCATGTTGAGTTGTAATGAAGAGGAGGGAATCATCAAGAAAAATACATTGTGTATTAATGTGTTGGACGAGTTTCCTTCCAAAAATTTGGTTATTATTCGACGCGTTTTTGAATCTTAATCTAATCGATTCTCAATAGGTCTTGAGAAGAAATCACCTTATCGAATTATAGGTCTAGTTCGATAAAACAACTGTTTCTTGTCCTGTTTCGATATTCCTCTTGCTCTCGATACAGGATTGTACTTGATCGAGAGTTCACATCAATTGCTGTTCGATTGTCCGAAGCTTGCTTCCTGTTTCCATTGGCATCCGACCGAAACCTGCTGTTTTCAAGTGCCGCTGTTTGGAGTTGCCTGTTCCGAGTCATTTCCACTCGGCCAGTTCCTGTCTTGACGCGTGCTGTTATTTTTGCTGTATCGATTGAGATTTCGCATCATCATACTTCAAGACTTTGAAAAGGGAGACATACTTTAATATAAAGAAAAGGGATGAAATCTTTATCAATCATGGACAAAATCGGCCGAAATCTTCATCAATATTGGAGAAAAATAGGCCGAAATCTTCATGAATCTTGGACCAATATCGATGGCTTATAATGACCCATATAGTGAATGGAGATTTTACGTATGCATGTCGTCAAATTTAAGTTATTCTGAGTTCGATTACCAATGTCACTCCATGTCTCGTATCCAGTTTCTCACCTAAGCACGTGCGTGTATGGTGCTTTGCAAGGTTACTTACGTCGATCCTTACTTCGTCTTCTTCACTTGGAATAGTCGTTTTGTATCATTCCCTCCTTTTTAAAAGGAATTGTCCTCAATTCCGCAATCCTATCATCATCGAGATATGGGGATAGATCACCTATGTTAAAAGTGGCATATATTCCATAATCACCGGGGAGTCCTACCTTATACGCGTTATCATTTATTTTCGCAACTATCTTGTAAGGACCCTCGGCTCGTAGCATAAGTTTATTCTTGTGTTTCCCCGAGAATCGTTCCTTTCTCAAATGTACCCAGACGAAATTGCCAAGTTCAAATAGTCTCGATTTTCTTGTTTGTTAGACTTCTGTTTGTAAGCATCATTAACCTCCTTGATCCGATTACACACTTGTTCATGTAACCTCATCATGGACTTAAGTTTCGACTCCGCATCTTTGTGAACTAACTCATTGCTCGGCAAGGGAATCAAATCCAATGGCATGTATGGGTTCAAACCATAAACGACTTCAAAATGTGAGTGAGCCGTGGCATGAGTAGGGGATCGGTTGTACATGATACGAATTATCCGGGGAGAGGCGGATACGTATCGGTCGGAGTATATGTAGGAATATTGTAGCGGAAGTCTTTTTACGAATATGGTGTTTTTGGATGTATTTTGTGATGTAATATCGAATATGACGAGGAAAATTCGAACAAATGGAAAATGGAAGTAATATCGGGAAAATGATAATATCGATCAAGAAAACTTGAACGATTAAGAACAAAGGTTTATCGAATTAGACCTATAATTCGATAAGAGATTTCTTCTCAAGACCTATTGAGAATCAATCGGATTAATACTCGAAAACGCGTCGAATAAAAATCAAGTTTCGGTAAAAATCATTTACCAATGATAGAAACACAAAGTGTTTTCTTTCACATTCAAATTCATAATACTCTTCTATATTACAATGCTTACCCAAGCCTATATATAGGAGACTTCAAGTCTTCCTATAATAAGAGAAAATAATTCAAAGATTTATAAAATCTTTGAATAATCAAAATAAAACATAAAAGGAACAACAATCCTAATTTTAGGGGAAACACAATCCCTAAAATGAGTAAAAAAACAAGGCAAAGACAAACACACAAAAGAAAATACAAAAAGGTGAAATCTGGCGAGACTCGGCCGTGTCGCCGGCCAATGGCGCGGCGCGACAAGGACACTCGGCACGGGCGGCGCTGTCGCGGTGACTCGACCGTGTTCGCTTGACACGGCCGGCGCGACAGGACATCCGACAGTGGACTCGTCCGACAGTGACCGGCACGGCGCGGCCGACAAGGACGTTCGGCGTGGTCCGATCGTGTCCTGGAACACGGCCGGGTCGCCCGGCAAGAGGTTTTGGCTTATCTCGCATAGTTCGACTCGACCGTGCGCTGCATAACACGGCCGAGTCCGTGGGCGATGACTTGTACGTTTACGACGAGTGCGGCACGGGCCGTGTCGGACGACACGGTCGGGTCCGGCCGGCAGTGCTCGGCCAGTTCCGGCAGGTGGTGATTTTTCCGGCCGGTGGTGAATTTTCCGGCAGGTGACGACATTTTCCGGCAGGTTGTGTCATTTTCCGGCTTGTGTCCATTTTCTCGCCTAAAAATGTTGCCGTACGTGCATGCCGCGTTGTAAGGCCATTTACGCCGATCCTTGCTTCGTTTTCTTTATTTGGACTAGTCAATTCCGTATCATCCCCTCCCCCTTTAAAGGGAATTGTCCTCAATTCCGAACTTCCTTCGTTGTCAAGATAATTAATTAAAGATTCTAAGTACTTGATCTCGAAAATGTCCGCAGTACGTACATGGCCCAAAATCTTGAGACGATAGGTAGTGGGGGGCCCTCGAGAATCACCAACAAAATAACTATCATTATTAATAAAATAATAATAATTACTCCGCCAGGTAATACCGATATCATGACATGAGTGGACATCTGAAATGGGAAGCACGACAGTAATAATAGGTCGCCCTTCATCGGATGCCACTTCAAGCCCTGGGAAAAACGCTTCGTCGTCGTTTTTCATGTCAAACACTTGGTAAGGCTCGGGATATAGATGTTCCGAAATCATAACATCCTCGTGCTCCGTATCATAAACTGGAAACGCCTCATTGGAGTCTGCCTCATAAATTGGACAAAAGTCTTCAAAACAACTTTCATCGAGATATGGATCGTCGTCGGGTACAACATCAAAAATGGGAAGTATTATTGATTTCACGTCTAATTCACCATCAAGAATGGGAAACACATGATCAATTACGGACTCCTCTTCGTCAACTGGTTCTGCATCAAATACCGGTGGCCCTTCACAATCCGACCCAATTTCCATGACACAAAAAGGCTCCTCACCATTAAAATAATTTGGTCCGTTTTGGTCAATTTGGCCAACACAACCAACTGGCCCATGATCAAAGTAGCAAGATCCGGGTTCGTCAACTTGGGATACACGGCTCAACTCACCTTCTTCGTTGAATTGCTCCGTTGAAAACTCTGTCTCGTCTACTTCATTGAAAATGACCGTAGGGACATTGTCTTCATCGAAAAAAGATTCTGCTGGGAATTCCTTGATGGGGATAAACCTTAGATCGAAGGTTGGTGGCGGGGTGGCGCCGAACTACTGCAATTTCCGGAGTGGTGCCGTTGGTGGATCGTGGCGGTGAGAATTTGTGGGGATGAATTTCCGAGTAAAGTGTTTTATGAATTTGTTCCAGTCTCTTAGTTTGGGTTTACCTTGGTGTAAAGGACTGGTTTTCAATTTCTGCCACCAGGTCGAGGCGCGACCACGAAGGCGTTTTGTCGCCAACGAGACTCGGCGGTCTACTGGAATTGAATTGTGGTTGAAAAACTCCTTACAAACGTGGAGCCAATCAACACCTGCTTCTGGATCGGAATGTCCCATGAACTCCAGATTGTGTAATGCGTCGCGTAATATCGCCAAGAGATAAATATCGTTGAACTCCATTTGGTTGAAAGATCAAGAACCTTAACTGAATTAAGAAATTCAGGTGTGGTTTCCGATGACAAGAATCAAGAGATATTTTCTTCGACAAAAAAAAAATCTGTGAAGAAATCGCCCAAGGAGATGACCCTGGGCTCCGATACCACTTATGATACGAATTATCCGGGGAGAGGCGGATACGTATCGGTCGGAGTATATGTAGGAATATTGTAGTGGAAGTCTTTTTACGAATATGGTGTTTTTGTATGTATTTTGTGATGTAATATCGAATATGACGAGGAAAATTCGAACAAATGGAAAATGGAAGTAATATCGGGAAAATGATAATATCGATCAAGAAAACTTGAACGATCAAGAACAAAGGTTTATCGAATTAGACCTATAATTCGATAAGAGATTTCTTCTCAAGACCTATTGAGAATCAATCGGATTAATACTCGAAAATGCGTCGAATAAAAATCAAGTTTCGGTAAAAATCATTTACCAATGATAGAAACACAAAGTGTTTTCTTTCACATTCAAATTCATAATACTCTTCTATATTACAATGCTTACCCAAGCCTATATATAGGAGACTTCAAGTCTTCCTTTTTTTGACTCATCAAGGTCAATATTATTAAAAAAAAAAAACGAGAAACAGAAAAGAGTTACAAAGAGAGGGCCATCCTAGACAACAAAATAAAATCTCAAGCTAATCCCACAGGCGGGTAGTCAAGAGAAATAGAGAGAAAAACACAAATGCAAAAGTAATCTATGAAAATAGAATAAAAGGACCTAAACCCCATACCGATGTATGGGGTTGCAACCATGCAGTTCGTTAAAACCCTATCGTAGAAAAACCCAATGGGAAAAACCTACGATAGGGAAAAAGAGTACTGCAGCGTTATGTCATGAGAAAACTAATGTCGGCTAAAATACATAGGAGACATATCCCTCAACAAGATCTCGGAGAGGCCTGGTGCTTCGCTAGACCACTCGTAAGAAACCAATCTTTTAGAAAGCCACCGCCACCGCATACCCTTCTCTATAGATATGAGAGACCACAAGTGCATGCCGTCAATAATACGCCAAATCCGCCGCAAATGATCATGCGGTAGATCCAGGAACAAGAACTACGATCCGAGAGAATGCTCACAACATAAGTAGAGTCGACTCCACCACAAATAATCCCAACCATGATAAAAAGCAATCTCAATAGCATGAATAGCCGACCAACTCACTTGAAGGCAAAACAAAGAACCAATTGCCGCAGAGAGTGCCAAAACCCGGCCCAGACGATTCCGATAAACAAGGCCAATAGCACCCAAGCACAGGCGGCCTTTAGCCATCCCATCGGTGTTAACTTTCATCCACCCAATTGGGGGATACCATTTCACATAAATAGGGTAAAGCGGAGGTCTCGCGTGGCCACCACACCCAGAGCCCGAAGACGAACCAGATCGAAATAGAGTTATCCATGGTGCCCATGTCATAGTTATTACATTCTCTGAGAAGAGACCAAACTCTAGAACGAAGAGACATGATAGAAAATTTAGCATCATTATATAAAACCTCACAGAATATGCCGTATAGCCCAGACGGCACTAATAATAGTGAATCTCCGTAGAGTAGAGATCTCACGACTAAATCGATATCCATAGCTCGAATGATGAAGTGCCCGAACCCAAAGATTCAATTCTAAAGAGTTTAAGAAGCCCCGCTCAATATAGTCCCGTAATCACGGATAACAACACACTCGGTGAAAATATGGTCAATCGATTCACGGGCAGAGAGACAGAAAAGGCAAACCGAAGGACCAATGAAACCCCTTAAACGAAGAAGATCAAAAACAGGCACTGTTGTGAATAGCCTTCCGCATCGTGAGAGAACGCATTTAACGGGATTAATCTGTACAAATCCATTTCCCCCACTTACCTTAGGAAAGTTGTGGCGAAGGTGCCAATAAGCGATTTGAGAGGTAACATTGCCATGCACCGATTTAGCCCAAACCCGCTCGTCTTTTCCTTCAAAGTCGGAGGGGCATAAACGACATCTAAAGCAACATCACGACACCTTTCCATGAAATCGAGGGTAAGATGCCAGTCCCGTCGTAGTAAAAATCGCCGATGGTGTCGGAGAAGGTACTTCGAGATGCCGAGGAATACCCAACCGATCACCAATGATATAACCTAGCCGTTGTCCCACCAAAAATTAATATTCGACCATTACCAATAACCCAACTGGAAGTGTTAAGAAGACGGGAATATGATTACGAACCCCCGAATATAGAGGAAGAAACAATCTTGCAGTATCCAAATTACTTCGAGAAACCTCGACGAAGGAATTTTCCACAAAAGGAATCCTCCCGCAATAACCTGTGCCAAACGGAACAAAAAGGATTCATTCATCGTACGAAGATGCCTCACCCCAAGCCCTCCCTCCTCTAAAGGGGAACAAACTCTACTCCAGGCCACAAGACATGCGTTCTTGTGACTAATGTCCCCTGACCAAATAAAATTTCTAGCCGCCGAATCTAATTTGTTTATCAATTTGATCGGCCAACTATATATCATCATAGAGTGAATGGAGGAGCTCATGATAACAGAGTTAACTAAGCAAATACGACCACCATCGAGAGAGAGGATCCTTTCCAAGCGTAAAATTTACTAATAATTTTGTCAACGACCGGGCAATATGGATGAGACGGGGTATGCCGCAGAATAACGGAACCCCGAGGTAATTGAAAGGGAGTGATCCTCGCGCATGCCAAGGGTGCGCAGAATGACCCGTTTGGTGTGGATAGGAACATGAGAACCGAAATAAACCTTAGATTTATTAAGGTTCATAGCACAACCCGATATGGCCGAGTAATCATCAAGAATCTTCGATATGGCATTGGCATTATCCGTAGAGGCACGACCAAACACGATAGCATCATCCGCATAAAAGGTGAGAAGGATAGACAATCTTACGGCCCGCAAAAATAGGCTTGAAGAGAGTAGTCTGAACCGCATTGGAGAGCATGAGACCGAGCATCTCCTCGGAATACAAAATAAAAGAGGGGACATGGGATCACCTTGCCGAACCCCTTGATCGCACGCAAAGTAACCCGTAGGAGCACCATTTATAAGAATAGAAAGCTTGAGTGAAGAATGGTGGAAACCCAAGCAACAAACCGGTCGTGAAAACCAAAAGCGTGAAGAACATCCAATAAGAACTCCCAGAAAGAGTGTCAAAAGCTTTACGAATGTCAATTTTAATAGCCATGTTACTGCGAACGCGCGCGATTCAAACAATTAACGCATTCAAGCAATAGATATACAATCGTGGATACGCCGACCGGAATAAAGCCAAACCGATGGGGGCTGATGATCTCATGAATAAAACTAGAAAGTCGCCGTGAGGATTTTAGTAATAATCTTGAAGATAAAGTTACTTAAGACAATAGGCCGGAATTGCTCAATAGAGATGGCCCCTTTGACTTTAGGAATGAGAGCAACTAAGCTAGAGTTAAGACCCGTCGGAAGATCACCCTCAATGAAAAATTGCCGAATAGCCGCCACAATATCGGTACCAATGACCTCCCAAGAGAACAGAACAAAAAAGCCAGGAAAGCCGTCAGGCCCAGGGGCACTGTGGGGCTCCATATCGAAAATCAGAGAACGAATTTCTAATGGGGAATAGCGATAAGGATGGAGTTATGTTGATGAGAAACCTTAGGAAGAGAGAAACCAGTGGGCCAATTAGTAGCAATCGGGTGGCCTTCGAAAAGGTGCTGATAAAAATTCACAATGTGGTTCGAGATGGTAGACGGATCACGACAAAGATCACCGTCAATAAGGAGAGAGGAAAGCTGAAGACGATTATTCCTTCTTAACTGTCCTATGGAAAAGGCGATTCGATCACCATCCTTAAGCCAATTAGTCCTACTCCTTTGTTGGAAGAAAAGACTCTCTTTATTAAGGATGTCATTCAAGGCCGCAGATTGTTTCGACCTCCCGACGTAAGAGCTCGTCGGTATACCCATCCGCATCAACGAGACCGAATGTCACCAAGTTGATCCAAAAGTCGACTTTTTTAGTGAAAATATCACCAAAAGACGAAAAATTCCAATGCTTGAGGGTACGACGCGATCTTTTAAGCTTGTACAAAACCAAGTCCCAAGGAGACCGGTTCCCACAATTAAGATTCCAAGAGTTGCAAATAACATCAATAAATGAATTATCGGTAGTCCACATACGTTGAAAACGGAAAGGTCCAGGGAAAAGAAGTATTACCCAAAGTGGAGGTGAGCCAGATCGGGTGGTGATCGGAAGCAGTCCTAGGGAAAACATGATATTTTGTGGAAACCCGGATCGATAAAATCGGGGTGGCCAAAATCGATCAATGCGGGTCTCAACATGATAATCATCATGAACCCCGCCTCTCCGTGTAAACCGATGACCAGAAAAGGGATGCCGACAAGCAAGGCCTCATCAATAAATTGATCGAACTCCCGACAAGAAGTAGCATTGGGAACATGAAGATCGCGACGCTCATGTGCCCCAATGACGGCATTAAAATCTCCGAAGACTAAAAGGTTAGGGTGAAGGAAGCTCGGATATCCTCCCAAAGATTCCTGCGACCAATATAGTTACGAGCACCATGAACAATGACGCCCGAAAGTCCCATCCATTAAAAGAGATGTCCATGATGATAACTCCGATCGAGACATGGATGACTTGGCAATTAGATATGTTGAGGGAGCCGAGCACCCAAATGTCGTGGTCTCGGTTCCCTCGCCGATTCTCGGCAAGAAGAGAAAGACCACCCGAACGCCGAGAGAAAGATCGGAACGAGCAAAAGAAGTGAAGGGTTCGATGATACAAAGAATATCCGGCTTACAAACCGTGATATAGTGACGAAGCCGTCCCTAGCAACCCGCTTTCTTATCCCCCGATATTCCAGAAAGGATATTCATTTAGAAACGGCATTTATCCGTGCTTCAAAGCGGATTATTTTGCCGATCCTCTTCCCCTTAAGAATTTCGCCAAGGTTTAGAAGCGGCCAAATTAAGATTTTTCGCCGTGGAGTTGGCAGGAGTAATTGCACGCCTTTGGGAATTTAACATCCCTTTTAGCTTGTTTTAGCGGAGCTTGTGGTTTTTCCGAGGGAATGATAGGAGAAATAACAATAGATTTTCCCGCCTTAACAAAGAATGGTATGGTTTCGATCTTTGTCATGGTCACAGACACAATAGGGGGCCCAACCGTGTCGATCGATTGCTCATGACGAGAGGATGAAGAAGGGTTATGCAAGATCGTGCCTTGGAAGACACCGACGTGTTTTTATTATCAGCCGAAGACGTTAGTGGTAAGGGATAACATGTTATTGTTGGCATGTTCGGCGGAGAACTCGTAAGTGGGGACAATGGTATCATTTTGCTCTATTGAAGGTCGAAAACCGTTAAGGCGAAATGATGGTGATCATTATTGGAATCACCTTCTATTGGTTCAACATCAAGCACATTGAAGCGATTATTGTTGTTTGAATTATTGACCCTAACGGTAGGGGTAGGGGATGGTTTCCGAACATATTTAGATTGACGATTCGCGGTCGCTAGAACCGTAGAGTTGGAGTTCGAGCCAATTTTTGGCTTCTACAGAATTGTTGGAGTGACCAACGATTGAGCAATGAGTGCAAAACTCGAAACTTTTCGTAGCCAATAGAAGGGAAAACACAATGACCCGAACATTCAACCATGACATTGTTGTGAACATGGTCTTTCAAGTCAATTTCAATTAGGACCGAACAAAATGACCCACTTCCCCATTCGGAGAACGTTCATCAATTTTCGAGGGTTGCCAAGAGTCTTAGCAATTGTAAAAATAAGTTGAGGGTGCCAGTATTCAATCGGCAACTCATAAATTCGGATCCAAACTTGTGCTTTAGAAGTTGCAATTTTATAAGGGTTGAAATCCGAACCCAAGTGGATAAACGAAAATATCCGAGACCAAGTTCCATGAAGTTTTGCTAAAAACACGATTTTTATCTTCCGAATTATTAAATTGAACGTTAAAGTATCCTTTTCCCAAAGGTATTAATTTCCAGGATGTGGAGATAGACCAAGCATTTTGCAATTCACCTTGATTGATCAAGAGAGTAAGGCTTAGAGTTTTTCGGTTGCAACAACCGGCCATTTAAGGAATTTTGAAGGTATTTAACCCTTTCGAGTAAATTTTTTCATCTAAGGAAATAGATATGAAATCCCCTTTGCGCACCTGGATCACGAGTTACGATAAATATCATCTCGAGAAATGAATATCTTTCCTCGAGTTAGAAAGATTACACGTCAGAGCTTCCTTGAAAGATGAAGGAGAGGGACCCGTAGTTTTTCCCAAACTTGGGTCATTTTGTTTGAGGGAACCGAAATGGGGGCCGAATTATGGAGCGGCGCCAAGACGGAATGATGGAGAGACCAAGGCGTCTTCGAATAGGAAATGTTGGAAAGAGATGACATCATATGTTGGAAGCATGACATGAGGACTTCCGTAGAAATCATTGTCAATCGACGATGAATGAACAAAGTCCTGGTCGCCCATTCGCCGTGGCGTCGGCCGTCATCGGCCATGACCGGAACCCAATCGCCGGAGAGCGGCTCCCAAGAACCCTAAGGAAGACCGTCGGAAAATCTCGCCGAATCCGAGGTCGCCGAAAACTCGCCGAATCTGAGGTGGCCTAAGCCGGGTCGAAATTGTAAGCAACTAAGCGGCTCGACAAGAGGAATCCAATGAAAGTGGTCCGCTACCGAGAGGAGGCCGAGCACGCCGAAAAAGAGAAAACGCGCGGTCAACGGTTGACCAAGAAACTTCGCCACGGAGACCGCGATTCAGCCGACGAGACCAGAGGGTAAATGACCTAATTACAACAGAGTCTATTCCGGTTGGTGCCCAAGAGATTGCGCCACGGACGTGGCCGGAAAATGCAACCGAAGTTCAGCGAAATTGTAGTTTTCAGCCGGAATTTGCAACCTAGATTTGCACAGGTAAACGTTGTCGGAATTGAGTGAAATTTGGAGGGGACGTTCGTCTTGGAGAGACTTCAAGTCTTCCTATAATAAGAGAAAATAATTCAAAGATTTATAAAATCTTTGAATAATCAAAATAAAACATAAAAGGAACAACAATCCTAATTTTAGGGGAAACACAATCCCTAAAATGAGTAAAAAACAAGGCAAAGACAAACACACAAAAGAAAATACAAAAAAAGGTGAAATCTGCCGGCAGGACTCGGCCGTGTCGCCTGACACGGCCGCGGCGCGACAAGGACACTCGACACGGGCGCGGCGCTGTCGGCAGTGACTCGACCGTGTCTGCTTGACACGGTCGCGGCGCGACAGGGACATCCGACAGGGACTCGTCCGATGCTGACCCGCACGGCGCGGCGCCGACAAGGACGTTCGGCGTGGTCCGATCGTGTCCTGGAACACGGCCGGTCGCCCGCGAGAGGTTTGGCTTATCCGGCATAGTTCGACTCGGCCGCGCTGCATAACACGGCCGAGTCCTGTGGGCGCGACTTGTACGCTTCTCGACGAGTGCGGCACGGCCGCGGTGTCGGACGACACGGCCGGTCCACGGCAGCGTTTCGGCCGCCCGGCAGGTGGTGATTTTTCCGGCCGGTGGTGAATTTTCCGGCAGGTGATGACATTTTCCGGCAGGTTGTGTCATTTTCCGGCTTGTGTCCATTTTCTCGCCTAAAAATGTTGCCGTACGTGCATGCCGCGTTGTAAGGCCATTTACGCCGATCCTTGCTTCGTTTTCTTTATTTGGACTAGTCAATTCCGTATCAGTACACAAATTCCACATGCGCAAGTTTTAGATCTCAATCCTTCTGCGTTTTGCTTACAAGGCCACGTAGCAAAGTACCCAAAGTTCGATTAGTCACCTTGGCCTGTCCGTCAGTTTGAGGATGATGCGAAGTACTAAATAGGAGTTTGCTCCCACCTTTCTCCATAATGTGCTCCAAAAATAGCTAAGAAACTTGGAATCCAGATCCGAAACAATTGTCTTCGGTATTCTATGTAAACCTACCACTTCTCTGAAATATAAGTCCGCTACGTTACTTTTTTTTGGGTAAAAGGGGATCATACCCTGGTAAAATATATTAAACACCCAAAAACCGATAAGTACACTGGAATGTGACTGAGTGTCACATTAACCTCAAGCATAGCTTGAACACCCTATTCGAATGACATGCCAGACGAATTACAAATCAACTACAAAACCGATGACTCCAATAGGGAAAAACCACCTAATGGAACATAAGCCAAAAAAATGATCAATCATCTAAAAATAGAATCAGGAAGGTCCCAGACTCGAGCATAAGCCTCTCCCTCCTTGGTTCGCTTGAACCTACATGAAAGAAGCTTGAGCCGAACTGCTGCAGAGATGCAGTCACGAACTTGAGCAACGGATCTCTTCGACTTTTTAAACAACCTCCAATTGCGTTCTTGCCAAATAAAGTAGGCCGAAGCCGCAAGCACCAATCTCGCAATACCACCATGGGAAGACTTCTTTTTCGAATTCACTCCAATATGCTCAACGATGGCATAAATATTATGTGCCACTTTATCTAGACAAGCCAGAAATTTAATGCGATTCCAAACACCATCCGCAAAGGCACATTGGAAAAATAAATGATCATGGGAGTCCGGCACCGTCTCACATAACGAGCAATTACTTCCAAGGTTCTGATCTACGCCCCAAATGCTAATCCGATCTTGCGTTTTCAGCTTACGTTTAATAATAAGCCATAAGTTAAACGCATGACGGGTAATATTATTCGGGAACCAAACCACATCATACCATAAAACTTTGCTATCACGAGGCGAATTGTATCCCAAACCAGCCGACAAAACCTCTTAACCGAACCATCATTAGACCGCCATTCCAATTGATCATAAGCATCGGAGGTCGGAGCGATACACGTAGAAAAAATGGGTACTTCCCCGTGAGGTATTGGGGCCACGACCAAATACCATCAATAATAATTTCACTCACCGTAGCTTGAGGGGTAAGACCACTCTATGAATATCACGATTAGTGAGATGGTTAGACAACGGACAAGCAATACACCATTTATCGTACCATAAACAAAGTAGTACCGAACCAATCTTGTGCCAAATAAAATCACGGATTGAGGTCCGCATCCTCAACATATTTCGCCAACCACAAGACATATTGCCACGAGCAGAATATCCCAAAAATTACGATTATGAAGCTTATAACTATGAACCCATTTCACCCAAAGCGATTCCTTAAGCGAAAGAAGCTTCCAAATATGACTCACCATTAAAGCCGAATTAAAATGAGCCAAACGCCTCACACCAAGGCCCCCTTCATCTTTGGGAAGACATACCTCACCCCAAGCGACTTTAGTTTTGCCTCTACTAGAACCCCGGACACCATAAGAAGCTCCTCATAATTTGTTCAATGCTAATAAGGACTTGTTTAGGAAGAATAAAACCGAAGCCCAAAAGACATGCATAGAACCAATAACCGATCTAATAAGTTGAAGACGACCCGCAATGGAAAGGGACTTATTCTTCCAATCAAGCACTCGACTTTGAACTTTTTCCACAAGCTCATTGCAATCTCTAAACTTGAGCCGAGAAGAAACCAATGGCACACCAAGGTATTTAACAGGAGACGACCTTCTTCAAAGGGAAGAACATGAAGAATGGATATTTTAACATGGTTTAAAACGTTACAAAAATAGGCCGTACTTTTAGGGAGACTAGGAACAAGACCCAAGCGAGAGTAAATTGCCTAGACCTTCCTTGATAACCCGGACCGAATCCACATTACCAAAGGCAAAAATGAATGATCATCCGCGAAACACAAGTTAATCAACTCCGGCTTGCCACAATACCGATGATAGGTAAAACAATGATTCCATCACTCTTTTTTAAGCATACGGGTAAGAATATCCATGACAAGCGTAAACAAATACGGGGAAAGAGGATCACCTTGGCGAAGACCCCTCTTCCCAGAAAATATCCGTGTAAGTTACCATTAATACTAATGGAATACGAGGTAGTGGAAACACATTCCATAATCCAAAGAATCATGCGATCATGAAAACCATAACCTTTGAGAATTTTCCGCAAGAAATTCCAATCCACCGTATCATAAGCCTTTTGAATGTCCACCTTGAAAGCGCATCTCGGCTCTCCCCTATCCAAGTGATAATTGTGCATAAGTTCTTGCGTTAGGAGAATATTGTCGAGATGCTTCTATCCTAATAAATGCCGATTGATTAGGATGAATAAGAGTCTTTAAACACCGCTTCATGCGGTTAGCAATAATCTTGCTAATGCACTTAAAAAGCACATTGCGGACGCTATCGGTCTATAATCGTTAATTTCGAGGGAGACTTAACCTTCTGGATGAGAGCAATAATAGTATGATTAAGCTCTTTCGAAGAATACCATTTGTAAAGAACTCACGGATAGCTTGAATGACCTCGGCCCCCACAATATCCCACGAATCTTTAAAAAAGTCGCCGAAAACCCGTCCGGACCAGGCGATTTATCATCGCCCATAGAAAAAATGGCATCTTTAACTTCCCGATCCGTAATTGGACAAACCATATCCAAAGCAACCTGCTCCTCAATACAATTAACAAACAAACCCTCGTCATTAAAAACATTAGACTCATCAGCATGTCCCAGAAAATTCTTATAGTGAGAAACAAATGCATTAGAAACTTCATCATTAGTGAAAATAACACCCTCATTATTTGAGACAGCATCAATGCGACTACGGCTGACCCGGCTCTTAACGGCTTTGTGGAAAAAAGCAGTATTAGCATCGCCCTATTTAAGCCAGAGGATTTTAGCTTTTTGTTTCAGAAATCGTTCTTCCAATAAAACAGCCTTATTGAACTCATCCAATAATATAGCTTCCTGGTCGCGATAGGAAGTATTAAATGGGTCCTGATCAAGTAGAATTTGAGCCTGGTCCAGCTCTGAACGGATACGAACAACGTTATGATGCAAGTTACCTTTGTCATACAAAAGCTTACGAAATGGTTTCTTCATGCTTTTAAGCTTTTGCACAACCCGAAACATAATAAACCCGCTGAACTGATTGCTCCAGGCCTCGTGTACAATGTCGTGAAACCTCTCATGCTTGGTGAGCACATTAAAAAACTTGAAAGGTTTTGGTTTCTCCTTTATAACCGTAGGAATAACAAGAATAGCTGGGGCATGGTCAGAAATTCGATAGGGCTTGAAAATCGCATGAGCACCAACAAAAACAGTAGTAAATTCCATATTCGCCATAATCCGGTCAAGCTTCTTGAGAATACCATTAATCCCTTTCGGTTTTTGATTCCATGTAAATTGAAGACCCGAACAATTTACATCAGAAACTTCTATATCAGCAACACAATCTTTGAAATCATGCATGGCAACATTCACGCGAGAAGAACTAGCTGTAGACTCCTCCAAAAATAACGTAGCATTAAAGTCTCCCAAAAGACACCACGGACGATTACGGATAAAAGAGTTATGATGTGAAAGATCCTTCCATAACTCACGTCTTTGAGTGTGTCCATTATGGGCATAAACAAACGAACAGAACACTTCCTTCTTCTCCTTTTTCAACCATATCCTAGTATGAATAACTTGGTCGTTTTGGGATAAGACCATGATATCAACAATATTATGATTCCAACCTAAAATTATTCGAGTGCCCTTACTACACCACGAGCCATTAGATGACCAATCCCAGTGACGAAAGATACTTGTACACATCTGATGAAGCTTGGAATTAGGGACATGTGACTCCAAAATAGCACAAACCGAGATATTATTCTCAGCGATAACCTGCCTCACTTCTTTTTGTTTAGGGGAGAAGTTTAAACCCCATATGTTCCAAGAAGCGACATTAATCATTGGAAACCATGATAAAGGGAGTGCTTGCCCCCTGCTTGGAATGCTGACTTTGTCGATCATCCAACACCGTGTAATCATCCACCTGTTCATTCTCGCTATCGTCATTAATAGGAACCGTATCATCAGCATCATCATCATTATTCGATAGGGCTCCAAAAGCATTCTGAGTGGAAATACCATTTTTGTCCGGCTGTTTAGGCTTCTCATCGGTCTTATTGTTCACCGCCACATTCTTGTTGGAGTTTTCACCACGATCAACTTTTCTATATTGCAAGTTAAGGGCTGGTTTAGACAACCGAATACCCTCAATTTGCTTGTTCTTTTGTTTAGCTTTTGAGCTTTTACGTCTGACCGTAGTAAAACCATTATCCGCTTCCTTTGTAGTAGCAGCCACCTTCGGGTTCAATGGACATTTGTCATTCACATGATCGAAGACCTTGCAGGTATCACATCTTGGTGGAGACCACTCGTATTCCACATCAATCGTAGAGAGAGAATGTCCTTTCCCATTGCCTACAGGAATAGCAATAACAATCGATTTTTGAAGCTCCTCATCAGCAGAAAATTCAATAAGAGCTCGTGCATATGTATTTCGTCCCCAAGAACTTAGACACATGCTGCTTGTGTATGAGTCAAGCATGATAGGCTTTCCAAGTTGCGTCGTAATAAGACTCAAACCCACTTCCGAATAGGCAACAATAGGGACATGATGCAACTTCACCCACAAAGGAGCAGACTTGACCATGTCCTTCCTCAAATCTGTGTGTGGAGTCCAAATATTAAGAATGATAGGGACAGAACGAATCAACCACGGACCGTTCTCCATGACACTTTCCATACCTTCCCTAGTGTTGAATTGAAACATGAAAAAATCTTCATGCAACTGAAGACGTTTCAGTCCATATTTTGCCCATGTATTTTTCACAAAATTCTCCACTAATGGAAACGCCAACCTTTTCCCTATGAAATAACCATACAAGGTATTAGCAAACCGGGAGCTAACCTCCTCTACAGCTTCCAAAGGGATCGCCACAGCCGCACCATCAACCTTTTCAGGATTGTGAAGTTCCTGAATCTTAACCGTCCTCTTGTTAGAAGAATGGTTCAGCACATTAGCAAAAGAGTAGGCAAAAGCCGATGTTTTGGTAGTAGTATTCTGCTCATCATTAGTAGCCGACACAACAATATTCTCAGGACTGGTAGGATCACCAAAACTTTCCGATGCATTTGCCTTACTCTGGTTTTCACCAATAGAATTATTAGGGCTTACCTCCCTAGAAGCATTGTTGATAGCAATCGAGACCCTAGCCGCTTCGCTATTAGAGCCAGACGACTTAGAATCAATACAACGCAACGCCGGCCTCAAGGGTTTCCCATCAATATTCCTTATCTTAGACGCCAACCCAAACGGTTTTGGATGAGTATCATTTGATATATCCATCTCTCTAAAACAGAAACTGGAACAATGAAGCCTCAACGAAACAAATCTGAAGAAAAAGTATGGATCTTGAATAGCGAGTGAGAACAAATTAGAGAAGAAGATTATACGGGAGAGGAATAAGATTGAAAACGGGAGAGAAATGGGATCGAGGTCAACTCCGAAGAATCGCACCTTTAGTGCGTGTAAATCGCCCACACATCGCTCAGCTTTTCTTGATTCCTTGTAGCTTCATTGTCCGCTACGTTACTTGCATCATCGGTTTTATGACAAGCGACAAAATGAGCCATATTCGAGAAACGAATGATGACAACCATAATAGCATCCTTACCTCATTGAGTACGAGGCAAATCAATGATAAAATCCATCGAAACATCCTCCCATGGTCTTTCCGGAATCAGTAGAGGCATATACAAGCCGGGTTTGAATGAGCTTTTCGCCATGTGACATGTCACGCACTAACTAACGACATCATTCACGTACCTTTGCATTTTGGGCCAATGAAAATATTCCTTGAGCACCTCCACGGTCTTAACCGTGCCAAAGTGGCCAGTCAAGCCTCCTCCATGAGCTTCACGAATCAATAGCTCCCGAACCGCATGTTTGGGCAAGCAGAGTCTATTCCCCTTAAAGAGAAATCCGTCTTGTATCATAAATATCCCGAATGGACCAGATTTACATAGGATAAAGATCTCTCCGAAATCAGCATCATCAACATAATAATCCTTCAGCATCTCGAATCCAAGTCAACGAACATCAAGAGTAGACAGTAGAGCATACCATCTAGATAATGCATCCGCAACAATATTGCTTTTACCGTCCTTATACTTTGATGAAAAGCGAAATGATTGTAAGAACTCCACCCACTTAGCATGCCTCAGACTTAACTTGTGATGTCCGTTAATATATTTCAATGATTCATGGTCCGAATGTAGAATAAAGTGATTCGGCCAAAGATAGTGACTCCAATGATCTAGAGTCCCCATAATAGCATAGAATGATTTGTTGTATGTACAATAATTGAGCCAAGCACCGCTTAACTTCTCCGAAAAATATGCAATAGGACGCTTTCCTTGAATAAGAACCGCTCCAATGCCAACTCCGCTAGTATCACACTCTACTTTGAACAGTTGTGTAAAATCGGATAATGCCAAGATTGATGCTTCACACAACTTTGTTTTCAACTTTTCGAACGCCTCATGGGCAGCCCTGCTCCATTTGAACGTACCATTCTTCAAACATTCCGTCATCAGACTTGTAATGGTGCTAAAATCTCGAATAAATCTACGGTAGAATGAAGCAAGTCCGTGGAACGACCTAACCTCCATCACGGTCGTAGCAATCGGCCATGACTTAATTGCTTCGATCTTGGTTTGATCGACCGACACTCCGTCCTTCGAAATGATATAGCCAAGAAAGACTATACTTTCGACTAAAAATGAGCACTTCTCTTGCAACGATCGACTATAAATCAAAATGTCATCCAAATACACAACTACAAATTTCCCCCAAAACGGCTTAAGTACCTCATTCATCAAGCGCATGAAAGTACTCGGGGCAGTTGTAAGACCGAATGGCATAACGGTCCATTCGTACAATCCATTTTTTGTTTTGAAGGTCGTCTTCCATTCATCACCTTCACGCATAGGAATTTGATGATAGCCACTTCGTAAATCAACTTTTGAAAAGACCACTGAACCGTGTAATTCATCCAACATTTCATCAAGTCTCGGGATCGGGAATCGATACTTGATTGTTATGTTATTCATGGTGATACGGAATTGACTAGTCCAAATAAAGAAAACGAAGCAAGGATCGACGTAAATGGCCCTAAAACGCGTCATGCACATACGACAACATTTTTAGGCGAGGAAACGGACACAAGCCGGAAAATGACACAACCTGCCGGAAAATGTCGTCGCCTTCCGAAAAATGTCGAGCCTGCCAGAAAATGCCGAGCGCTGCCGGCCGAACTCGGCCGTGTCATCCGACACGGCCCGTGCCGAGATATGCCGGATTAACCAAACTGACTGTCGGCCGAACCCGACCGTGTCGTCCGACACGGTCGAGTCACACTCTTCCGGATAAGGAGATCTCGCTGTCCGACCAACCCGACCGTGCCAGGCGACACGGTCGAGTCCTGCCAAACGTCCTTGTCGCGCCGCATGGTCGAGTCACTGCCGGTCCTTGTCGTGCCGCGCCCGTGCCGAGTCACTGTCAGACGTCTTTGTCGCGCCGCGACCGTGTCAAGCGGACACGATCGAGTCCCTGCCGGCGCCCTTCGACCGCGCCGCGACCATGTCACGGGACACAGTCGAGTCCCTGCCGGCAGCCCACATATTTTATACACTTTTGTGTATTTTTGACTTCTCTTTTCCTTTTTACTTATTTTAGGGATTATGTTTCTCCCATTTTGTGATTTATGTTTCTTGTATGTATTTTATTTTATTTGTTTTGATTATTCAAAGATTTTATAAATCTTTGAATTGTTTTATTTTTTTTGTTTGATTCCTTGGTTGTAAGACTTCACCTCCTATAAGTAGGAGTTGATTAGCCTTGTAATAACAGTATTATGAATGTTGAAGTATAAGAATACACATTGTGTTTCTATCATTGGTAAATGATTTTTACCGAAACTTGATTTTTATTCGACGCGTTTTCGAGTATTAATCCGATTGATTCTCAGTAGGTCTTGGGAAGAAATCACCTTATCGAATTATAGGTCTAATTCGATAAACCCTTGTTCTTGATCGTTCAAGTCTTCTTGATCGATATTATCACTTTTTCCGATATTACTTCCATTTTTTTCATTTGTTCGAATTTTCATTGTCATATTCGATATTACTCCCACAAAATACATCCAAAAACACCCATACTCATAAAAAGACTTCCACTACGATATTCATACGCACACTCCGACCGATACGCATCCACCTCTCCCGGAGAATTCGTATCATAAGTGGTATCGGAGCCCAAGGTCATCTCCTTGGGCGATTTATTCAACGATTTCTTGTGAAGAACTATCTCTTGATTCTTGTTATGGATTTTTACGATCTCGATTTCTTGATCAAACTCGGTGACGCACTAAATGACTTACCGGAGCAACATATGCAAGCGAGACGCAGAGATGACGCCAACGATATTGATTTCTTGGCTAAATTCCGCAGCATACCGGAGTTTCACGGATCTAGTAATCCAGATGCGTGCATAGATTGGATCCATGCTTGTGAGGAGCATGCGGACTTCAAGGCTGCCCCGATCAACCGCCGTATTTCGCTGGTGACAAAGCGCCTCCGCAGTAGCGCCGCCTTCTGGTGGCAAAAATTGAAACAGTCTCGTTCACAACAACGTAAGCCTAAAATTACAGATTGGCAAAAATTCAGAAAATATTTCAAGCGAAGGTTCAAAGCCACATCTTACCACCCGTCGTTGTTTCCCCACCACCAATCCTTCGACGCCCCGCCGCCAACCTTTGATCAATGATTTTTTTTTTTCATCGAAGAATTTCCAGCGAAGTTTTTTTTGACGAAGACGATGTCCCTGCCACCATTTTCAATGAAGTAGACGAGACAGAGTTTTCAACGGAGCAATTCAACAAAGAAGATGAGTTGAGCCGTGTCTCCCTAGTCGACGAACCTGGATCTTGCTACTTTGAGCATGGGCCACTTGGTTGTGTTGGCCAAATTGACCAAAACGGACCAAATTATTTTAATGGTGAGGAGCCTTTTAGTGTCATGGAAATTCGGATTATGAAAGACCACCGGTATTTGATGCAGAACCAGTTGACGAAGAGGAGTCCGTAATTGATCCCGTGTTTCCCATTCTTGATGGTGAACCAGACGTGAAATCATCAATACTTTCCATTTTTGATGTTGTGCCCAACGACAGTCCATATCTCGATAAAAGTTGTTTTGAAGATTTTCGTCCAATTAATGATGCAGACTACAATGATGTGTTTTCGGTTTATGATACGGAGCACGAGGATTTTATGATTCCGGAACATCTATATCCTGAGCCTTACTAAGAGTTTGACATGAAAGACGACGGCGAAGCGTTTTTCCCGGGGCTTGAAGTGGCATCCGATGAAGGGCGACCTATTATTACTGTCGTGCTTCCCATTTCAGATGTCCGGTTATATGATGA
This sequence comes from Orobanche coerulescens, assembly GCA_033398695.1. Lineage (NCBI taxonomy): Eukaryota > Viridiplantae > Streptophyta > Magnoliopsida > Lamiales > Orobanchaceae > Orobanche > Orobanche coerulescens. Next base: position 150,539 of record JAWKAU010000233.1, read on the forward strand.
TTCATATCGTGATATCGGTATTACCTGGCGGAGTAATTATTATTATTTTATTAATAATGATAGTTATTTTGTTGGTGATTCTCGAGGGCCCCCCACTACCTATCGTCTCAAGATTTTGGGCCATGTACGTACTGCGGACATTTTCGAGATCAAGTACTTAGAGGCTTTAATTAATTATCTTGATGACGAAGGAAGTTCGTAATTGAGGACAATTCCCTTTAAAGGGGGAGGGGATGATACGGAATTGACTAGTCCAAATAAAGAAAACGAAGCAAGGATCGACGTAAATGGCCCTACAACGCGTCATGCACGTACGACAACATTTTTAGGCGAGAAAACGGACACAAGTCGGAAAATGACACAACCTGCCGGAAAATGTCGTCGCCTGCCGGAAAATGTCGAGCCTGCCGGAAAATATCGAGCCTGCTGGAAAATGCCCAGCACTGCCGGCCGAACTCGGCCGTGTCGTCCGACACGGCCCGTGCCGAGATATGCCGGATTAACCAAACTGACTGTCGGCCGAACCCGACCGTGTCGTCCGATACGGTTGAGTCACACTCTTCCGGATAAGGAGATCTCGCTGTCCGACCAACCCGACCGTGCCAGGCGACACGGTCGAGTCCTGCCAAACGTCCTTATCGCGCCGCACGGTCGAGTCACTGCAGGTCCTTGTCGCGCCGCGCCCGTGCCGAGTCACTGTCAGACGTCTTTGTCGCGCTGCGACCGTGTCAAGCGGACACGGTCGAGTCCCTGCCGGCGCCTGTCGACCGCGCCGCGGCCGTGTCACGGGACACGGTCGAGTCCCTGTCGGCAGCCCACATATTTTATACACTTTTGTGTATTTTTGACTTCTCTTTTCCTTTTTACTTATTTTAGGGATTATGTTTCCCCCATTTTGTGATTTATGTTTCTTGTATGTATTTTATTTGATTTGTTTTGATTATTCAAAGATTTTATAAATCTTTGAATTATTTTATTTTTTTTGTTTGATTCCTTGGTTGTAAGACTTCACCTCCTATAAGTAGGAGTTGATTAGCCTTGTAATAACAGTATTATGAATGTTGAAGTATAAGAATACACATTGTGTTTCTATCATTGGTAAATGATTTTTACCGAAACTTGATTTTTATTCGACTCGTTTTCAAGTATTAATCCGATTGATTCTCAATAGGTCTTGGGAAGAAATCACCTTATCGAATTATAGGTCTAATTCGATAAACCCTTGTTCTTGATCGTTCAAGTCTTCTTGATCGATATTATCACTTTTTCCGATATTACTTCCATTTTTTCATTTGTTCGAATTTTCATTGTCATATTCGATATTACTCCCACAAAATACATCCAAAAACACCCATACTCCTAAAAAGACTTCTGCTACGATATTCATACGCACACTCCGACCGATACGTATCCACCTCTCCCGGAGAATTCGTATCACATGGCCCTACTATCAATACATATTCGCCACGATCCGTACTTCTTCGGAACAAGTAAAACCGGAACTTCACAAGGACTTAAACATTATCGAACGTATACGCGGTTCATTAGTTATTCGATTTGTTTTTGTAGTTCCTTCGTCTCCTCGGGATTACATCTATAGAACCGAGGAACACCTTGGATTTGGCCGTGCTGACCCATTGTCCGGAGAGGAGGCCATACGTGTCAAAGACAGTTCTAATTTGACGAACATAGGAGACTGTCGCCACACAGAAGACCAATATATCGTCATCATAGAACAAGAAAGGTCGTCAGGGGACGCCCATCTGGGCAATGGCTGGTCTGATCGTCTTCTTCGAGTGGCAGTTCATAATCATACGGCTAAGGAATTCTTCTGCCAAACAGAAAAGCAAATGGGATAGGGGGTCCCTTGTCTCACATCACAGGAGCAGGCGAAATAACCTTCTAGGGAGCCGTTAATAAGGATGGAGAGATGGGCTGAATGAAGTATAGTAGACATATGGACTACAACTAGCTCCGCAAAACCAAGAAGCCAAAGAAACGAAAGGAGGAAGTCCCATTTGATAGTGTCGAAGGCCTTCCGAATGTCGATCTTGAAAGCCAAGTTGCCATCATCTCTATCCCTGTGCAAACAATTAAAGCATTCAGAAGCATAAGTAATAAAATGGTGGATACGTTTACCTGGAATAAAACCAAGCTGATACAGGCAGAGGTGTGAGCCGATGAAAGAGTCCAAACAAGAAGCATAGATCTTGGTGAGGATTTTAAATAGGAAGTTGCCAAGAACAATTGGTCGGAAGTCCTCAACTTTGTTGGCGCCCTTCTTCTTGGGGATAAGAACCACAAAGTTGGAGTGAGGCCGTGGGGGAGGGAGCCGTCAGCGAAGAAGTATATAATCGTGGCAATCACATCCTCCCAAATAACGTCCCAATAATTCTAAAAAAAGCAGCCTGAGATACCGTTAAGACCCAGGGAGCTGTCTGGAGAGAGGGAGAAGAAGACATCTTTAACTTCCTCAGCGGTAGGGATTTTCAATAAGAGATTGCTCTCAGCATCAGATATTGACAGCTGGATCACCTCCCTCATTGCGGAAAAGTCGATGGGTGATGAATAGATAGGTTTCGGGAAAAGATCCGTGAAGAACTTAACGATGTGATCGGCTAAGCGCTTATGATCATCAAATAACTCATCCTCAATAAGAATAGTATTAATGTGCGGCTTCACTTTGCTCGAAGCGTTAAGCTTGTGGAAGAAGGATGTGTTGCGGTCCCTGTCTTTAAGCCAGGTGAGGTGATTCTTCTGAGTGTAGAATGCATGTTGATGACAGAGAGCGGTTGATAAGGACTTGAAGTTCTACCTCCTGGTCAAAGAGAGTCTTCGTGGATTCTTGGAGGGCTGCTAGATTTGAGTAATGCTCGGTCAGAGTGGTGTGGATGTTTCGAAACACTTGAGATTACAATGATGAATCTTGGCCTTAAGTCTCTTGAGTTTGCATACCACCCTGGAAAGGGTATTAGTGGGAGCTAAGAGTTCATCTCATGAATCACTGACCAAGGAGCGGAAGCCTGGGTGAGAAGTCCACATCTTTTGAAAGCAGAAGGGCCATGGATATGAAGTCTTGGAGACCATACAGGAGAGGAGGATGGGATGATGATCCGAGTTGAGACGAGGGAGAACAAGTGCTTGAATAATATCCCAAAAAGCAACAAATTCACTATTGACGAAACTGCGGTCCAGTTTGGAGGCCTTGAAGGACCCGTGTTGTTGACGAGAGCACCATGTAAATGTGATTCCTTCGTTTTCACTTCCAAGAGCTCCACGTCATCTATAGACTGTCTAAATTTAGAGCAAGAAATTTAGGGAGAGAGGTCCATACTCAAGCACTCGTGAGCACCGAATACGGTGTTAAAGTCGCCCATAACACAACAAGGTAAAGAAGAAACATGCAAAAGATCAGACCATAATGAGCGACAATGAGTATAAACATTATTAGCATGCACAAATGCTAAATGGCTAGGGACATCTCTAATGACAGTAAACACAGTTAATAATTGATCTAAAACATAAGAAATGTGAGAAATATTTGCCAATTCAGATTTGCAAAAGACCCAAATATTGGGATGAAGTTGGGGGCGCGAATTTTCCCTAAGAAAGACCAAATTAAGCGAACTTAAAAATCGACAAGAAAGAGAGGACATGTGTACCTTAGGTTCTATAATGGCTTAGCCAGTCTGGGGAGTGCTTCTGACAGATGTTCCTAGGAGTAGACTGCGACTGATCACTTTCCAGACCGCAAACATTCCAAAAGAGGATATTCATGTAGTCCAGCCAGAGTCGCTGTGCTTAGGCAGCGTTTCTTCAAGTTCCATTTGATCAGCCCACAAACCGGTAGTGGCATTATGCATGGCTTGAAGTGGTTTGGAGATTGGCTGGACATGGACAATGAAGTCTGCCTTGGCATGTTATGCCAAGTTAGGCATTTCAGCATGTTGAGTATCAGCTTTCAAAGATGGATGATCGTGATCGGTAGATATAGACGCATCAGGCTCTGAATATATCGCCTCTATTCGCCTACCTCTATGAGGAGGAATAGAACGAGATCGAGGTTGGTGAGGTTTTGCTCACCATCACTTAAGATATTCACAAAGATCCGAGTAAAGTGACTGAGTAGAAGAGATTGGCTCCGAGTCCCGGGAGATGCGAGATAAGGTCAACTGTGTGGATTCCGATAAAGATATCGAGGACCTCATAGGAGGGGGCATTGTGGGAGGGATATCAGAAAGCGGCTTGAGCGAAGGCAAGGTTTCCTGTGGAGATGACTTTGTCTGTGCCTCGGAGTGGGTGATGACTGAGTCTACCATGTTATGCAAAAGTGAATGGTCATTAGTAGAAGTGAAAGGGGTGATAGCCCTTTCTAGAGCCGCGGGGGGAAGCTCCGTATCATCACTAAGGGCACAAAGGGCCTGAAATGCATTAGAATCAGGCATGTTAGTCTGATGTGTAAGAAAAGCTGACGTGACTCCGGTGATCATCAAAGCAGTGGCAGTAACGGCATGTGAAACCATGGGATGAGGCCTATATTCTTGTCTAGGTGCCTGTTGACGTCCAATAGATCTGCCCCATGAGTGGTGATTAGAGCGTGATCGGGTAGAACGAGTATGAGGAACAGCCTGTTCCAAGTTAGCGGCTAGCGGCAGCCGCTTTTTTCTTAAATATATCTGAAGTATGACCCAAAGAACGACAATAGGTGCACACGTCCAGGATGTTTTCGTAGGAGATAGATGCTAGGGAATAATTACGATCGGCCTCAACAGAAATCTTCTTAGGGAGGGAATCGAACTTCAAAACTTCAACTTCCACGAGGACCCTAGCAAAGTGCCCTACCGAGCCTTCGACAGCTCGTTCATCAATATGTAGAGGGTTACCTACAGCCTTGGCAATATACCCCAGATAGCAAGTGTGTCCCAGTGCTCCAACCCAAGTGCGGAGATGCGTATCCATACTTGCGCGGTAGTGGTGTTGATGTTGTGTGGGTTGAAGTTAGGAACCCATTTAGATAACCGAAGGGTGCCTAGCTTTAGCGACCAAGCTGAGTGACTACTAGCTTTGATTCGATCGGAGTCATTGGAGAATTGTAAATTGTAGCATCCTTTCCCCAGCGGCTGTAACACCCCAAACTAGGCGGATATTACAGTGCCGTGGACCCCCGACTGGGACCCACCAGGCGAATGAAAGCTGATGAATTAAATAATATAATTGTAGTACCGAACCACATTATATTACCAAATACTCCGATGAGGAGCTTAAGTACAATACACCAGGACAATACAGAATACTAGTATATTTTATATGAAGATAAAATACACCACCCTGAATAAATAAACATCTCAAACGGAATTTGCAGCGGAAATACAAATGAGAGAAATGACTGAAATGACTGAAATGACTAAAATAACCAGAATGACTGGGCCCCCCTACTAGTATCACTGGGACTCCTCGCTGTCAACATGCTCTTCCCGTGCCTTTGCCTTGCCGTGACCTGAAACAAAATCCCCCAACGGGGCCGCCATACGTAACAACAATCCTCAAGGGTTGAAAATACACAATCATGATATATCTGAAGTTATGAAATATCCTTAGTTATGAGTTACGCTGAAGAGGAGTATCATAGTACGCCCGTAATGTTCTGTGCAAGTGTACAAGACGAATGACCGGACACACCGGTCCATGTACCTAATTAGTCTCACGGAGGTAAGCGTTACCGTGTGCGCGGTCCAATGTACCGGTGAACCCAATACATGACCATCGTGTGCCCGACTAAAAATTCCATACAACCATACCCGGCCACGCAATATAAACCCAGAAGGTCATATGAACGAGAATGACCACAATGAATATCAATGAATAATAATTCGACAAGGCCAAGAATGACTCACCGAGATGAAAATAATAGTGACGTGATTGATAACTCAATGAAATGATTGGAACCGTCGTTCCTCGTGAATGAAGTGATTATTCGACAATTACAAGTCTCAATACGGTTAAATACAATGATGAATGAGTATGATTATGAATGAACAACAAAAGGAATGAATATCCTTTTAACCGAGTAAGAATCAACTTACACAACACCGGTGACAATTATCCTTCCACGAACAACGTCCTAATTGAGATATCGGTCGCTCGAACAACCTTGAATAATACAATTACCAACAATCCGTTCAACATACGAATCAAACACGAAAATAACGAACTCAAAACGTCGATACGACTAACCCAAGTTCATTGAGGCATTATATCGAACACTTTGTGGCCAAACTTCGATTGTTTACAACCAAACCTCAATAATACCAATATCAAATCCCCAAGAAGTGTTTCAAACCAACAAAACATCTTCCATACGATTAATAATCCAATATGAATATCCAAATTCGTGATTTCAACAACAATAATCGAAAACCCCCAAATCCAATTCAATATTCAAAGTGTTCTTGAATAATCCTTCAATAATCCAATGAATAATCAAACATATCCATAATCATGCATATATCACTTCATACAACATGATCTTAACATCCAAAACATCATATCTCAATACAAAATCGAAATCCAAGATGTTGAAAAAAAATTACCTCTTGAAGATCCAAGCACTTTGATCCGACGAATACGTGTTAGATCGACTATCCAGGCTTCACGATCGAAAGGAGATGAAGAAAATCAAACACTCAAGTGATAGATGATGGAAAGTCTCCCCCCTCAAGCCCTCTCTCTCGTATGGTTGAAAAAAAGGGAAAAATGAGTGGATCGGCAAAAACGCAATTATAGTGTTGACGCATTGTGTGCCGCGGCCGGCCAAGTGTGCCGCGGCACAGGCCAATCGCCCCAGTGATCGGCAGCTGCCTGCCCGGACGAATGTGCCGGCAAAGGACTCAGCAGGTGCCGCGCCCCATCGGCATGAACCGCGGCCCGACGAGTATGCCGCGCAGTTGACTCAGCAGGTGCCGCGCCCTGCCGGCATGAGCCGCGGCCCACGACAGCCGCCGCCAAAATCGGAAAATGTGTGTGCCGCGGCGCACACTCCTTGTGCCGCGGCCCACACCGCCCTTGGGTCCTAAAATAATGAAAAATGATCCGGGAAGAGAATAAAAGCAATAAGAATCAATATTTGGGAAACAATAACATGAAATGGAAGTACGGAAACCCCAAAACGGTGGTTCCAAGCCATGATTATAAGGGTTCGCCCAACAAAACACAAATTGAACAATGTGGAGATTAGAAATGACATGAACTCCAACGTCAACATCGACTAATGAATCAATTATAACCATCAAGATAATACTCTTGTCTCGATTCTCGAGTAAGGTTGAAACAATGAACAATATCGATACACAACTCGAAGTTATTCCGAACGGTGAACACGGAAGAATGATTATAACAAGTGAAAAATTACATAGTGACAATTACCGAATGAAATTACTGAATGATAATGACTGAATTACAACCGGGTATTACATACACCCCCCTCCCCGAAACTAAGGGTCAAACAACTCGGGATAACTCTCCCACATACTATCCTCGGTTTCCCAAGTAGCCTCTTCGACTCCGTGTCTAGACCATTGAATTTTAACCAAAGGAATCGCCTTATTCCTCAACTGTTTGATTCGCCGCTCTAAAACTCGTATGGGACGCTCTTCATACGAATGATCATCTGCAATCTCGATTTCGTTGAACTGAAGTATGTGACTCGGGTCGGCAACATACTTCCGTAGTTGAGAGACGTGAAATATATTATGAATTCGGCTCAATGCCGGAGGTAAAGCCAATCGATAAGCTAGCTCGCCTACTCGTTCCAAAATCTCAAACGGTCCAATAAATCTTGGACTCAACTTTCCCCACTTCCCGAAACGGAAGATACCTCGACTCGGGGATACCTTGACCAACACGTGGTCACCTGTCTCGAATTCTAATGGTCGGCGACGATTGTCTGCATAAGATTTCTGTCGACTCTGAGCGGTCAACAAACGACTCCTGATCAAAGCTACCTTCTTACTGGCGGTTATAAGCATATCGGGCTCGGTGCCGATTGATTCGGATAGGTCATCCCAACACAAAGGAGATCGACAACGACGACCGTACAAGGCCTCGTAAGGTGCCATCTAAGTTGAAGCATGCCAACTATTATTATACGTGAACTCGATCAATGGTAGTTGGGCTTCCCAATCATCTTTCCATTCGAGGACGCATGCCCTCAACATGTCCTCTAATGTCTGAATAGTTCTCTCTGATTGTCCGTCGGACTGAGGGTGAAAAGATGTGCTGAAATTAAGCTGAGTTCCCACCACGATGAACTGATTTCCAAAAATGAGACACGAATCGCCCGTCACAATCAGAAACGATACTCTTAGGAGTACCGTACAGTCTCACTATCTCTTTGATGAACAGCTGGGCAAGTCTCTAGGGACCCCACGTATCCTTAATCTCAAGGAAATGAGCTGATTTAGTTAAGCGATCCACAATCACACAGATCGTATTCATGCCACGACGACTCGTCGGCAAACTCGTGATGAAATCCATAGAAATGTCTTCCCACTTCCACTCTACAATAGTGAGAGGTTTCAGCATACCCGTCGGTTGCTGATGTTCAATCTTGACTTGTTGGATTACTTCTGCTTTGCCTCATATTAATGGGGGTCAGGATCGCGTTTTATGGAGACCGCTTAGTTCGGGAATTTTTTCATCCTCTTCTGCTCTTCGGTTCCTCAGAGGTTATTCGCCCCCTGTTCCTTGGGCTCCGCTCTTGCACGGACCGGGGAAGATCCCGAGACACTCTTTCATCCTCTGGTTGGCTATTCAGGAGCGGTTATCGACTATGGATAAGCCTTGGCTTCAGCATATTGATGGGATTTGTGTCCTTTGTGGTATGGCGGTAGAGACGCACTCCCACCTATTCTTTCAGTGCCCTTATTCTAGGAGGTGTATTTCTATTGCTAGGAGGGCCGTCCGCTTTCGTTGGCCTCACTGTGTGGAGCTCGGGGTATTGTGGGTCGCTAGGAGGTGGAGAGGTAAGCACGTGGTCAACGTGGCTTACCGTATTCTTCTTCCGCGTTGGTCTATTTGATTTGGCAGAGAGGAACGAGAGGAGGTTTGGCGAGCCGTCGAGATCCTCATTCGGTTACTTTCAGGGATAGGTCTTGTTCGTGATATTATCTCTCATAGATGGCCCGCTCGTTCTCTATCTACTGTGGCTCTTCGTCGTATTTGGAGGATAGCTTGGTAGTTCCTCTTTTGTTTGTATCTTTCTAGGCTTTGTAGCTTTGGTAGCCATTTGTTCATAGGCTTTGTTTTCCTACTTTTGCTCTTTGTTACGTTGTTTGGTGCACCATTCTATATGGTTGTCGGGTATTGGCCAGCCTTTCTTGGCCACTCTTATTTTATTTATGCAATTGACTTTTCCCAAAAAAAAAAGCATCTCGAAACAAATTCTGCGACTTCTCGCTTCATATTACTCCACCAGTAATTTTGTTTCAAGTCCTTGTACATCTTGCTAGACCCCGGATGAACAGAATAAGGGGTGGCATGAGCTTCTCTCAAAATCGAGTTTTTCAACTCGTCAATCGCCCGTACGCATAACCGATTCTTAAAACGCAAAAGTCCATCCTCGTGGATCACAAAGCCAGGGGCTTTCCCCTGAGCCACATCCTCACGAATGCGCAACAGTGATGGGTCTGAACCCTGATTCTCTCTGATTGCCTCCTCAAGTGACGATGAAATCTCTAACATGCAAAGTTGCCCTTGTACTCGCTGAAGCCAGACCTCGATCTCGGGTATAAGGAATTCCTGCTGAAGATCCTTCTGAACTGTTAAACGAGCAAGCATATGCTCCTGAACGGACTTACGACTCAAGGCGTCAGCGACAACGTTCGCCTTGCCCGGGTGGTAAAGGATCTTGATATCGTAATCTTTGATTAGTTCCAACCACCGTCTCTGTCGCATATTTAACTCCTTCTGAGTAAATATATACTTTAAACTCTTATGATCGGTGAATATCTGACAAGTAACGCCATAAAGGTAATGATGCCAGATTTTCAAAGCGAACACCACGGCTGCTAGCTCCAGGTCGTGGGTCGGATAATTAACCTCGTAAGGTCTCAATTGCCGTGAAGCATAGGCAATAACCTTCCCATTCTGCATGAGCACACATCCGAGACCCTGCCCGGACGCATCACTATAAACCACAAATCCTTCCGTCCCGTGTGGCAAGGAAAGTACAGGTGCCGACATTAACCGGCTCTTGAGTTCCTCAAAACTCCATTGACATGCGTCGGACCACGTGTATTTCTTATCCTTTCTCAAAAGGTTCGTCAAGGGTTGAGCGATTTTAGAAAATCCTTCCACAAACCGCCGATAATTGTAATACCCGAGATTTCTATGTAATTGGAACTTGTGATATTGTAATAATTGTACTTTTGTATGAGTACTATTCTCCGTATTTCATAGTCCGATGTTGTCGAGCGTTTAATTTCATGGTTGTGATTTAAAGATTGTAAATCTGCGCATGTAGCGCACGCTATCGGATGTGTTTAGCGTGCGCTAACGTAGATTCATAGCGCATGCTACAGAGGGTCATTAGCGCACGCTATGCATGGTCAATTTGATTGAGACATGCGGTAGGTGAGATCTGGCCGGGGGACCCCTGTCGGATCGTGTCGGATGTACCTGGACGGCTTTCGGGAAAAGCCGAGTCAACGCCTTAGCGCACACTACGGTATATGCGTAGCGCACGCTAAGTGCCGAGTACGCTTAGATCATGGAGCCGTTAGCGCACGCTACAAACAGGGTCTAGCGCGCGCTAATAGCCTTTTATTATAAATAGGACAGCATCCTATTCGTGATTTCAGTTCTCTCTACTCTCATTACCCGAATTCCTACACTTAGAACATAACTTCCTTCACCCCAAACACTTCATATCAACATCCTGATTCGTGATTGAAGATCGTATAACATTGGAGATTGGTGTTCAAGCTTTTGGTGTCGGATTGCTTCATTTTCCTCCGTGTTCTTCACTACTTGAGGTAGGTGATTCTTCACCAATGTTAGTAATGTTCTTAAGGACGTCTGATCATGTTTAGATAGCCAGTTATTTCGTTTATGATCGGTCATCATGTTAGAAGGATATTTTCGACGTTTCGACACTTATTCATCGTATGAACCTTTGAACCATCTTAATAGTATGAACTCCTAAGCGTTTTCAAATCGATTTATGATCAGTAATCGGAGATTACCTTGTTCGTATGTTTTACGTAAGGAATCATATGTTTTGGGACTTGGAATAATCGGAACTCAAAATATTTCTTGAAGATCGAAGATAAGATTATGATGTTGAGTTGATTATCCGTATATTTGTACCTCATGATCATGGAACTTCCACAAAACCTTATTAGCATGACATGTTTGAGGATGACTTGTTGTATCGTCATAGAATTCATGAATTCACCACCTTTCGACCCAGTTTTTCCGTTAGCAGTGTTCTGCCATGCAAGGGTAGCGCACGCTAACATATGTGAGTTAACGTGCGCTATCGGGGTTCAGTTAACGCACAGAACGTACGTAGCGTACGTTATGTATCAGCCGATTCGAACTGTCAGTTCGTAGCTAGCGCACGCTAGTCTTACACGATAGCGTACGCTAACAGGCCGGCTTAGCGCACGTTACGTAGAGTACGTAGCGCACGCTAAGCAGTCCAGGCAGATTGTTTATTTTGAGCTTTTCGGCCGTAGACCAAATTGTTAGGCCATCGTTCGGCTTGAGATGATTTGTATATCATTCCTTTGTTAAGGTCCGAGCTTGTTACGTTGATCGAAGGAGGCGGCCTTCGAGTGGGTCGAGATCATTGAAGTGTTTCGTCCTTGCCATTTTCGAGGCAAGTATCATTTGTCGAGTTCGATTTATCATGCTTGTGGTTTTGTTCATATTGTTGAATATGAGATGTATTTCTGATAATTCTCGTGATATTCGTTGTTGTTTGTTCGTATTGATGAACATATTAAAATGCATATGAGTATGCATAATTGATTGATTATGGTATAAATGATCCGAGGGGGTCATGAGGATCTATGCTGAGGGCGCTGGATCGAATGTCCACCATGCGCTGGTCCGACGGGATCATCATGGGGATCTATGCTGAGGGCGCTGGATCGTTGGACGGGTTTTCCACCATGCGTTGGTCCGACGGGATCATCATGGGGATCTATGCTGAGGGCGCTGGATCGCTGGATTACCTTGTATTTTGTTGATGGAATCGTGAGGATTCGCATCGTTGGATTCCGGTGGCGGAAGTCCGTTTTGCATGCTTTATGATGCATTGATGATTTATTGTTTGACGATACTTGTACTAGCATTGTTTTGCTAACCCCTTCGGGGGTGGACATTGTTTTGATGTTCAGGTAGCCGAGGAGCGGGGAGGCAACCACAGTACCGACAGGACGATGGAATGGCTCAGTGATGTGATTGATGTTATTGTTATTGTGATTTGTCTTCTTGGTTTGTTTAGTACTCGAGTACGTCTGTTTTAATAAAGTCAATTCGATATGGTTGTATAAGTTAACTCATTTGATCGGTTGAATCAAATCTGTATTTGAACTTCAGTTGTCCGATTGTATTGTTTTTTTTTACACTTCTTCTAAAATTAGCCTTGTAAATCCTTATCTAAAGGGTTTACGGCGCTGTAATTATTCCGAATATCTCGGGGTGTTACAGAATATGGTATCAGAGCTAAGATTTATGGATATCTTGGCAGTAGGGTTAGTTGGGTCTGTTTACGTTATTGATTATTTTTTTTTTTGGGAAAAGTCAATTGCATAAATAAAATAAGAGTGGCCAAGAGAGGCTGGCCAATACCCGACAACCATATGGAATGGTGCACCAAACAACGAACAAAGAGCAAAAGAAGGAAAACTAAGCCTACGAACAAATGGCTACCAAAGCTACAAAGCCTAGAAAGATACAAACAAAAGTGGAACTACCAAGCTATCCTCCAAATACGACGAAGAGCCACAGTAGATAGAGAACGAGCTGGCCATCTATGAGAGATAATATCACGAACAAGACCTATCCCCTGGAAAGTAACCGAATGAGGATCTCGACGGCTCTGGCCAAACCTCCTCTCGTTCCTCTCCTGCCAAATCAAATAGACCAACGCAGCAAGAAGAATACGGTAAGCCACGTTGACCACGTGCTTACCTCTCCACCTTCTAGCAGCCCACAATACCCCTGAGCTCCACACAGAATGGGGCCAACTACGTTATTGATTATTGGTCGTTTGTAACATCACTGCTGAGCCAGCATCGTCGTGTGGACTGTGGTTGTAAGTTTCCTAATCTCGGATACTACTGTTTTATTTAATTCATGTCTTGTAAACATTGATGGATGTACTTTGAGAAAGTTTGTCCTGGATATTGAGTACTTATGTTTACAATATGTTGAGAGGAGGTCGTGGACGCGGACGCGGTCGTGGATGCGGACGTGGAAATGCGAGGCAAGAAGAGTCGGTATCTACTCCAGAGATAGCCGCTAGTCAAACGGATTCACATTCCGGGGGACAGCAGGGATCGGCAAATAATAATGCAGATCCTAACGTGCCGGGAGTGCTTCAGCAGGTGGTTGCCCAGATAAACCAGTTTGCTCAAGTTGTGGATCGCATGCAGAAAGCGATGGGACAGCAGAATAATGTGGATAATCGGGGAGATAAATGGCTTATCGAGGTGGTCAAATTGCATCCTCCGAAATTTGACGGTTCCGCTGAGACGCTTTCGTGGGATCATTGGCTGAAGGAATTAGAGAAGATTTTTGCGGGGATAAATTGTCCCAACGATAGGAAGGTTCCGGTCGCCAAGATCTTTGACCGGGGAGGCTTTCGACTGGTGGGAGGCCATCCGACCGGAGGAGCACAATGTTGACTGGACGGAATTCAAATTGATGATGGAGGCGCAGTATTGTCCTCGCCCAGTTAGAGAAGCCCGAGTTCGGGAGTTCTTCTCACCACAACATTCGGAAGCATCTGTGACGGACGTGATTAAGACTTTTAATCACCAGCTGACTTATGTGCGCCATTTGGTCAGGACCGAGGCGGAGAAGATTTTTCATTTTGACATGCGAATGAAGCCAGAAATTCAGCAGTATATGTCCGGATTTGAATGTACCACCTTGCGACAAGATCGTGACAAGGCGTTGGCCTATGATATGAAGGAGGCAAGCAGAGAGAAAGCGACTAAGCAAAGAAACAAGGTGTCCTGCAACTTCACGGAGGATAAGAGTAGCGGACCTCGCAAGGGTCATCCTCTTTTCATTCATCCAGAGACTTCCGCATCCTTCTCGAGGTGGAAAGAAGTTCCGGCAAGACCGATCGCTTGCACGCAGAAAGAAGTGCTACAAGCTGTGGCAAGGCGGGGCATGTTCGACGTGATTGTTTCGCGCTGCTGTGACTGTTTCGAGTGTGGACAGAAGGACATCGCGCAACATTTTGTGGGAATGCGACCCGATCTTTTGGTGCTCGCACTCGGCTCCACCGAAGGAGACGAGTGTGAACCAGACACAAGAAAGTGGATTTCAGCAGTTAACGCCGGGAAGAGAGAGGCATCCAAGGTCGGGTCCATTCCTCCACGCATTTCGAAATGAGGAAATCGACGATCGAACACAATCGCTGCATCGTGCACGATCTGCATCCTTTTGCAACCAGCTAGTGTCTTGTTCGACTGGAGCTACGCATTCTTTTATATCTTTGAACCGTGTTAATCGCTTGAAAATCTCGTGCTTGTATAATTGTGAACCTTATGTTGTGGGATTACCGAGGAGAGAAAATTGTGGGAACACTAGAAGCTAAGGATTTCCAAGATCTATAGAAGGAAGAGATTGGCGTCGAATCTTATTGTAGTTGACATCTACGGTGACGATTTAATTCTCGGAGATGATTGGCTCAACTGTTATGGAGTCATGGTCGAATTACCGAGAGAGTCATTTCCATCATTGCGATGACGGATTCGAACACTTATTCCGGGATGGAGACCGGAAGCTCGGGAAAATTGATCAAGGCAATGAAAGTCGTGGAAATTATCAAGCAGGATGTCACGGACTTTGGTGCTATGCCATGAGGAAAGAGGAAGGAGTAGAGCTCACGTCTATTTCGATTGTGAATGAGTTCTCGATGTATTTCTGACGAACTACTCCAGGTTACCTCCGCAGAGGGGAGTGGAATTCACTATCGAATTAGAGCCTGGAGCAGCTCCTATTTCCAGAGCACCATACCGCATGGCGCCAACCGAGATGTATGAACTCAAGAAGCAACTGGAGGAATTGTTACGGATGGGCTATATCCAACCTAGTGTTTCTCCTTGGGAGCGCCTGTTCTTTTTGTCCGAAAGAAAGACGGATCCCTCCGACTGTATTGATTACAGGAACTCAATAAGATGACAATCAAGAACAAGTATCCTATACCTCGGATCGATGACTTGTTTGATCAACTGCAAGGGGCAAGGGTATTCTCGAAGATTGACTTGCGATCGGGATACCACCAGTTGAGAATTAAGGAATCGGATATACCAAATCGCTTTCGTATCCTGCAGACGCATTATGAATTTGTAGTAATGCCATTTGGACTTACCAATGCTCCTGCGGTATTCATGCAATTGATGAATCGGGTATTCTTGGAATACTTGGATAAATTTGTGGTCGTCTTCATTGACGACATCCTGATATATTCGAGGGACGCAGAGGAACATGCTGAACATTTACGTGTGGTTTTAAGCACCTTGAGGAAGGAACAGCTGTATGCAAAATTTTCAAAATGCGAGTTTTGGCTTAAGGAAGTAACTTTCCTTCGGCATGTGATATCAGCCGACGGAGTTCAGGTGGACCCGAAGAAAGTCGAAGCAATCTTAGATTGGGAAGCTCCTAAAAACGTGAAAGAGGTCCGAAGCTTCTTAGGACTTGCTGGATATTATCGCCGCTTTGTAGAAGGATTTTCCAAAATTGCTCGTCCGCTCACCCAGCTGTTGCAGAAAACTCAAAAATTCATGTGGAATGAGAAGTGCCAGGCTGGTTTTGACGAACTTAATAGGAGACTGACGACAGCACCTATATTAGCGCTGCCAGAGGGAACTGATGGATTCATGGTATACAACGACGCTTCGAATCAGGGTTTGGGTTGTGTGTTGATACAGAAGGATAAAGTGATTGCTTATGCCTCTCGGCAATTGAAACCGTACGAGATTAATTACCCGACTCATGATCTGGAGCTAGCAGCTGTGGTCTTTGCCTTGAAAATTTGGCGACATTATTTGTACGGCACTCATTGTCAGATCTTTACAGATCATAAGAGCCTCAAGTACATCTTCAGTCAGAAAAAATTAAACATGAGGCAGAGAAGGTGGCTGGAATTGATCAAGGATTACGACTTGGAGATTCTCTATCATCCGGGGAAAGCAAACGTAGTAGCTGATGCTTTGAGCCGTAAACCTGTTTCTCTTCGAGTGTTGGAAGCACTTACGTCCCAAACCAGTATTCAACGAGAACTGGTCCGCGAGGGGATTGAGGTATGGGCACCAGGAATCCAAGGGAAACTTTATGTGATGGAACTGACTTCATCACTAGTCGAGGAGATCAAGTCTAAATAACTGAACGATTCCCTGATCCTTCGATTATGTGACGAAGTAAAGAAAGGAAAAGCCCCAGGATTCGTGATACAAGATGATGGGGTTCTGAGATTTCAGAGTCGACTTTGCGTTCCCGAGGATGATGATTTGAGACGGACAATTTTGAAGGAAGCTCATAGCGTGCCCTATTCTATTCACCCAGGCAGTAGTAAGATGTATAAAGATTTAAAGCAAAACTTCTGGTGGGGGAATATGAAGAAGGACGTAGCGGAGTACGTTTCGAAGTGTTTGACTTGTCAGCAGGTTAAGATTGAACATCAACGACCTGCCGGAATGTTAAAGCCGCTTCCGATCCCTGAATGGAAGTGGGAAGATATCTCGATGGATTTTGATACGAATTACGTAAGTAAGTGTACGTAATGCGTATGAAATACAACGGAAGATTATTATGTTGGGAAAAGTATCAAAGTATCAACCAAAAGTACAAGGTGGTGACCGAAATTTATACGGTTTTCGGCCGTGAGGTAGTAGTGTATACGGATTTGGATGTGTTTTATCGAACTAGACCTATAACTCGATAAAAGTAATCTCTTCTCAAGACCTATTGAGAATTGATCAAGTTAAAATCTCGAGACGCGTCGAAACAATAACTAAAGTTTGTTGAACTCGTTCAACGTATATTTCAAAGAAATACAAGGTTTATTACTTTCCAGATTCTTACAAATACAATCAAGTACTACTATATATAGTAGTTTCCAACTTTAAGAAAATACAACAAAACAAGAAAATGAAGCTTCCTAGCATGCTTCCATTTCGGCCGAAATATCTAAGGAGGAGATACCAAGCATCTTGGTTTTATTAGGTGATTAAGACATGAAGAAATCTTTGATGAATCTTGGACTTGTGATGGTGATGGTGACATGAAGAAGATCTTCACTAAATATCATCCCTTATTCTTCAAATCGGCCGAACTCAACTTAGGTGATTAGGAGGATTTTGTGAAGATATGATATCAACCCCTTTGGAATTATTATGGTGACTAAGACATTATGGATAATGACATGAAGGAAAGTTTTGAGGAAAGTCTTCTTCCAATCTTGTGCAACTCGGCCGAATCATGGAGGGATTGTGAGGATTATGTGGTGATATGGTATCAAGCCTTTTGGAATTACTAGGGTGATTATGACATGAAGGAAAATGACATGAAGGAGATATTTGATGAAAGTCTTCATCAAATCTTTATGCTAGGGCCGATTTTTATTATGGTGGGGAAGAGAAAATATCTTCATGCATCTTGACAAATCATGAGTCCCTTTCAAGCATGATATGGCCGAATTTCATGCTTTCGGACCGATTCCGTCGTCGAGTTTTACGTTACTCCGATTAACAACGTAACTCCAATCTGCGTATTCTTTTCTCCCAAGTATAATAATGCATGACCATGCGAATTTGTATCGTCGTGGATGTCGATTTTTATTGGAGCTTCTTCGATTTAGATATCGTATCAAGTCTTGAAACTAGAAGAGACAAAAATCTTCATGATCTTGGACCAAATATGATGCTGTCGGTTTTGTCATTTCTGGGATCCAATGAGTCCGAATTTGGTCCTATGGTCTCATAAGATTTGTAGCTCTCTTTCTTAGCTTTCCATGGCCACTTGAATCACCTGAATCGGATTTCGGACGAGAAAGTTATGGACAAAATACTAAAATCACGAAGTCGTCGTGCGCGAGAATTGGTAATTTGTCCATGTATTTTGCATGAGGATTTTATGTATGCTGCGACTCAACCAAGCTTGGTCGGATAATCTTCTTTTTGTATTTGATGATGTTGACCGATTCGTATCATACCCTCTCTCTTTAAAGGGAATTGTCCTCAATTCCGAACTCCTTCGTCACCAAGATAATTGACTAAAGCCTCTAAGTATTTGATCTCGAAGATGTCCGCGGGCGTACATGGCCCAAAATCTTGAGACGATAGGTAGTGGGGCCCTCGAGAATCACCAACAAAATAACTATCATTATTAATAAAATAATAATAATTACTCGCCGTGTAATACCGATATCATGACATGAGTGGATATCCGAAATGGGACCTTGCAGTTAACTCCACATCGGGTTCCTCCTCCGATTGGAAACACCGATTTCTTGGGTTCATCATCAAAAATGGAAAACACAATTTATTACGGTGGGAACCATAGGATTTATTACGGATTCCTCTTCATCGATTGATTCCTCATCAAATGCTGGCGGTCCGTCATAATCTAACCAACACTCCGATTCAATATAGCTGGGCTCCTCCAATAATGTCTCATCAAAAATTAATCCACTAGGCTCGTTTCTAATCGCAACAAAGTCATACTACCCAATTTGCTCCGATAGGCGCTCGACTCAACCATCGTCTTCTTTGTCATCAAAAAATGCCGCAGGTAATTCTGTCATATCAAAGTCGTCAGTGACAAAGAGTTCATTTTCAATATTAGCCGTTTCAGAAAGCATAAGGCCGTGATCTTGTTTCGCGTTACTAAAATAATTTGGTCCGTTTTGGTCAATTTGGCCAACACAACCAACTGGCCCATGATCAAAGTAGCAAGATCTAGGTTCGTCGACTAGGGAGACACGGCTCAACTCATCTTCTTCGTTGAATTGCTCCGTTAAAAACTCTGTCTCGTCTACTTCATTGAAAATGGTGGTAGGGACATCGTCTTCGTCAAAAAAACTTACTGAAATTCTTCGATGAAAAAAAAATCTTTGATCAAAGGTTGGCGGCGGGGCGTCGAAGGATTGGTGGTGGGGGAACGAGTGGTGGTATGGTTTGAACCTTCGATTGAAATATTTTGTGAATTTTTGCCAATCTTTGATTTTTGGCTTACGTTGTTGTGAACGGATCGTTTCGATTTTGCCACCAGACGGCGGCGCTACCGCGAGGCGCCTTGCTACCAACAAACGCGCGGTTGATCGGGCACTTGAAGTCCGAGTGCTCCTCACAAGCACGAAGCCAATCTATGCACGCATTTGGATTACTATCTCCGTGAAATTCCTAGATGTCATGGAATTTGGCCAAGAAATCAATATCGTTGGCATCGTCCCTGTGTCTTTCTTGCATACGTTGCTCCGGTAAGCCGTTTAGTGCGTCACGGAGTGTCATCAAGAAATCGAGCTCGGAGAAATCCATAACAAGAATCAAGAGATAGTTCTTGACAAGAAATCGGACAGAAAATTTTCCCAAGAAATCCGTGAAGAATGAACCAAGAAGATGATCAAAGAATCTGATCTCCACCGTTCAGACTGTAGTTCAATGAGTTGGCTTACCTTTTTCAAAATTTCGTGATGATCCAACGGTCGAATCCACGGGAAACTTTGTTTTCTTCCGACTACGCTAATCTGCCAATGTTATGCGAAAATTCTTCTAACCGTGAAGAACAACCCAAGAAGGTGACTAAGTACTTCAAAAAAAAAAAAAATTCGGTGAATATAGTTGATCGCCCAAGGAGATGACCTTGGGCTCCGATACCACTTATGATACGAATTACGTAAGTAAGTGTACGTAATGCGTATGAAATACAACGGAAGATTATTATGTTTGGAAAAGTATCAAAGTATCAACCAAAAGTACAAGGTGGTGACCGAAATTTATACGGTTTTCGGCCGTGAGGTAGTAGTGTATACGGATTTGGATGTGTTTTATCGAACTAGACCTATAACTCGATAAAAGTAATCTCTTCTCAAGACCTATTGAGAATTGATCAAGTTAAAATCTCGAGACGCGTCGAAACAATAACTAAAGTTTGTTGAACTCGTTCAACGTATATTTCAAAGAAATACAAGGTTTATTACTTTCCAGATTCTTACAAATACAATCAAGTACTACTATATATAGTAGTTTCCAACTTTAAGAAAATACAACAAAACAAGAAAATGAAGCTTCCTAGCATGCTTCCATTTCGGCCGAAATATCTAAGGAGGAGATACCAAGCATCTTGGTTTTATTAGGTGATTAAGACATGAAGAAATCTTTGATGAATCTTGGACTTGTGATGGTGATGGTGACATGAAGAAGATCTTCACTAAATATCATCCCTTATTCTTCAAATCGGCCGAACTCAACTTAGGTGATTAGGAGGATTTTGTGAAGATATGATATCAACCCCTTTGGAATTATTATGGTGACTAAGACATTAGGGATAATGACATGAAGGAAAGTTTTGAGGAAAGTCCTCTTCCAATCTTGTGCAACTCGGCCGAATCATGGAGGGATTGTGAGGATTATGTGGTGATATGGTATCAAGCCTTTTGGAATTACTAGGGTGATTATGACATGAAGGAAAATGACATGAAGGAGATATTTGATGAAAGTCTTCATCAAATCTTTATGCTAGGGCCGATTTTTATTATGGTGGGGAAGAGAAAATATCTTCATGCATCTTGACAAATCATGAGTCCCTTTCAAGCATGATATGGCCGAATTTCATGCTTTCGCATCGATTCCGTCGTCGAGTTTTACGTTACTCCGATTCCGATTAACAACGTAACTCCAATCTGCGTATTCTTTTCTCCCAAGTATAATGATGCATGACCATGCGAATTTGTATCGTCGTGGATGTCGATTTTTATTGGAGCTTCTTCGATTTAGATATCGTATCAAGTCTTGAAACTAGAAGAGACAAAAATCTTCATGATCTTGGACCAAATATGATGCTGTCGGTTTTGTCATTTCTGGGATCCAATGAGTCCGAATTTGGTCCTATGGTCTCATAAGATTTGTAGCTCTCTTTCTTAGCTTTCCATGGCCACTTGAATCACCTGAATCGGATTTCGGACGAGAAAGTTATGGACAAAATACTAAAATCAAGTACGAAGTCGTCGTGCGCGCGAGAATTGGTAATTTGTCCATGTATTTTGCATGAGGATTTTATGTATGCCTGCGACTCAACCAAGCTTGGTCGGATAATCTTCTTTTTTGTATTTGATGATGTTGACCGATTCGTATCAGATTTCATCACTAGTATGCCAAGGACTAGAACGGGAATGAACATGATTTGGGTTGTAGTTGATCGACTAACCAAGTCGGCTCATTTCCTGGGAATTAAAGATACATGGGGACCCGAGAGATTGGCACGAATATTTATTGCGGAGATAGTCAGATTGCACGGGACGCCGAAGACCATTATTTCGGATCGAGATGGTCGTTTCGTGTCACACTTCTGGAAAGCAGTTCACAGGGCTTTGGGGACTGAGCTCAACTTTAGCACAGCTTATCATCCCCAAACGGATGGTCAGTCTGAAAGAACTATACAGACAGTAGAAGACATGCTTAGAGCTTGTGCATTAGATTGGTCGACTGATTGGGAAGTTCACTTGCCCTTGATCGAGTTCACCTATAATAACAGTTGGCATGCTTCTATTAAGATGGCCCCATTTGAAGCTTTATACGGGAGAAGATGCCGATCACCCCTGTGTTGGGATGATTCTTCGGATTTGATCGGGACGGAACCGGAATTGATTATTCAGACTCAAGAGAAGATAGCTTCGATTCGAGAGAGACTGTTGACTGCCCAGAGTCGACAGAAGTCTTATGCAGATGTACGTCGTCGCCCTTTAGAGTTCGACGCAGGAGACCATGTACTATTAAAGGTGTCTCCTACACGAGGAATTTTCCGTTTTGGGAGGAGAGGCAAACTTAGTCCGAGATATATCGGACCATTCGAGATCCTCGAGAGAGTGGGAGATTTAGCATACAGGTTGGCCTTACCGCCATCGCTGAGTCACGTTCACAATGTGTTTCACGTATCCCAATTGAGGAAGTATGTACCGGACCCCAGTCACGTCATTGATTTCGACGAGATCGAAATAGCTAATGATGGCACCTTCGAAGAAAGACCAATCAAGATACTTGAGAGCCGGATCAAACAATTGAGGAATAAACCAATACACTTGGTTAAAGTACATCACGACATGGAGTCGAAGAGGCCACTTGGGAAACGGAGGACAGTATGAAGACTAGATATCCGGAGTTGTTTTTATCTTAAGTTTCGGGACAAAACTTCTTTTTAGGGAGGAAGGATGTAATACCCGAGATTTCTATGTAATTGGAACTTGTGATATTGTAATAATTGTACTTTTGTATGAGTACTATTCTCCGTATTTCATAGTCCGATGTTGTCGAGCGTTTAATTTCATGGTTGTGATTTAAAGATTGTAAATCTGCGCATGTAGCGCACGCTATCGGATGTGTTTAGCGTGCGCTAACGTAGATTCATAGCGCACGCTACATAGGGTCATTAGCGCACGCTATGCATGGTCAATTTGATTGAGACGTGCGGTAGGTGAGATCTGGCCGGGGGACCCCTGTCGGATCGTGTCGGATGTACCTGGACGGCTTTCGGGAAAAGCCGAGTCAACGCCTTAGCGCACGCTACAGGTATATGCGTAGCGCACGCTAAGTGCCGAGTACAGTTTAGACTGTGAGCCGTTAGCGCACGCTACGAATAGGGTCTAGCGCGCGCTAATAGCCTTTTATTATAAATAGGACAGCATCCTATTCGTGATTTCAGTTCTCTCTACTCTCATTACCCGAATTCCTACACTTAGAACATAACTTTCTTCACCCCAAACACTTCATATCAACATCCTGATTCGTGATTGAAGATCGTATAACATTGGAGATTGGTGTTCAAGCTTTCGGTGTCGGATTGCTTCATTTTCCTCCGTGTTCTTCACTACTTGAGGTAGGTGATTCTTCACCAATGTTAGTAATGTTCTTAAGGACGTCTGATCATGTTTAGATAGCCAGTTATTTCGTTTATGATCGGTCATCATGTTAGAAGGATATTTTCGACGTTTCGACACTTATTCATCGTATGAACCTTTGAACCATCTTAGTAGTATGAACTCCTAAGCGTTTTCAAATCGATTTATGATCGATATCGGAGATTACCTTGTTCGTATGTTTTACGTAAGGAATCATATGTTTTGGGACTTGGAATAATCGGAACTCAAAATATTTCTTGAAGATCGAAGATAAGATTATGATGTTGAGTTGATTATCCGTATATTTGTACCTCATGATCATGGAACTTCCACAAAACCTTATTAGCATGACATGTTTGAGGATGACTTGTTGTATCGTCATAGAATTCATGAATTCACCACCTTTCGACCCACTTTTTCCGTTAGCAGTGTTCTGCCATGCAAGGGTAGCGCACGCTAACATATGTGAGTTAACGTGCGCTATCGGGGTTCAGTTAACGCACAGAACGTACGTAGCGTACGTTATGTATCAGCCGATTCGAATCGCCCGCAGCTAGCGCGCGACGCTAGTCTTACACGATAGCGTACGCTAACAGGCCGGCTTAGCGCACGTTACGTAGAGTACGTAGCGCACGCTAAGCAGTCCAGGCAGATTGTTTATTTTGAGCTTTTCGGCCGTAGACCAAATTGTTAGGCCATCGTTCGACTTGAGATGATTTGTATATCATTCCTTTGTTAAGGTCCGAGCTTGTTACGTTGATCGAAGGAGGCGGCCTTCGAGTGGGTCGAGATCATTGAAGTGTTTCGTCCTTGCCATTTTCGAGGCAAGTATCATTTGTCGAGTTCGATTTATCATGCTTGTGGTTTTGTTCATATTGTTGAATATGAGATGTATTTCTGATAATTCTCGTGATATTCGTTGTTGTTTGTTCGTATTGATGAACATATTAAAATGCATATGAGCATGCATAATTGATTGAGTATGGTATAAATGATCCGAGGGGGTCATGAGGATCTATGCTGAGGGCGCTGGATCGAATGTCCACCATGCGTTGGTCCGACGGGCTCATCATGGGGATCTATGCTGAGGGCGCTGGATCGTTGGACGGGTTTTCCACCATGCGTTGGTCCGACGGGATCATCATGGGGATCTATGCTGAGGGCGCTGGATCGCTGGATTACCTTGTATTGTGTTGATGGAATCGTGAGGATTCGCATCGTTGGATTCCGGTGGCGGAAGTCCGTTTTGCATGCTTTATGATGCATTGATGATTTATTGTTTGACGATACTTGTACTAGCATTGTTTTGCTAACCCCTTCGGGGGTGGACATTGTTTTGATGTTCGTAGCCGAGGAGCGGGAGGCAACCACGCATCGGCTGGGACGATGGAATGGCTCAGTGATGTGATTGATGTTATTGTTATTGTGATTTGTCTTCTTGGTTCGTTTAGTACTCGAGTACGTCTGTTTTAATAAAGTCAATTCGATATGTGATACGAAACCGACTACTCCAAGTGAAGAAGACGAAGTAAGAATTGACATAAAACACCTCGACCATACTCCAACGTACTTGGGCGAGAGAACTGAAACGAGGCCTGGAGTTACATTGATAATCGGAATTGGGGTAACTTAAAGACAACTTGCATCTTGGGGAGGGGAGGAAATTCAAGTGGCAATTAAACAATAAAAGAATGTTCAGCTTTCTCTTACAAAAGCAGCAGGATTGTTGGCAACTTGTTATATGAAAAAGCGGTTGTCACACTTCAACTTGGAGACAAGACCCAACTTTGACTTTTGTCAACAAGTGACATGAAGAACCTTTTATTATCTTTTCATTATTTTAAGAACAGCTTGTATTAGTTTAGTTTATCCTGTCAGGTTACTTTTACCTATAAATAGTGGCAGTAGAGTTGTAATGAAGGAGATTATTGAATGTTGAAGAATTAAGAACACTTGGTGTTTTTCCCTGGTGAATGCTTTTCATCAAAACTTGGTTTTTATTCGACGCGTTTCGAATACTAATCTGATTGATTCTCAATAGGTCTTGAGGAGAAATCACTTTATCAAATTATAGGTCTAATTTGATAAAACATCTGTTTATACCTTGTTTCGATATTCTGTTTATTTTTCGATACAGTTTGATACTTGTTCAATATTTCGTATAAAGTGTTGTTCGATCCTTCGAACGTGTTTCCTGTCTTAAATTCGCTCCCGAACGAAACGGGCTGTTTCGAGCCTTTTCATTTGGACCAAATTCCTGTCTTGTGGCTGTATCGAATTACCGCCTTCATCACCCGTCAGTATTGTTGCTGTAGCGAGCTGTTGTCACCAGTTCCCGACAGTTTCGTGTCGATAGCTTCCGTTCATCAAAAAGCCTTCCGCTGTATCGATAGCGAATTCGCATAACCAGTGAGAATTCGTATCATAAGTGGTATCGGAGCCCAAGTTCTTGATCTTTGGCATTATGGATCTCAACGACGCTGATTTCTTGGCAAAACTTCGTGACGCACTGCGTGACGCACGTAACAACGCGACCGTTGGCAACCTAGGCGTGGTGACTATGAACGAACCTCTCGCCTTGTCGTAGAGTTCAAGGTGAAGGAGCTTCCGAGTTCGTTGGAGGGACCGACCACGAAGTTTACCGGAATGGGAACGAAAAATTGATCGTATGTTCGAATTTAAAGACCTTGACGATGAGAAAAGGTGTAAGTATGCAATTCTCAAGTTGGGGAAAGGAGCTTCACTTTGGTACGAAGGAATGAAAACACGAAGAGCTCGTGGGAAAGAAAAGATCCGTTCGTGGGAGTCATTAAAAGAAAACTTCGTAAAGATATGTGCCAACATCACACCGGTTATCCTTATGCAGAAGATTGCAGATCTCATGCGGGGAAAGTTAAATGTCGGTGAGTACATTGAGGAATTTGAGAATCTAACCTTAATGGGAGAGATAGAGGAGAATGAGGAATGAAGATGTCGCGATTCTTGCGTGGCTTAAACCGAAGCATAGCTAACTCGGTGGAACTATATCCATACGAGGACTTCGATACTTTATGTGGGTTATGTGTGAAGTTAGAAGCTCAAAACAGGATAAAGATGTATAAACCCGAGTTTCCAGTCAAGTTTGGAAACCCAAGCGTCGGATCTAGTTCAGCTGCTAAGGCAACTGTACCGACTCCGGTTCCTGTTGCGATTCCCGCTAAGGCAACTGTACCCTATGTACCGAAGGAGACGAGTTTGGCTAAAGTGAGATGTTTCAAATGTCAAGGATTCGGGCATTATCAAAATGCTTGTCCGAACAAGCGAGTGGTGACACTAAGGGAAGCTGTCACGATCCGAGACGAGTTGTTGGTTGAGGAAGAAAGACTGGGTGACGTATTTGATTTCGACATTAAGGACAAAGAAGGAGAAGAATGCGAGACTTACGATGCTCCAAGCTATGACACGGCTTTAGTTCTGCGAACGCTACAGGCCAAAGTCAGATCGAATGATTCGAACAATAAATCAAATATTTCACACAAAGTGTAAAATTGGTAAGATTTGGTGTATTTTGATCGTTGATGGGGGAGTTGCACCAACGTCGCTTCCAGGAGATGGTGACTAAACTCGGCCGACCACTACGGCTCACCCGAAACCTTACACTTTGCATTGGCTCGATGATGGGAGCAAAATAAGGGTGACTAAACAAGTGAGGATTGGACTAGCCATGGGTTCATATGAAGACAACGTATTATGTGATGTACTCCCGATGGATGCATGCCATGTAATTGGGAAGACCATGGATGTTTGATAGGGACGTTTACACCGAGGAAGAAGCAATGAGTACGAGTAAAGGGATAAAGGCAAGAAGATTGTTCTTAAACCAATGTCACCACAAGCGATTCACTCAAAGAGTTCTAGAAGGAGTGAAAAGCCAAAAATGGCCATAGTAGCGAGCGAACGGTAGGTGGAACAAGCTATAAATGATGGCAAGTGCGTGTACTTGTTGGTTCAAGGAGACACGGAATGGTGACATAGTTGTGCGAGCGAAAGGATGGATGCGTTATTACGCGAATTTGCGGATGTTTTTCCCGAAGAATTACCGTCGGGTTTACCACCAATTCGCGGATTGAACATCGATCGACCTCATACCGGGTGTGTCGTTGCCTAACAAAGTCGCCTATAGATGTAATCCCGAGAAACAAAGGAATTACAAAACCAAATCGAAGAACCGATGGATCGTGGATACGTTCGAGAAAGCCTAAGTCCTTGTGCGGTTCCTAGATATCGGGTTCCAAAGAAAGACGGATCTTGGAGGATGTGTATTGACAATGAGCGGTGAACAACATAACCATCAAGTATCGATTTCCGATTCCGAGGCTTGATGACATGTTGACGAATTACACGGATCGCTGATCTTTTCAAAAGTTGATCTACGAAGTGGTTATCACCGCATTCGAATGCGAGAAGGAGATGAGTGGAAGACACCTTCAAAACTAAACATGGGTGTATGAATGGACCGTTATGCCGTTCGGTCTTACAAATGCACCGAGTACTTTCATGCGCTTGATGAATGAGGTACTTAAGCCATTTTTAGGGAAATTTGTGGTTGTATACTTAGATGATATTTTGATCTACAAATGATCGCAAGAACATTTCGAACACTTGAGGCAAGTCTTGAAACCCTTAGAGACCAAACCGTATGGAAAAAGGAGAAGTGCTCATTTTTGGTCGAAAGTATAGTCTTTCTTGGCTATATTGTTTCAAAGGATGGAGTGTCGGTCGATCAAGCGAAGATCGAAGCAATTAAGTCCTGGCCGGTTCCCACTACAGTGACGGAGGTTAGATCGTTCCATGGACTAGCTTCATTTTACCGAAGATTCATTCGAGACTTTAGTACCATTGCAAGCCCAATAACCGAATGTTTGAAGAAGGGCACGTTTAATTGGGGCAGAGCTGCTCAGGAGTCATTTGCAAATTTGAAGGCGAAGTTGTGCGAAGCACCAATCTTAGCATTACCCGATTTTTCGCAACCGTTTGAGGTGGAATTTGATGCTAGCGGGGGGGCATTGGAGCGGTTCTCATTCAGGGAAAGCGACCTATTGCTTATTTTTCCGAGAAGTTAAATGGCGCTCGTCTGAATTATTGTACGTACGACAAGGAGTTTTATGCTATTGTGAGGGCTCTAGATCATTGGAGTCACTATCTTCGACCAAAGCATTTTATCATACACTCGGACCATGAATCTTTGAAGTACATTAACGGGAAACACAAGTTAAGTCCCAGGCATGCGAAGTGGGTGGAATTCTTACAATCGTTTCACTTTTCATCGAAGTATAAGGATGGCAAGAGCAATATTGTGGCAGATGCATTGTCTAGGCGTTATGCCTTACTCGCCACTCTTGATGTTCGATTGCTTGGATTCGATACAGTAAAGGAGTATTACGAGGGTGATGCGGATTTTGGCGAGACCTTCGTCCGGTGCAAACCTGGCCCGGTGGGAGAATTTTCGATACAGGAGGGCTTTCTTTTTAAGGGAAATCGGCTTTGTCTACCAAGGCACACGATTCGAGAATTCTTTGGTTCGAGAGGCTCATGGGGGAGGTTTGGCTGGCCACTTTGGTTCGGCCAAGACATTGGAAGTGCTTAAAGAACATTTTTATTGGCCAAGGATGCAGGGGGATGTTCATAATATAATTAGTAAATGTGTGACGTGCCATGTTGCGAAGAGTTCGTTCAAACCAGGAGTCTACACACCTTTACCGATTCCGGAGAGACCGTGGGAAGATATCTCAATGGATTTCATTGTGGCTTTGCCTCGAACCCAACGAGGTAAGGATGCGATTATGGTGGTCGTCGATCGTTTTTCAAAGATGGCTCATTTTGTTCCTTGTCACAAAACCGATGATGCGAGTAATGTTGCTGACTTGAATTTCCGGGAGGTGGTGCGATTACATGCAGTTCCAAAAACTATTGTTTCGGACCGGGACTCAAGGTTTCTAAGCTATTTTTGGAACACATTATGGAGGAAGGTGGGTACCAAGCTGTTGTTTAGTACTTCGCATCATCCTCAAGCCGACGGACAAACTGAAGTAACGAATCGAACACTGGGGACGCTGTTGCGAGGCTTGGTGAACAAAACACAAAAGGACTGGGATCTGAAACTGGCACATGCGGAGTTTGCTTATAATCGATCTCCTACTCATGCCACGGCACACTCTCCATTTGAAGTAGTTTACGGACTGAATCCTTACATACCACTAGATCTAATTCCACTACCAAGTGACGAATTAGTGCATAAGGATGCGGAGTCGAAGCTGAAATCAATGATGAAATTACGAGCAAAGTGCGGGATCGAATCAAGGAAATAAACGAGGCATACAAAAGGAAGTCGAATAAGCAAAGAAGGCCGAGACTATTCGAGGTGGGAGATTTAGTTTGGTTACATTTGAGGAAGGAACGATTCAGTAAGCGTAAGAACAAGTTAATGCCACGTGAGGGACCATTTAAAATAATTGCGAAGGTGAATGACAATGCTTACAAGTTAGAACTTAAGGGTGATTACGGAGTACATGCTACTTTCAACGTAGGTGATCTATCCCCTTACCTTGACGACAATGGGATTGCGGAATTGAGGACAATTCCTTTTAAAGAAGGAGGGAATGATACGAAACCGACTACTCCAAGTGAAGAAGACGAAGTAAGAATTGACATAAAACACCTCGACCATACTCCAACGTACTTGGGCGAGAGAACTGAAACGAGGCCTGGAGTTACATTGATAATCGGAATTGGGGTAACTTAAAGACAACTTGCATCTTGGGGAGGGGAGGAAATTCAAGTGGCAATTAAACATTAAAAGAATGTTCAACTTTCTCTTACAAAAGCAGCAGGATTGTTGGCAACTTGTTATATGAAAAAGCGGCTGTCACACTTCAACTTGGAGACAAGACCCAACTTTGACTTTTGTCAACAAGTGACATGAAGAACCTTTTATTATCTTTTCATTATTTTAAGAACAGCTTGTATTAGTTTAGTTTATCCTGTCAGGTTACTTTTACCTATAAATAGTGGCAGTAGAGTTGTAATGAAGGAGATTATTGAATGTTGAAGAATTAAGAACACTTGGTGTT
>JAWKAU010000234.1:0-181000 GCA_033398695.1 Orobanche coerulescens
TCCGAAGACTGGTCCACCCGCCGAAAATGCTGACGAGGATAAGATTCCTTTTTGTCCGATATACTGTTAGCGTGCGCTAATCAACATGCATTAGCGTGCGCTAACACTACATTACAACATCCGTTGACTTATCAGAACGTGCGCCGAAAGTGGCCTGGTCCACACGCAGATTCCTTCTGATCTGACTGCATTAGCGTGCGTTATCTTATATTCGTAGCGTGCGCTAAACCTGCACTATAGCGTGCGCTACTCATGATTATTAGCGTGCGCTAATAATGTTACACTTAGCCATTTTCAGCTATTCTTGTCCAACGTCTCAACATACGGAATACAAACATACGACATACTGAATACATATACTTCTTACATCCAATTGTCGACCAAGTACGACAATTATACCAATACAGATGTCTCGGTCCTTCAATTATTTTACCCATACTGTACAGATTCCACGCTGTACAACATAACTTGGATAAAATAACATTAAACAATAGTAATAGAAATTCCGGATATTACAATATTCATAGATCTAAAGTTTTTAAAAATAGATCTAAAATTTTGAAAGTTTTTCTTGATGTTTATATTTGGATATGGGTTTCTATTAATTTATATTGCGTTTTTTTGTTGTACCCGCCACGAGGCTCCGCCTCCGTTATTGACTGGCCGGAAAAGTTATCGCCGCGCCGCCGTTTTTTTAAGGTAACTTTTGAGTTTTTTTTACTAGATCTATTAATATTAACAATTTTTTAATGTGCTTATAGGTAGATATGATAGCAATACCTTTGGAATCAAGATTTTTATTTTTTGTTTGTATAAAATGTTGATAAGAAACAAGTAATATTAGAAAAATAGGGTGCACGCAGGGGCTGACGTTGTCTGGATCCTTAATGCCGCTTTCTTGGAGATTTTTTATTTTTTGTTTGTATAAAATGATCGTCGCATAAACGTTTTGATGTTTATCAAATTCTGATTAGTACTTGCTTTTTTGGATCCTTAATGTCGTTTTTGTTGGTTAATTGGTTGTTGTGATTAGGGAGAAAGAATACTGTGAAAAGCAATTTGCAACATTGAAAGCGTTTGAGGAAGTTGACTCTTTACGTACAAAACACGTAGATATAATGCATAACATTAACATACTACACTATAACAACAACTTAAATTTAACATATATGACCAACGCTTTTACTCATCGTCCCGAACTTAACATTTTTGTATAACCAAACTAAAGTAAACTATAACAAAAAATAAAACCATAAATTAACCGAATACGGAAGAGACCAAAACTATGTGCAATGCAAGAGATTTAATACTATCACGACAAACTTTCAATCCATCCCTCAGTGTTCAAGACTATAAAACCTAAATATCATTCTGAGTGTTTCACTCAACCTCAATTAAAAGCGATGAAATAACGTCACCAACAATCTTCATCCCATGATAACAAACACAAATTACAAACTTATTGAAAAAAAAAATTAATACATTACATATAACTAATTATATAAAACTTATATTACAAACATTGACGCAACCTTGATAAAAAGTATATAAACATCTGCACAAATATTACGTACAAAACACGTAGATATTCAACCAAAAACACAGCCGGTGCATCGCACGGGTTCGTAAGGCCTCGTTACTATATAATAGTAACTATTATTATATAATTATTATTTATCATTATTTAATAATACTAATTATTAATCAATTAATCATACAGTAATTAATAATAGTAGCTATTATTATATAATTAATGTTTATCATTATTGAATAGTACTAATTATTAATCATGTACTGAATAAAAATTAGTAGTTATTATTAAGTAATACTTATTATTACCAAATAACAATAAAAATATATTTTTTATTTTTTAAATAATTCCTTCCACCACTAAACCAAACACATGGTATCAAGAATCAAGTTCCAACTCCATACCACCTTAATCCGATTCCTAATTCCAGACTATACCTCAGTACGAACCAAACGACCGCTAAAATTCATACTTCCCCTGTTACTTTATTCTTGCAACGTGTTGATTATTACACTGTTCACATACTCTCTTTTGACCATCTTTTATAATTTATACATATGAAAAAATCTAGTCATGTGAAATCTTGTTAGATTCATCTCGAAATATACTTTCAAAATATCAACGTCTTATAATTTTTAAAAATAAAAGAATTGAAGATATTAATAATCAAAGTTGTGTATTGGTAAGCGTGAAAGTCCAGATGTTGCAGTTATAAAAGAACGGAGGTAGTATATATTATTCAAAACTCAAAATGTGCTCACCAATTGATATCAAACTTACAAGAATTTAGGTAAGTGAAGGGAATTGATCGAAGAAGAGAGAAGTGAACTTTGCAATTTTCGGAGCACCTAACTTCCAGTGGCAATAACATCTCTCTCATTTTAAGTCTATTTTGGATGGATTTTATACGAAAATTTAAGAGAATTTCCTTTGTATAAAGAAACTTTTGTATTTGGACAGTGGAAAAAGTCGAACTTACGTTTTTTTTTTTTAAAAAGAAAAAGCGTCCAGTGCGGACGGGGGTGGAGGCAGGACCCACTAACCTGTAGATAAGAAGAAATCAAGAAATACAAAGTATCAGTCCCGAATTATGGCCAAAAATGGGCCATAAATCGGGTCCAAACATCGAAGAAATCTACGGCCCGCTAAAGAAATTCAAAGTGCACCACAAACCATGGGCTAATGTGCGGACCCATAGACTAAAATAACTCAACTCCGAATTATGACAAAAAATGGGCCATAATCCGGAACCTAAAATCTAAAGTGCCTACGGCCCGCTAACTCAATACAAGGTGCACCACTAAAACTGTGGGCTAATGTGCGGACCAATAGGCAAGCAAGCAATCAATAAAATAAAAACCTATCTAAATCTAAAAGACGGATAACCAAGCTGATCCATCAGTATAAGGGAGAGAAGAAATGGAGGAGCAGTATCGTAAGTATAAGTCTGAATGCCGAGGGACGACATGCCGAGCTCAGAAAGATAGTCGGTCGGCCTGTTGCCCTCCCGGAAAATGTGAGTGACTCTGAACTGAATATATCTGAGAATGTGTCGGATACGCATAAGAGTGTGACGAACCTGCCAAGAGCCCCGATGACCAGATGATAGCAGGATCACCACAGCAGCATCAAGCTCAATCCAAACATGTCTCGATCTCTGGGAAGCTAGAATCAATCTAATCGCCAACGCATGGACCTCAGCATCAAAACTCGAAGAGGCCTGAAAAGAGGAATGGAAAGCAAGAAGGAGCTCTCCGTGGTGATCTCTAATCAGACCTCCCCCACCCGCAATCTGTGTGTATCTATCGAACGAACCATCCGTGTTCAGCTTGATCCAAGGGGTCTCGGGTCGAAGTCAAACCACCGGGACGGGGCGACGAGTCTGAGCGGGGGAAGATGTTGTAACACCCCCAAAACCATCCGGGATATTACAGCGCCGTGGACCCCGTGCCGGAACCCACCAGGCTAAAATCTATTTTCAAAACTATTTCAAAAACGTTTAAAAACGCTAAAAGGCCGATGACGGTAATATTTTGCAAATACTCAAATATTTCGAAAACATAATTATGAAATACCGTCATAAATTACCCTTTGAAAATACAAGGCAAAAATGCCGAAACTGGGTTTAGGGAATCGGTTTTACGAAATAATCCAAGTTTACGAAGTACCCAAAAAGTTATTTTAAAATGTACACACGATTTGGTAAAAATACCGGAAAGACATTTTGAAATATACACACGCAGCGGCAATAAAACAACCAGAAAAGAATACTCGATTCCCAAAATAATACCACATCCAGTATCACCCAGGAAGCTCATCTCTTCACGACCGCTACTAGCTTGATCCCCGAATACCTAAAAATAAAGCCCACGACGGGGTCAGCCACAATACTCAATAATGATTTCGATCACATCACATAAATAATTACATACCAATGTAATAATATTGTAAGAATACTACCAACGTAATCTTGCCGTCATAACCTTACCAATCCAAAGCAATCCATACCAATTCAATCCTTACCACAATCCACATTTCGCATTCTCAAATGACGAAATGAGCTCAACAACACACATCTGGACTGAACCAAAACAAAACTCAAAATCCTCAACACATCATCATAACTCATAAGTAGGAAAATAATCTATCTGTGCCAAATCATGACCGTCGGATCACATAATCAAATACCAATCCTGATAAGAACCAAACATACACAATACATATGTAGATTAACTACCACAAAATAATGATAACAAATCCGAAACATCGATGCACAACCCAAACACTAATACGATCAATAACCAGATCAACCAATACGTCAATTGAGAATATCACCAACATGACAAATTCCAAGCAAGACCAACAAAGAATCAACAGCGACCAAGAATGTCATCAACATGATCAGCTCCAACATGACCAACAAGGATCAACGATGACCGAGAATACCATCAACATGATAAACTCCGACACGACCAATAAAAGATCAACAACGACTGAGAATACCATCAATATGGTATACTCCAAAACGAACAAATATACTGGATCTCAAAGAAATAACCTCGACTGTTGAACATACCCCTCGGGCGTATGAACAACCAGTCGCAAACTGTCGAACATATCCAATTATACATAGACTATGAACGACCAAAACAATATGGCTCAAAGATGGACGTCATAGTGCGCCCGATCCGGAAATGTGTCCGTGCACAAGCCACACCGTGTATCAATCAAATACACATGTGGTCTTGTACCTAATCAGTCTCACGAAGTAATCT
Organism: Orobanche coerulescens; assembly: GCA_033398695.1. Lineage (NCBI taxonomy): Eukaryota > Viridiplantae > Streptophyta > Magnoliopsida > Lamiales > Orobanchaceae > Orobanche > Orobanche coerulescens. Next base: position 4,807 of record JAWKAU010000234.1, read on the forward strand.
TCTCGTGTGCACAGCCCAATGTGAGGACATGACCCCATCACACGTCTATATGTGCCCGCCCTGAAAATCTTACACATAACCGATCGGTACGCAGATATGACTCCAGATATGTCACGATGCAACATGACAACGAAACTCAAAGAATCACATATCCAATAAGGATCAAAAGACTCACCGAAGTGAACAAGACAAACTGACAAAGAAAAGTCGACACGACTAATCAATATCCAAAACAACAATCCTGGGATCATCATCCCCGACAAATGATCAACACGATCAACGATCTCAATGTAATACCCGGTTGTAATTCAGTCATTTTTATTCAGTAATTATCAGTCAGTAATTGTCACTCGGTAATTTTCATTCATTATTAATCACTCATCATTCATACTCATTCAATTGTGTTCACTGTTCGGCGGAATATTTGTCATACTCGTACTTTTGTCCCCGTACTTCTCGAATTCTGTGATTTTTGTACTCGGTGCATCGTTTTGGGCAGAACTGCTTGTCGAGCAGGGCCGCACGAGCAGGCCGCACGAGCATCCGTCGCGGCGCGCGGCGCGCGGCGGCCGGATCGACAGAGGCCCAGCGGCCGTCATTGCCGCACGAGCAGGCCGCACGAGCACCTGGTCGTGCGCAGCGCTCGTGTGTGCGGCTGGATTGGGTAGGAGGCCCAGTGGCCGAGTCATTGCTGCACGAGAACCTGGTCGTGCGCGGTGCTCGTGTGTGCAGCTGGATTGGGCAGGAGGCCCAGTGGCCGAGTCATTGCCGCACGAGCAGGCCGCACGAGCACCTGCTCGGGCGTGATGCTCATGTGTTGCGGCTGTACTGGGCAGGAGGCCCAGCGTTCGAGCAGGGCCGCACGAGCAGGCCGCACATGTTGCTGCTCGTGCGCGGCGCTCGTGCGCTAAGAACTGCAGCCGACAGTAACTTCACGCACGACCGGATGCACTGATACTTGGTCGTGCGGATTGGTCGTGCGTCCTTGGGCTTTATATAGATGGACCGACGGGATTTCCTCATTTTTCAACATTTCTTTCATCTTGTTCCGAGAGAGAGAGCTTGAGGGAGGGATTTTCCATCATCAATCACTTGAGTGTTAGATTTTCATCATCTTCATTCGTTTGGGAAGCTTGGATACTCGATTTAACTCGTGTTCATCGGATCGAAGTGGTTGGATCTTCAAGAGGTAATTTGTTCAACATCTTGGATCTTGATTTTGTATTGAGATATGATGTTTTGGACGTTAAAATCATGTGCTATGTAGTGAAGTACGCAAGATTATGGATATGTATGAATATTCGTTGGATTATTGAAGGATTATTCAAGAACACTTTGAATATTGAGTTGGATTTGGGGGTTTTCGATTAATTGTTGTTGAAATCACGAATTTGGATATTCATATTGGATTAATGATCGTATTGAAGATGTTTTGTTGGTTTGAAACACTTCTTGAAGATTTGATGTTGGTATAATTAAGGTTTGGTTATAAACAATCGAAGATTGGCCACAACGTGTTCGATATAATGCCCCAAGTTCATTGGATTAGTCGTATCGACGTTTTGAGTTCGTTATATTCGTATTTGATTCATATGTTGAACGGATTGTTGGTAATTATGTTATTCAAGGTTGTTCGAGCGACCGACATTTCATTTAGGGCGTTGTTCGTGGAAGGACATTGTTCACCGGTGTTGTGTAAGTTAATTCTTACTCGGTTAAAAGGATATTCATTCCTTTTGTTGTTGTTCATTCATAATCATAACTCATTCATCATTGTATTAACCGTATTGAGACTTGTAATTGTCGAATAATCACTTCATTCATTAGGAACGACGGTTCCAATCATTTCATTGAGTTATCAATCACTTCACTATTATTTTCATCTCGGTGAGTCATTCTTGACCTTGTCGAATTATTATTCATTGATATTCATTGTGGTCATTCTCGTTCATATGACCTTCTGGGTTCATATTGCGTGGCCGGGTGCGGATGTGTGGAATTTTTAGTCGAGCACACGATAGTCATGTATTGGGTTCACCGATACATTAGACTGTGCACATGGTAACATTTACTTCCGTGAGACTAATTAGGTAAAAGGACGGGTGTGTCCGGTCATTCGTCTTGTACACTTGCACAGAACATTACGGGCGTACTATGATACTCCTCTTCATCTTAATTCACAACTAAGGATATTTCATAACTAAAGATATATCATGATTGTGTATTTTCAACCCTTGAGGATTGTTGTTCTGTGTAACTGACCCCGTTGGGGGATATTGTTTTCAGGTCACGGCAAAGCAAAGGCACTGGAAGAGCATATTGACGGCGAGGAGTCCCAGTGATACTAGTAGGGGCCCCCGGTCTTTTCAGTCATTCATGTTGTTGTCATTTATTTTTCCACTGCAGATTTTTATTTAGATACTCCGTTTCATTCAGTGTTGTGTATTTTATCTTCATATAAAATATACTAGTATTCGGTATTGTCCTGGTGTTTTGTATTTAAACTCCTCATCGGAGTATTTGGTAATATAATGTGGTTCGGTACTACAATTATATTATTTAATTCATCAGTTTTCATTCGCCTGGTGGGTCCCAGTCGGGGATCCACGGCACTGTAATATCCGCCTAATTTAGGGTGTTACAGAGTTGGTATCGGAGCGTGGTTTTGAATACTACCTTCCGAGTCATGTCTCATTTGAAATCATCGTCATTGGACTAGTATCATTGGACTTTCGCATCACGTGTGACCTGTGCAAATGCCGAGCCAATCAGACCAAGAACTGTAAGATTTCTAACGCCATGGTATAATTTCTGGCAATAATCATTCATTCATAATTCATTAGTTAACAATCCTCAAACATCATTTTCATTTTGATCAGGACGATCATGTTAACTCATTAATCACTCAGTTCATTTCACAGTTCAGTTGTTGATCTTGAGGATCATATCATTAATCTTGTTAACTTGTTCAAGATAATCATTTCGAGAATTTCATCAGATAATCATCTCACCTCAGTTAATCATTCATGTAATCACTGTGCTAGAGCGCGTATGCTCATTTTCATCATTTCATGATGTAATCATAATGTGATAATCATGCGAGAGATATAATCATCATGTGACTTTCCTACTTCAGTATGGAGAGAGCAGGCAGAAGACGTGGAGGGTGAGGACGTGGTGTGGACCGAGTCCCGAGAGCTCGTGTGAATACACGTGCAAACGCGAGGAATAATGCTAACTCATCAAGCAGCGATGCTGCCACTCATTCACCTGGGCGTGATCATTCACTATCGGGGAGTCATACCCGGGACACAGCTCAGTCAGAAGGTGTTCGGATTGATCCACTCGCTTTTATGCAGGGCATGATGGCCCAAATGACTCAGATGGCACAACTGATGGAGACAATGCATAACTCATCTGCTCAAAATCAACAGGCTCCTCCTCCGCCACCTCAGAGGCAGGAGAGGAATGTGAGCAGTATCATCGGCGACATCTCTCGCTAAAGACCACCTACTTTTGAGGGCTCATCTGAGCCGGCGGACATTGTTCATTGGCTTGAGCATTTTGAGAAGTTATTTGCTGGTAGAGTGTCCCGAAGGACACAAAGTTTCAGTTGAGGCTTACTATCTGGGTAAGAGCGCTCATTCTTGGTGGTTGTCGTTGAAACCCACTGATGGATCATGTACTTGGGAGCAATTCAAGACTCTCATGATGGAGAGGTATTATCCGGCCCCACTCAGAGAGGCCAAACTGTCAGAATTACTCACTCCCGACCCCTCAGCAGACGAGGATGTTCTCGCCATTGCCGAGAAATTTCAGGAACTTCTTCCGTTCGCCTCATCTATCATTCACTCCGAGGCGGATAAGATTAAGTATTTAAGCAAGAGGCTGAAACCCCGTATGCGGATGAAGTTACTTAATCATAATTGCACCACTCTGGCCGAATTCATTGAGAAGGTTCTTACTTATGAGCTCACTGTTAAGGTGATTGCTAAGTAGCAACCTTCATCTGCTAGCAAGAAATCAAAGAATCGTAATCAGTCTGAAGGCGGTCAGACAACCTTCAAGAAGCCTCGTGCGGGCACTACTTTCTCTAAGCGACCTCCTGTGGCGCCCAAACCGACGGAATCGCAGTTCCGAACGGCCAGTTTGGCCATCACCTGTTTTAACTGTGGGGATATTGGTCATGTCAGCACCAAGTGCCCGAGGCAGACTGTAACGTGTCATAACTGTGGGATTGCTGGGCATAAGGCCCGTTTTTGCCGAAAGGACTCCAAACCTACTTCGGCGTCATCTCAGGCCCCGAAGCAGTCAGCTGTTCATAATCAGGCTACTCAGTCAGTGTCGTTTAAAACGACAGGAGCGAATAAAGGTGGAGCCTATAGCCATCAGACGGGAGCGTCCGGTGCCGGGACTAGCAAGCCCCGAATTTATGAGATGAAGAAGACCAATGATCCAGAGGCCCGGATGATCTCAGGTACACTCACTATTCTATCTCAACTTGTGTGTATCCTATTTGATAATGGTGCATCGCATTCATTCATTTCCGAGTCATGTTTGAGTAGACTACATCTGGGTAGTACTATTAGTTGTGAGCCTTATGTCATTGGTCTACCTGATGGTAGAAGAATTATCAGAAATCGTGAGATTCAGAATTGTCCGATTCAGCTTCATGGCCGTGTATGGCTAGCATACCTTATTGTGGTAGATTTTCCAAGAGACGACGTCATCTTGGGTATTTATTGGAGGGATCGTCACGATGCCATCATTAGTGTCCGTAAGCGGATGGTCACTATCATTTCAGACGATGGGGTCGAATGTGTTTTTCAGGGAGATAATCCTAGTTGTTCCGGGAGAGTCATAAACTTGATGAAAGAAGTGAAATTACTCAGTCAGGGGTGTATTGGTTATTGGTGCTATATGACCAAAACCGAGAAATCACCAATAATGTTGACGGATATTCCGGTAGTGAGGGAATATGCCGATGTCTTTCTAGACGAGTTACCTGGTTTGCCTCCACAGAGAGATGTGGAATTCACGATTGAGTTGGAGCCTGGTACGTCTCCAATATTGAAGGCACCATACCGGATGGCCCCGACCGAAATGCAGGAGTTGAAGAATCAACTTGAGGAATTGTTCGAGAAAGGTTATATCCGACCGAGTGCGTCCCCGTGGGGAGCACCAGTGTTGTTTGTCAAGAAGAAGGATGGTTCATTTCGCTTGTATATTGATTATCGAGAGTTAAACAGGGTGACGATCAAGAATAAGTATCCTTTACCCCGTATTGATGATCTCTTAGATCAACTTCAGGGAGCTTCAATATTTTCCAAGATCGACTTGAGATCTGGATATCATCAATTGCGAATTCGAGAGTCTGATATCGCAAGGACAGCGTTTCGTACATGCTATGGTCATTATGAGTTCGTGGTGTTGGGATTCGGTGCCTAAAACGAAGGCCCAGCGGAAGCGGTAAAACGAAAATTAATTCGATCCGAATCCCTACGGGGATCGATCGAGCTACGTATATACGAATATCAAAAACGAAATACAAGAGATACAAGAAACATACCCTCGTAGTCCATTGATTAAATGGATAACCTTCTCTTGAGCTATTCCCCAAGCTTTGCTTGATCTCTACGAATCTATTCCGCTTCAAGCCCTTGAATGATCCAACGTTGAAAGCACCGCGTCTCTACTTGCCACAAGCCGGAAAAACGAACGGAATGACAACACCTTGCTATCCTCCGAGGATACGGCTAGAGCTAGGTGATGAAGCTTGTTATAGATATTAATATCACTCTAAGTGTATGAATATCTATCTCTCTCAATATTTCCTCACAAAATTTCTCTAAGAAGTTATGAAGAATATGAATGAAGAAGATGAATAAAGAAGATGATGAAGAAGACTTCTATCTCTCTCTCCTCTTGCAACCTCACGTTGGAAACAAAAGTAAATGAATGAAAGATGTCTTCATCCCTCTTATTCAACTTCTCCCACATGTTACAACTCATGCATGAGGGAATCTAACCCCACCTCCACTATTATCATTCATTAAAGAATGAATACATAAGTCCAAAAGGAAGGTGGCTAGAAATGGTGGGGGCGGCCTATGGAGAAACGGATGAGTTCGGTTTGTTTCGGACTCCCGAGAGTCCAAACAGATAAACTCCATTTCCGTCCCGATGTATTTGTATAGTTTAATTAATCCAATTAATTTCATCATATCAAATACATTACAACATAATTAATTTCTCCAAGAAATAATTATATCCATGAATTAAATTAATCACCCAGTGATATATTTAATTCATTAGGCCGTAAATCAATTTATCCAATAAATCGATTTAGACAACTAATGTCCCAAATTTAGATATCCAATATCTAATACACATAATGAGAGATTAAGCTCGATTCATTCCGTCGTCAATCCTAGTGCGCGACTCGGTAGGTCCGTCTCAGTCAGCAATTGGAGGAACCAAAGAGTAGTAGCACCACCTAGCCAGCCTGGTGGCCTACACTGTACCCCGACTGAGAATGAATGATTGGGATCATTCAAGAACCATTCTGTCATGAATACCAGTATACGTATAAACCCTTGTTTCAAATGTCCCGATCAATTTATAGGGTCACGGTCAGTCAAACCCTATCTATACTTGACGCTATGCATGCGTTAATGCAAATCGAGATCATCGAGCTGTCGTGTATCTAATACAACTAGCTCCAATGCTTTGGCCAAAGACTTATGATCTCATCTGCCAATAACCGCATAGGACATATAATCCGCTCACTAACGGGAGAAAGAATTCTATCTTGGTATTCAGTAGGACCTGCTACTTGCCCGTCAAGATGCACGTCGAGGTTGACCCCCGCCTTCCGGTTTACAGGGTCGAACTACTCTAATGAAAATCTTGACGTCACAAGCACATCCCTACTAAATCCTCAAGTCGAAGGTTCACGAATACCTATCACAACCTTTCGATTCCATCATTGACTGTCTCGGAGTGAAATCCATGTGACGAATCGAGGGTGAGTCGGTTCGAGTATACTAATCCAATTAGCATACCTATAACGTGTGCTCCCACTAACCATTAGTGTTCGACAGGCACTCTCCATGTCAAAGAACACGTCATACAAGTCTTCACATAAACTTACGCTCAGTCAAGTTTCATCGACTTGCGAACGATTAAGTATTTGAGCTATAACCTTTCCAGTGCCGACCCCCTTATCCAATAAGGAGTGGAACGTTTTGCTCTCAAATACACGCACTAGTTTCTATATGTTTATTTACGAGTTAGGAATGCCAGTAACTACCAGTAAATAAAGAAACATTCATTTGCCTTATATAAATGGTTTACATAATTACAAGTACAATGCCCTCACTCAACAACCTCTGAGTGGCATTCGAGGGCATACTCCTAACAATCTCCCACTTGCACTCAATGCCACATACTATGGTATCTAATACCCATGTTCTCCAGATGACGCTCCAAGCTAGTCTGAGAAAGTGGCTTGGTCAGTGGATCGGCGACGTTGTCGGCCGAGTCTACTGTGCGGCAAGACAATGTATCCCTTGCGAACAAATTCTCTTACGAGATGATACTTCCTCTCAATATGTTTGGTGTTGTGAAACCTCGGCTCCTTGGCTGCGCTACACTCCGTCGTTGTCGCAGCAAATGAACAGCAAACAAAGACATGGTATCATTTGAAGTTCTCCCGAAACTTCTTAATCCGTAACCCTTCCTTGGAAGCCTCCGAGGCCGCTTGATACTCGGCTGACAGTGGAATCGCGATCGCGCTTTGCTTGGCACTACGCCAAGATATCGCTCCTCCATGAAGAGAAAATATGTAGCCGAAGTGGACATCGAGTCGCCTTCGCCTCCTTGGAAGACCGAATCAGTGAATCACACAACATCCAATTCTCCACCGCCATACAACAGAACCATATCTCTAGTCCTTCTCAAGTACTTGAGAAGGTTCTTTACTGCAGTCCAATGTTCCCTACCTGGGTTTGCCTGAAACCTACTCACCACGCTTACAGCATGCGCGATGTCAGGTCTTGTACACAACATAGCATACATAAGGCTACCCACGGCCGAAGCATATGGTATATTACTCATTTCCTTGCGTTGTTCCTCACTTTGAGGACACATCTTCAAGGTGAGTTTTATTCCATGTTGCATCGGTAGGAACCCTCTTTTAGAATCATCCATCTTAAATCGCTTTAAGATCTTATCTATATAGAGGGCTTGGGAAAGGCCTATTATTCTCTTCGCTCTATCCCGGTAGAGCCGAATACCAAGAATATAGGTTGCTTCTCCCAAGTCTTTCATGGAGAAATTACTCGAAAGCCAAGCTTTCACAGAACTAAGCATTCCCACATCATTTCCTATTAGTAGAATGTCATCTACATATAGTACTAAGAATGCGATCTTTCTCCCAATAACCCTCTTGTATACACAAGATTCCTCTTCATTTTGCACGAAATCAAACTCTTTGATTGCCTCGTCAAAACAAAGGTTCCAACTACACGACGCTTGCTTCAGTCCATAAATGGAACGCTGAAGCTTGCACACTTTCTGAATATCGACTTCAGACACAAAACCTTTAGGCTGCTCCATATAGATTTCCTCCTCGAGGAATCCATTAAGGAAAGCCGTCTTTACGTCCATTTGCCATATCTCATAATCGTGGTAGGCAGCTATAGCAAGCATCATGCGAATAGACTTGATCATGGCTACGGGCGAGAAGGTATCGTGGTAATCGATCCCTTCCTTCTGGGTATAACCCTTTGCCACAAGCCTGGCCTTATAGGCGTCAACCTTGCCATCACCATCAGTCTTTCTCTTGTAGATCTACTTGTTCCCAATAGGCACTATGCCCTTGGGGCGGTCTACTAGAGTCCAGACTTGATTGACATGCATCGAGTCTATCTCAGCTTCCATAGCTTCACGCCATTTCGCGGAGTCTACATCCACCATCGCTTGGTCATAGGTCATCGGGTAGGTCTCTTGGCTATCACTTGGAACCTCATGGAGACCCAGCTCCTCCAAGTGCACAAGCCCATACCTCTCAGGTAAATGAGACACCCTACTAGACCTACGAGGTGGTTGTACTTGTGTTTCAGAAGGTTCGGTTCCAGTTTCTTGCACAGGTGTCTCCTGAGGAGTTTCATTATATTCTTCTAAAGAAATACTTCTACCTGCTCCGCCTTACTAAATGAACTCATCTTCCAGGAAGTGTGCTTGTAAAGAAACAACGATCCTTCGATCTTCGGGCATGTAGAATAGATATCCCATCGTCCCAGATGGGAATCCAATGAAACGTCCCTTCGCAGACCTAGCTTCCAACTTTTCCACCTTAGTCTTCTTGACATAAGCGGGACATCCCCAAATCCTAATATGATTAAGACTTGGTTTCCTTCCTTCCCACATCTCATGTGGAGTTTTAGGAACAGATTTGGAAGGACATCTGTTCAAGATATACGCGGCAGTCAGGAGTGCATACCCCCACAGGTAAATCGGCAAGTCAGTATAGCCCAGCATGGAAGTGACCATGTTCAACAGGGTCTGGTTCCTTCTTTCTGACACACCATTTAACTGAGGAGTACCTGGAGGTGTTAGTTGTGAAACTATTCCATGTTCCTTAAGGAACTCGTCAAACTCCGTACTCATATACTCACCACCTCGGTCCGACCGAAGTGCTTTGATATGATTACCAGTTTGTTTCGACTAGGCCTTGAATTCTGGAATTTCTCAAAGGCCTCGGATTTATGTTTCATTAAGTATACATAACCATACCTAGTATGATCATCTGTAAACGTAATGAAATATTGATATCCATCACGTGCTGCTTCCAAAGCACCACAAACATCAGTATGGATTAATCCCAGTTTATCAGCGGATCTTTCAAAAGTCCCTGTGAAAGGGGACTTAGTCATTTTGCCTTTAAGGCAAGATTCACAAGTAGGAAAGGGATCCGATCCCAATGGACCCATAAGTCTATCTTTTTCCATCTTGTAAACCTTAGTCTGACCAACATGACCAAGTATAAGATGCCATTTCAAAACTTGATTGGTTTCATCCCTACCGCATTTTCTAGTTATAGTATTCACAACTACTTTGTTGCTGAGATTTAGATGATACAATCCATTCAACAATGTAGCAGTACCCACTAGTTTATTTCTAAAATAAATTTTGCAGGAACCATCACCAATGAAAAATGAAAAGCCTTTTCGGTCCATGACCGGAATGGATACAATGTTTTTATGCCCCTTGGGCAAAACAAGTACATCTTCTAAAGTCAAAACAAAGCCGGATTCTAAACCCAAAAGAAGTGATCCTATGTCGGTCGCCTCGACACTATGCCCGCTTCCGACTGTGATCATAACTTCTCAAGCTCCAAGCTTCCTACTTTGTTCCAGATCCTGATTCACGGAACAAATATGAGAACTATAACCAGAATCCAGAATCCAGAAGTAGAAAATACAAGAGCGAACAATTTGTTTCCAAAACTAAAAGTTCTCAGACCAAGTGCCATGAAGAATCGGACAGTCTCTAGCCCAAAGGGCCCACCACCGCACTTGAGACAAGCATCCTTCTTCTTCTTGTTCCTTGGAACCATCGGGGCCTTGCCCTTTCCCTTAAGGTCCTTAGCTTGTGGTCCATCCGCTTCTTGGTCTTTTTCTTCTTATTCTTAGACTTTCGAAGTCCGTAAGAAATCACAAGTGTAGACTCCTTCATCCGCGGGGTCTTCATCCGAGACGAGCGGTCACCGGTTGTTCATTAGCCCGGAAAGTTACATGCAATCTCATTGCAGTTGAAGTTCATAACAAACTGTGAGAAGGAATTAGGGAGAGACTGTAGGATAAGGTCGGTTTGGAGAGAAGTATCCATTTTAAAATCAAGAGCCTCCAATCTCTCGATCATGGATATCATTTTGAGGACGTGTTCCCCAACCTTCTCACCTTCCTTCATCCTTGCACCGAACAGTTGCTTGGATATCTCATATCTAGCGATTCACTTGTGCTCACCATAAAGCTCGGTTAAGTGAGATAGAATGCGCCAGCGTAAGTCATCTTCTCATGAGCTCTCAAGCTCATTAGACATGGAAGCCATCATATAAGCACGGACTTTCACGTCATCCTTAACCAACTTTTCGTGGTTTTCAATCTCTTCTGATTGGCTCGAGTCCGCATAGGAGGCGCCGGAATGTCCGTCTCCAAGACGTATCCCGGCTTCTATACCGAGGACAATCATCGACATGAGCCAATCCACAAAGTTAGGTCCCATTAAGGTGTTCTTTTCGAGTAGAATTGCGAGTGGATTCATTGTCATATTGAGATTTGTCTGCATTAAGTATAACAGTTAATTAGTGACTCATTCAATTATGTTACGAGTATAGAATTTAAGGTCTTTTCTATTCTTGTTACCCGGCTCCCACTATTTTTATCGGAATAACACACTCCCATGTGATATCCTAAGTATCGTCGCTCTACTTCATAGTGGTGATCGAGTTCTTTATAAATCTTAATAGAGGGCAACCGAACAGGTTTCTAGTCTATTAATTTTCATAAAGTGGTGTCCAACACCAACCCATCTAATGGATGATTCGATCTTCTTTTTCTCCTTGTTCACTCCCCTCAACCTATACGATTTCTATGGTTCGTGAACAAGATAAGTTTATACCATCGACGCAAATCAGTTTCACAATTGAATCTTATCCGGCAACCTATCAGGTTTCTAGGGATAAAATTTGCTCCAACCGAAGGCATCCAATGCGCTTCCGGTAATTTATCCGTCCTCCCCGAACGACTACCCCGATAACTCGGAAGCATAGCACATCCGGTTTGGATTTCAATTTCCCGAAAACTCGATGGAGGGAAGGAAAAACTTTGAAACCTTAATTATTTATTGTGGGAGAATTTTTGCGATTAACGTTACACTTTGCACATTAATCATATTAGCGCGTTTGTGGTATTCATATAATATGAAAAAACCATTCACAACCTAGTTGCTACCAACATGTGGTTCATGGACCGTTCCTAGAAAACAAAAACTCCGTAATCTAATTACAATTCTTCGTCTTGAATCTTCGTCTTCTCGAAATGAATCTTCCTCCGGTCTTCGTCATTACATATAAATTTTACATCGAAAATTGCATCCTAGATACAAAAATTTCTAGTAAAATAAATAGGCTCAAAACGGCCTTTACAACCCAATCGAATAAAACGAACGATTCAAAACTAAGTCCACGAACCACATCCCCATTCAAAAACATTCATCCAATAAATACTATATAAATGGAAAGCGTAGAGATACATTAATCCAATCAACAATACGAACCGATCCAATCGATTCACATAATCGGTAATATGATAACGTTCAAAATAATTCGGTCGACTATAAATATCCCAATTAATCAAATTTCCCTTATAAAATGAAATACCATAAATCATTTTAATCATATTAAATCCAATTTAATGTGCGGGAGATTAATTTTTTAAGAATACACGGAAAAATCGAGCCGGGTGAAAACGGGCCGATGGCCGAGTCACCTCGGCTCTACCCGGCGATCACGCTGGCTTGGCCGAGTCACGCTCGGAAGATGCCGGCCAGGACATGACCGAGTCACCCAGGACACGGTCGGGTCTGCCTGGCAGTGACTTGGCCACACTGCCGGACACGACCGTGTCACCCAGGACACGGTCGAGTCACTCTCGGCCAGATTACCCTTTTTGTCCAAAAAGTCGTCCGACGACGATTCGGGGCTAGATTTTCGACCGGATATCTAATATCAATATTTTCCGACTTTCATATCTTCAATATAAATCATATTTCCGAGAAATTTAAGATTTATATTTAGACATAAACTTACGAAAAATATAATTATTACGAACGAAAAACATATACCACGATTATGACTAAAATGATTCCAAATCATTCACCATCTAATCGAGCATTCCAAATGCCAATATCGTATATACGATCGCAAGACCTACGCTCCGATACCACTGTTGGGATTCGGTGCCTAAAACGAAGGCCCAGCGGAAGCGGTAAAACGAAAATTAATTCGATCCGAATCCCTACGAGGATCGATCGAGCTACGTATATATGAATATCAAAAACGAAATACAAGAGATACAAGAAACATACCCTCGTAGTCCGTTGATTAAATGGATAACCTTCTCTTGAGCTATTCCCCAAGCTTTGCTTGATCTCTACGAATCTATTCCGCTTCAAGCCCTTGAACGATCCAACACCGAAAGCACCGCGTCTCTACTTGCCACGCGCCGGAAAAACGAACGGAATGACAACACCTTACTATCCTCCGAGGATACGGATAGAGCTAGGTGATGAAGCTTGTTATAGATAATAATATCAAACTAAGTGTATGAATATCTATCTCTCTCAATATTTCCTCACAAAATTTCTCTAAGAAGTTATGAAGAAGATGAATGAAGAAGATGAATAAAGAAGATGATGAAGAAGACTTCTATCTCTCTCTCCTCTTGCAACCTCACGTTGGAAACAAAAGTAAATGAATGAAAGATGTCTTCATCCCTCTTATTCAACTTCTCCCACATGTTACAACTCATGCATGAGGGAATCTAACCCCACCTCCACTATTATCATTCATTAAAGAATGAATACATAAGTCCAAAAGGAAGGTGGCTAGAAATGTGGGGGGGCGGCCCATGGAGAAACGGATGAGTTCGGTTCGTTTCGGACTCCCGAGAGTCCAAACAGATAAATTCCATTTCCGTCCCGATGTATTTGTATAGTTTAATTAATCCAATTAATTTCATCATATCAAATACATTACAACATAATTAATTTCTCCAATAAATAGTTATATCCATGAATTAAATTAATCACCCAGTGATATATTTAATTCATTAGGCCGTAAATCAATTTATCCAATAAATCGATTTAGACAACTAATGTCCCAAATTTAGATATCCAATATCTAATACACATAATGAGAGATTGAGCTCGATTCATTCCGTCGTCAATCCTAATGCGCGACTCGGTAGGTCCGTCTCAGTCAGCAATGGGAGGAACCAAAGAGTAGTAGCACCACCTAGCCAGCCTGGTGGCCTTCACTGCACCCCGACTGAGAACGAATGATTGGGATCATTCAAGAACCATTCTGTCGTGAATACCAGTATACGTATAAACCCTTCTTTCAAATGTCCCGATCAAGTTATAGGGTCACGGTCAGTCAAACCCTATCTGTACTTGACGCTATGCATGCGTTAATGCAAATCGAGATCATCGAGCTGTCGTGTATCTAATACAACTAGCTCCAATGCTTTGGCCAAAGACTTATGATCTCATCTGCCAATAACCGCATAGGACATATAATCCGCTCACTAACGGGAGAAAGAATTCTATCTTGGTATTCAGTAGGACCTGCTACTTGCCCGTCAAGATGCACGTCGAGGTTGACCCCCGCCTTCCGGTTTACAGGGTCGAACTACTCTAATGAAAATCTTCACGTCACAAGCACATGCCTACTAAATCCTCAAGTCGAATGTTCACGAATACCTATCACAACCTTTCGATTCCGTCATTGACTGTCCCGGAGTGAAATCCATGTGACGAATCGAGGGTGAGTCAGTTCGAGTATACTAATCCAATTAGCATACCTATAACGTGTGCTTCCACTAACCATTAGTGTTCGACAGGCACTCTCCATGTCAAAGAACACGTCATACAAGTCTTCACATAAACTTAACGCCCAGTCAAGTTTCATCGACTTGCGAACGATTAAGTATTTGAGCTATAACCTTTCCAAAGGCCGACCCCTTATCCAATAAGGAGTGGAACGTTTTGCTCTCAAATACACGGACTAGTTTCTATATGTTTATTTACGAGTTAGGAATGCCAGTAACTACTAGTAAATAAAGAAACATTCATTTGCCTTATATAAATGGTTTACATAATTACAAGTACAATGCCCTCACTCAACAACCTCTGAGTGGCATTCGAGGGCATACTCCTAACACGTGGTAATGCCATTTGGGTTAACTAATGCATCTGCAGTATTCATGGAATTAATGAATCGAATCTTCATCGATTATCTGGATCGGTTAGTGGTTGTCTTCATTGATCACATTTTGATTTATTCTCGTGACCGAGAGGAGCACGAGTTTCACCTTCATCAGGTGCTCGACGTGTTGAGGCGAGAGCAACTTTATGGAAAGTTTTCCAAATGTGAGTTCTGGATGTCCGAAGTGACTTTTATCGGGCATGTAATTTCATCAGATGGAGTGCGTGTTGATCCTCAGAAGACGGAGGCTATCCAAGATTGGTTACCTCCGAAGAATGTTAAGGAAATCCGAAGCTTTCTCGGATTAGCCGGTTATTATCGGCAGTTTGTGGAAGGATTTTCTAAAATTGCTCAACCTTTGACGAACCTTTTGCGAAAGGATAATAAATACACGTGGTCCGACGCGTGTCAACGGAGTTTTGAGGAACTCAGGAGCTGGTTAATTTCAGCACCTGTACTTTCCTTACCGCAAGGGACGGAAGGATTTGTGGTTTATAGTGATGCGTCCGGACAGGGTCTCGGAAGTGTACTCATGCAGAACGAGAAAGTTATTGCTTATGATTCACGGCAATTGAGACCTTACGAGGTTAATTATCCGACCCACGACCTGGAGCTAGCAGCCATGGTGTTCGCATTGAAGATTTGGCGTCATTATCTTTATGGCGTTACCTGTCAGATATTCACCGATCATAAGAGTTTGAAGGAGTTAAATATGCGATAGAGACGGTGGTTGGAACTAATCAAAGATTATGATATCGAGATCCTGTACCACCCGAGTAAGGCAAACGTGGTTGCCGATGCCTTGAGTCGTAAGTCCGTTCAGGAGCAAATGCTTGCTCGTTTAACAGTTCAGAAGGATCTTCAGTAGGAATTTCTTAGACCCGAGATCGAGGTCTGGCTTCAGCGAGTGCAAGGGCAACTTTGCATGTTAGAGATTTCATCGCCATTTGAGGAGGCGATCAGAGCGAATCAGGGTTCAGACCCATCATTATTGCACATCCGTGAGGATGTGGCTCAGGGGAAAGCCCCTGGATTTGTGGTCCACGAGGATGGACTTTTGCGATTTAATAATCGGTTGTGCGTACCAGCGAATGATGAGTTGAAAAACTCGATTTTGAGAGAAGCTCATGCTACCCCTTATTCCATCCATTCAGGTCTAGCAAGATGTACAAGGACTTGAAGCAAAATTACTGGTGGAGTAATATGAAGCGAGAAGTCGCAGAATTTGTTTCGAGATGCTTAACGTGTCAGCAAGTCAAGATTGAACATCAGTGACCGGCGGGTATGTTGAAACCTCTCCCTATTCCAGAGTGGAAGTGGGAAGGCATTTCTATGGATTTCATCACGAGTTTGCCGATGAGTCGTCGTGGCATGAATACAATCTGGGTGATTGTGGACCGTTTGACTAAGTCAGCTCATTTCCTTGAGATTAAGGATACGTGGGGTCCCGAGAGTCTTGCCCAGTTGTTCATCAAAGAGATAGTAAGACTGCACGGTACTCCTAAAAGTATCGTTTCCAATCGTGATGGATGATTCGTGTCTCATTTTTGGAAATCAGTTCATCGTGCTATGGGAACTCAGCTTAATCTCAGTACCACTTTTCATCCTCAGTCCGACAGATAATCAGAGAGGACTATTCAGACATTGGAGGACATGTTGAGGGCATGTGTTCTCGATTGGAAAGATGATTGGGAAGCCCAACTACCGTTGATTGAGTTCACGTACAATAATAGTTGGCACGTTTCGATTAAGATGGCACCTTACGAGGCCTTGTACGGTCGTCGTTGTCGATCTCCTTTGTGTTGGGACGACTTATCAGAGTCAATCGGCACCGAGCCCGATATGCTTATAGCCGCCTGTGAGAAGGTAGCTTTGATCAGGAGTCGTCTGTTGACCGCTCAGAGTCGACAGAAATCATATGCAGATAATCGTCGTCCACCACTAGAGTTCGAGACAGGTGACCACGTATTGGTCAAGGTATCCCCGAGTCGAGGTATTTTCCGTTTTGAAAAACGGGGAAAGTTGAGTCCGAGATTCATTGGACCGTTCGAGATTCTGGATCGAGTAGGCAAGTTGGCTTATCGATTAGCTTTACCTCTGGCGTTGATCCAAATTCATAATGTGTTTCACGTATCTCAGTTATGGAAGTATGTTGCCGACCCGAGCCATATACTTCAGTTCGACGAAATCGAGATCGCCGATGATCATTCATACGAGGAGCGTCCTATACGAGTATTATAGCGGCGAATCAAACAGTTGAGGAACAAGACGATTCTTTTGGTAAAGATCCAGTGGTCTAGACACGGAGTCGAAGAGGCTACTTAGGAAACCGAAGATAGTATGCGGGAGAATTATCCCGAGTTGTTTGACCCTTAGTTTCGGGGATGAAACTCTTTTTAAGGGGGGGAGTATGTAATACCTAGTTGTAATTCAGTCAATTTTATTTAGTAATTATCAGTCAGTAATTGTCACTCGGTAATTTTCATTCATTATTAATCACTCATCATTCATACTCATTCAATTGTGTTCACTGTTCGGCGAAATATTTGTCATACTCGTGCTTTTGTCCCCGTACTTCTCGAATTCTGTGATTTTTGTACTCGGTGCATCGTTTTGGGCAGAACTGCTTGTCGAGCAGGGCCTCACGAGCAGGCCGCACGAGCATTTGGTCGTGCGCGGCGCTCGTGCATTGCGGATGGACTGGGCAGGAGGCCCAGCAGCCGTCATTGCCGCACGAGCAGGCCGCACGAGCACCTGGTCGTGCGCAGCGCTCGTATGTGCGGCTGGATTGGGCAGGAGGCCCAGTGTCCGAGTCATTACCGCACGAGAAGGCCGCACGAGCACCTGGTCATGCGCGGCGCTCGTGTGTGCGGCTGGATTGGGCAGGAGGCCCAGTGGGCAGGAGCATTGCCGCACGAGCAGGCCGCACGAGCACCTGCTCGGGCGTGATGCTCATGTGTTGCGGCTGTACTGGGCAGGAGGCCCAGCGTTCGAGCAGGGCCGCACGAGCAGGCCGCACGTGTTGCTGCTCGTGCGCGGCGCTCGTGCGCTAAGAACAGCAGCCGGCAATAACTTCACGCACGACCGGATGCACTGATACTTGGTCGTGCGGATTGGTCGTGCGTCCTTGGGCTTTATATAGGTGGACCAACGGGATTTCCTCATTTTTCAACATTTCTTTCATCTTGTTCCGAGAGATAGAGCTTGAGGGAGGGATTTTCCATCACCAATCACTTGAGTGTTAGATTCTCATCATCTTCATTCGTTTGGGAAGCTTGGATACTCGATTTAACTCATGTTCATCGGATCGAAGTGGTTGGATCTTCAAGAGGTAATTTCTTGAACATCTTGGATCTCGATTTTATATTTAGATATGATGTTTTGGACGTTAAAATCATGTGGTATGTAGTGAAGTACGCATGATTATGGATATGTATGAATATTCGTTGGATTATTGAAGGATTATTCAAGAACACTTTGAATATTGAGTTGGATTTGGGGGTTTTCGATTAATTGTTGTTGAAATCACGAATTTGGATATTCATATTGGATTAATGATCGTATTGAAGATGTTTTGTTGGTTTGAAACACTTCTTGAAGATTTGATGTTGGTATAATTAAGGTTTGGTTATAAACAATCGAAGATTGGCCACAGCGTGTTCGATATAATGCCCCAATGAACTTGGATTAGTCATATCGACGTTTTGAGTTCGTTATATTCGTGTTTGATTCGTATGTTGAACGGATTGTTGTTAATTGTGTTATTCAAGGTTGTTCGAGCGACCGACATTTCATTTAGGGCGTTGTTCGTGGAAGGACATTTTTCACCGGTGTTGTGTAAGTTAATTCTTACTCGGTTAAAAGGATATTCATTCCTTTTGTTGTTGTTCATTCATAATCATAACTCATTCATCATTGTATTAACCATATTAAGACTTGTAATTGTCGAATAATCACTTCATTCACGAGGAACGATCGTTCCAATCATTTCATTGAGTTATCAATCACTTCACTATTATTTTCATCTCGGTGAGTCATTCTTGACCTTGTCGAATTATTATTCATTGATATTCATTGTGGTCATTCTCGTTCATATAACCTTCTGGGTTCATATTGCGTGGCCGGGTGCGGATGTGTGGAATTTTTAGTCGAGCACACGATAGTCATGTATTGGGTTCACCGATACATTGGACTGTGCACACGGTAACGTTTACCTCCGTGAGACTAATTAGGTACAAGGACGGGTTTGTCCGGTCATTCGTCTTGTACACTTGCACAGAACATTACGGGCGTACTATGATACTCCTCTTCAGCTTAATTCATAACTAAGGATATTTCATAACTAAAGATATATCATGATTGTGTATTTTCAACCCTTGAGGATTGTTGTTCTGTGTAACTGACCCCGTTGGGGGATATTGTTTTCAGGTCATGGCAAGGCAAAAGCACGGGAAGAGCATGTTGACGGCGAGGAGTCCCAGTGATACTAGTAGGGGGCCCTGATTGTAATACCCGAGATTTCTGATATGTATTTGGAACTTGTGATATTGTAAGGATTGTACTTTTGTCTGAGTACTATTCTCCGTATTTCATAATCCGATGTTGTTGAGCGTATGATTTCATGAATGTGATTTAAAAATTGCAATTTTGCGCATGTAGCGCACGCTAGCGGCTATGTGTAGCGTACGCTAACATGGATCCATAGCGCACGCTACAAAGGAACATTAGTGCACGCTATGCGTGGTTAATTTGATCGAGACGTGTGGTAGGTGAGATCAGGCCGAGAATCTTGGTCGGATTGTGTCGGGATGAACCTGGACGGCTTTCGGGAAAAGCCAAGTCAACGCCTTACCGCACGCTACAGGCATGTGAATAGCGCACGCTAAGTGCTTAGTTCAGTGAAGTCAGTAAGACGTTAGCGCACGCTACGAGTAGGGACTAGCGCGCGCTAATAATCATTTCCTATAAATAGGACATCATCCTTTTCGTATTTTCAGTCCTTTCTTCTCCCTCATCCGAATTCTTATACTTAGAGTATAACTTCCTACATCCTAAACACTTCATATCAGCATCCTAGCTCGTGTGAAGGTTGTAGATCATTGAGAATTGGTGTTCGAGCCTTCGACGTTGGATTGCTTCGATTTCCTCCGTGTTCTTCACTACTTTGAGGTAGGTGATTCTTCACCAATATTAGTAGTGTTCTAAAGGACGTTTGATCATGTTTTGATAGTCTATTAGATTCGTTTATAATCGATCATCTCATGCTATAAGGATACTTTTGACGTATCGGCACTTAGTCTTCGTTTAATCCTTCGAACCTTTTTAGTATTTGGACTCCTAGCATTTTCAAACCGATTTGTGATCAGTATATGGAGATTTTCAAGTTCTTATGCATTTATATAGAAGCATCGTACGTTTTGAGACATATAGCGGATTGAACTCAGGATATTCCTTGAAGATCTAAGGTGAACTATGGTGTTGTGAGAATTATACGTATCTTTGTATCTCATAGTTATTTAGTACGTATAGAACTTTCACAAACCTTATTAGCATGATATGCTCGGGGATGACTTGTTTTATCACCATAGAATTCATGAGTTCATCACCATTCAATCCAGTTTTCTGTTAGTAGTAATCTGCCATGCACGGTTAGCGCACGCTAACATATGTAAGTTAACGTGCGCTATCGGGGATAAGTTAACGCACGCTACGTTTAGTACGTAACGTACGTTATGATATCAGCCGAGTTAGTCGGCTAATCAGAGAGAAATGTCAGTCTATGGCTAGCATACGCTAGGCTCAGACGATAGCGTACGCTAACAGGCAGGCTTAGCGCACGCTACGTAGAGTACGTAGCGTACGCTAAGTGGTTCAGGCAGACTGCATATTTTGAGCTTTTGGGCCGTAGACCGAATTGTTAGGCCATCGTTCGACTTGAAATGATTTGTATATCATTTCTTTTGTTAAGGTTCGAGCTTGCTACGTTGATCGAAGGAGGCGGCCTTCGAGTGTGTTGAGATCATTGAAGTGTTTCGTTCTTGCCATCTTCGAGGCAAGTATCGTAATATGTTAATATTGGTATTTTGAGCATGCGTGTGATTATTCATGTTGTTGAACATGAGATTTATTTCGTTGAATTGTCATGATATTCGTTATCTAGTGTTTGTATGTTCATGTTGATGAACATAATGATTTGGCATATGTGTATGCATGAGTTGTGTTTGTGTACGTTGTACGATCTATGCTGAGGGCGCTGGATCGTATGTCCACCTCGTTTTGGTCCGACGGGATCATCTTGGGATCTAGGCTGAGGGCGCTGGATCATTGGACGGGTTATTTCCACCTCGTGTTGGTCCGATGGGATCATCTTGGGATCTATGCTGAGGGCGCTGGATCATTAGAATACCCTTGCTGTGTTAATGGAATCATGTGGATTCGCATTGTCGGATTCCGGTAGCGGAAGTCCGTGTGGTGTATCATGTTATGTATTGTTGATGCATATTTGATTTGTTTAAATGATACTTGTACTAGAATCGTTTTGCTAACCCCTTCGGGGGTGGACATTTGTTTTGATGTTCAGGTAGTCGAGGAGCAGGAAACACAAGACCGACGTGACGACGAAGGGGTTCAGTGATGTTTGTTGTTGTTGGTGATTTGTTATCTTGGTTTGATTTCAGTACTCGAGTACGCGTGTCTTGTTAATATCATTTCGATATGGTTGTATTAATTACTCGTTGAACCAGTTGTACGGTTTTGTAAACTTGAATTTCCGTAATGTTGATGTCTTATATTTACATTTCTTTTAAATTAGCCTTGTAAATCCTTACTTAAAGGGTTTACGGCGCTGTAATTATTCCGAATATCTCGGGGTGTTACAAAATATGGTATCGGAGCTAAGATTTATGGATATCTTGGCAGTCGGGTTTTAAGTTGGGTCTGTTTACGTTATTGATTTACGAGTCGTTCGTAACATCACTGTTCAGCCAAAAGTCGTCATGTGGACCGTGGTTGTAAGTCTCCTAATCTCTTATACTACCGTTTTACTTAATTACTGTTTTGTGAGTATTGACGGGCTTTATTTCGAAAACCTTGTCCTGGATATTGAGGAATTGTGTTTACAGTATGCTGAGAGGAGGACATGGACGCGGACGCGGTCGTGGACGCAGACGGGGTAACGTGAGACAGGAGGATTCCGCAACTACCCCAGAATTATCAGCTAGTCGAATCGATTCTCATTCTGGAGGGCAGCAAGGATCAGCGAATGAGGACGCAAATCCTAACATGCCGGGAGTGCTTCAATAGGTGGTGGCGCAGATAAACCAGTTCGCCCAGGTAGTCGACCGCATGCAGATGGCGATGGGACAGCAGCACCACGAGGATAACCGGGGAGACAGATGGCTTGCTGAGGTGGTCAAATTGCACCCGCCAAAATTTGACGGATCTGCTGAGGCGCTTACTTGGGATCATTGGCTTAAGGAGTTAGAGAAGATATTCGCGGGTCTTAACTGTCCCGAGGACCGGAAGGTTCCTATTGCCCAGTATTTTCTGACTGGGGAGGCCTTTGATTGGTGGGAATCTATTCGACCCGAGAACCATAATGCGGATTGGACGAAATTCAAACTAATGATGGAAGCAAAGTATTGTCCTCGTCCAGTTAGAGAGGCAAAGATCCGTGAGTTTTTCTCACCACAGAGTTCGGAAGCATCTGTGACAGATGTAATCAAAACTTTTAACCATCAGCTGACTTGTGTGCGACACTTGGTCAGAACGGAGGCAGAAAAGATTTTTCATTTCGATATGCGGATGAAGCCGGAGATTCAGCAGTACATGTCCGGGTTCGAGTGTACTACGTTGCGACAGTATCAAGACAAAGCGCTGGCCTACGACATGAAAGAGGCGGCGGTGGAAAAATCAGTAGAGGCAAAAAAGCAGAAGGTGACCGGCAACTTTTCAGAAAATAAGAGTGGTGGGCCCCGCAAGGGCTAGTCTTCCTTTTATTCGGCTAGGAAACCTCCACAACCTTCTAGAGGCGGAAAGAAGTTCCGAACTACATCAGCGGTTTCGGACGCATCAAAGAAATGCTACAATTGTGGTCGAACAGGGCATATTCGACGTGATTGCCCTGCATCTTCTGTGACTTGTTACGATTGTGGACAAGAAGGGCACCGTGCGGCCTTCTGTGGAGCTGCTAATAGATCTTTTGGTACTGGCACTCCAGCGCCAGTTCCGAAGGAGATAAGTGTGAACCAGACACAACAGAGTGGATTTCCGCAGCAGAACGTTGGGAAGAGAGAGACATCCAGTGCTGGGTCCGTTCCTCCGCGCCTGTACGAGATGAGGAAATCTGACGATCAGAACACTGCTGTTGCATCAGGTGCGATTCAGATCCTTTTGCAACCAGTTAGTGTTTTATTCGATTCCGGAGCTACACATTCTTTCGTATCATTGAACTGTGTAAATTGTTTAAAAATCTCGTGCTTATTTGATTGTGAACCATATGTTGTGGGTTTGCCGAGTGGAGAGAGAATTGTGGGAACCCTAGAGGCTAGAGATTTTCCAGTATCTATAGGAGGGAGAGATTGGCCATCGAATCTTATTGTAGTTGACATCTACGGTGACGATTTAATTCTCGAAGACTATTGGCTCAACCGTTATGGAGCTATTCTGAATTACCGAGAGAGAGTCATTTCTATCGTTGCTGATGACGGATCTGAACAATTATTCCGAGGATGGAGACCAGGAAGCTCGGGAAAATTGATCAAAGCAAGGAAAGCCGTGAAATTACTGAAGTAGGGATGTCACGGACTTTGGTGCTATGCCATGAGGAAAGAGGAAGGAGTAGAGCTCTCGTCTATTTCAGTTGTGAATGAGTTCTCAGATGTATTTCCTGACGAACAACCTGGGTTACCTCCGCAGAGAGAAGTGGAATTCACTATCGAATTAGAGCCTGGAGCAGCTCCTATTTCCAGAGCACCATACCGCATGGCGCCAACCGAGATGTATGAACTCAAGAAGCAACTGGAGGAATTGTTACAGAAGGGCTATATTCAACCTAGCATTTCTCCTTGGGGAGCGCCCATTCTCTTTGTCCGGAAGAAAGACGGATCCCTCTGACTGTGTATTGATTACAGGGAGCTCAACAAGATGACGATCAAGAATAAGTACCCTATACCTCAGATCGACGACTTGTTTGATCAACTGCAAGGGGCAAGGGTATTCTCGAAGATTGACTTACGATCAGGATACCATCAGTTAAGAATTAAGGAATCGGATATACCGAAATCTGCTTTCAGATCCCGGTACGGGTATTATGAATTTGTAGTGATGCCATTTGGACTTACCAATGCTCCTGCGGTATTCATGCAATTGATGAATCGGGTATTCTTGGAATACTTGGATAAATTTGTGGTCGTCTTCATTGATGACATCTTGATATATTCAAAGGACGCAGAGGAGCATGCCGAACATTTGCGTGTAGTTTTGAGCACCTTGAGGAAGGAACAGCTGTATGCAAAGCTTTCAAAATGCGAGTTCTGGCTCAGGGAGGTAACTTTCCTCGGGCATGTAATATCAGCTGACGGAGTTCAGGTGGAGCCGAAGAAAGTCGAAGCAATCTTGGAATGGGAGGCTCCTAATAACGTGAAGGAAGTCGGGAGTTTCTTAGGGCTTGCTGGATATTATCGCCGCTTTGTAGAGGGATTTTCCAAAATTGCTCGTCCGCTTACTCAGCTGTTACAGAAAACTCAAAAGTTCACGTGGGATGAGAAATGCCAGGCTGGTTTTGATGAACTTAAGAAGAGACTAACGACAGCACCTATATTAGCATTACCAGATGGAACTGATGGGTTCATGGTGTACAGCGACGCTTCAAATCAGGGTCTGGGATGCGTGTTGATGCAAAAAGATAAGGTGATTGCCTATGCTTCTCGGCTGCTGAAACCATACGAGGTCAATTACCCGACTCATGATCTGGAGTTAGCAGCTGTAGTCTTTGCATTGAAATTTTGGAGACATTATTTGTACGGAACTCATTGTCAGATCTTTACCGATCATAAGAGCCTCAAGTACATTTTCAGTTAGAAATAATTAAACATGAGACAGAGAAGGTGGCTGGAATTGATCAAGGATTACGACTTGGAGATTCTCTATCATCCGGGAAAAGCAAACGTAGTAGTCGATGCCTTGAGCCGTAAACCTGTTTCTCTTCGAGTGTTGGAAGCACTTACATCCCAAAACAGTATTCAACGAGAACTGATCCACGAGGGGATTGAAGTATGGGCACCAGGAATCCAAGGGCAACTTTATGTGATGGAACTGACTTCATCACTAGTCGAGGAGATCAAGTCTAAGCAGTTGGACGATTCTCTGATCCTTCGATTATGTGATGAAGTAAAGAAAGGAAAAGCCCCAGGATTCGTGATACAAGATGATGGAGTTATGAGATTTCAGAGTCGACTTTGCGTTCCCGATGATGATGATTTGAGACGGACAATTCTGAAGGAAGCTCACAGCGCGCCCTATTCTATTCACCCAGGCAGCAGTAAGATGTATAAGGATTTAAAACAAAATTTCTGGTGGGGGAATATGAAGAAGGATGTAGCAGAGTACGTTTCGAAGTGCTTGACTTGTCAGCAAGTTAAGATCGAACATCAGCGACCTGCCGGAATGTTAAGGCCGCTTCCGATCCCTGAATGGAAGTGGGAGGACATCTCGATGGATTTCATCACCAGTATGCCAAGGACTAGAACGGGAATGAACATGATTTGGGTTATAGTTGATCGACTAACCAAGTCGGCTCATTTCCTAGGAATTAAAGATACATGGGGACCCGAGAGATTGGCGCGAGTATTTATTGCGGAGATAGTCAGCTTGCATGGGACGCCGAAGACCATTATTTCGGATTGAGATGGTCGCTTCGTGTCGCACTTCTGGAAAGCAGTTCACAGGGCTTTGGGGACTGAGCTCAACTTTAGCACGGCTTATCATCCCCAAACGGACGGTCAGTCCGAAAGGACTATACAAACGGTAGAAGACATGCTTAGAGCTTGTGCATTAGATTGGTCAACTGATTGGGAAGTTCACTTGCCCTTGATCGAATTCACCTATAATAATAGTTGGCATGCTTCTATTAAGATGGCACCATTTGAAGCTTTGTACGGGAGAAGATGCCGATCACCCTTGTGCTGGAATGATTCTTCGGATTTGATCGGGACGGAACCGGAATTGATATTTCAGACTCAAGAGAAGATAGCTTTGATTCGAGAAAGACTGTTGACTGCCCAGAGTCGACAAAAGTCTTACGCAGACGTACGTCGTCGTCCTCTAGAGTTCGACGCTGGGGTCCTTGTACTATTGAAGGTGTCTCCTACACGAGGGATTTTCCATTTTGGGAAAAAGGGTAAGCTAAGTCCGAGATATATCGGACCATTCGAGATCCTCGAGAGAGTTGGAGATTTAGCATACAGGTTGGACTTACCGCCATCGCTGAGTCACGTTCACAATGTGTTTCACGTATCCCAACTGTGGAAGTATGTACCGGACCCCAGTCACGTCATTGATTTCGACGAGATCGAGATAGCTAATGATGCCACCTTCGAAGAGAGACCAATCAAGATACTTGAGAGTCGGATCAAACAGTTGAGGAATAAACCAATACACTTGGTTAAAGTACAATGGTCACGACACGGAGTCGAAGAGGCCACTTGGGAAACAGAGGACAGTATGAAGACTAGATATCCGGAGTTGTTTTCATCTTAAGTTTCGGGACGAAACTTCTTTTTAGGGAGGAAGGATGTAATACCCGAGATTTCTGATATGTATTTGGAACTTGTGATATTGTAATGATTGTACTTTTGTCTGAGTACTATTCTCCGTATTTCATAATCCGATGTTGTTGAGCGTATGATTTCATGAATGTGATTTAAAAATTGTAATTCTGCGCATGTAGCGCACGCTAGCGGCTATGTGTAGCGTACGCTAACATGGATCCATAGCGCACTCTACAAAGGAACATTAGCGCACGCTATGCGTGGTCAATTTGATTGAGATGTGTGGTAGGTGAGATCAGGCCGAGAATCTTGGTCGGATTGTGTCGGGATGAACCTGGACGGCTTTCGGGAAAAGCCAAGTCAACACCTTAGCGCACGCTGCAGGCATGTGAATAGCGCACACTAAGTGCTGAGTTCAGTGAAGTCAGTAAGACGTTAGCGCACGCTACGAGCAGGGACTAGCGCGCGCTAATAATCATTTCCTATAAATAGGACAGCATCATTTTCATATTTTCAGTCCTTTCTTCTCCCTCATCCGAATTCTTATACTTAGAGTATAACTTCCTACATCCTAAACACTTCATATCAGCATCCTAGCTCCTGTGAAGGTTGTAGATCATTGAGAATTGGTGTTCGAGCCTTCGACGTTGGATTGCTTCGATTTCCTCCGTGTTCTTCACTACTTTGAGGTAGGTGATTCTTCACCAATATTAGTAGTGTTCTAAAGGACGCTTGATCATGTTTTGATAGTCTATTAGATTCGTTTATAATCGATCATCTCATGCTATAAGGATACTTTTGACGTATCAGCACTTAGTCTTCGTCTAATCCTTCGAACCTTTTTAGTATTTGGACTCCTAGCATTTTCAAACCGATTTGTGATCAGTATATGGAGATTTTGATGTTCTTATGCGTTTATATAGAAGGATCGTACGTTTTGAGACATATAGCGGATTGAACTCAGGATATTCCTTGAAGATCTAAGGTGAACTATGGTGTTGTGAGGATTATACGTATCTTTGTATCTCATAGTCATTTAGTACGTATAGAACTTTCACAAACCTTATTAGCATGATATGCTCGGGGATGACTTGTTTTATCACCATAGAATTCATGAGTTCATCACCATTCAATCCAGTTTTCTGTTAGTAGTAATCTGCCATGCACGGTTAGCGCACGCTAACATATGTAAGTTAACGTGCGCTATCGGGGATAAGTTAACGCACGCTACGTTTAGTACGTAACGTACGTTATGATATCAGCCGAGTCAGTCGGCTAATCAGAGAGAACTGTCAGTCTATGGCTAGCATACGCTAGGCTCAGATGATAGCGTACGCTAACAGGCAGGCTTAGCGCACGCTACGTAGAGTACGTAGCGTACGCTAAGTGGTTCAGGCAGACTGCATATTTTGAGCTTTTGGGCCGTAGACTGAATTGTTAGGCCATCGTTCGACTTGAAATGATTTTTATATCATTTCTTTTGTTAAGGTTTGAGCTTGCTACGTTTATCGAAGGAGGCGGCCTTCGAGTGTGTTGAGATCATTGAAGTGTTTCGTTCTTGCCATCTTCGAGGCAAGTATCGTAATATGTTAATATTGGTATTTTGAGCATGCGTGTGATTATTCATGTTGTTGAACATGAGATTTATTTCGTTGAATTGTCATGATATTCGTTATCTAGTGTTTGTATGTTCATGTTGATGAACATAATGATTTGGCATATGTGTATGCATGAGTTGTGTTTATGTACGTTGTACGATCTATGCTGAGGGCGCTGGATCGGATGTCCACCTCGTGTTGGTCCGACGGGATCATCTTGGGATCTAGGCTGAGGGCGCTGGATCATTGGACGGGTTATTTCCACCTCGTGTTGGTCCGACGGGATCATCTTGGGATCTATGCTGAGGGCGCTGGATCATTGGAATACCCTTGCTGTGTTAATGGAATCATGTGGATTCGCATTGTCGTATTCCGGTAGCGGAAGTCCGTGTGGTGTATCATGTTATGTATTGTTGATTCATATTTGATTTGTTTAAATGATACTTGTACTAGCATCGTTTTGATAACCCCTTCGGGGGTGGATATTTGTTTTGATGTTCAGGTAGTCGAGGAGCAGGGA
Source organism: Orobanche coerulescens (assembly GCA_033398695.1). Classification (NCBI taxonomy): domain Eukaryota; kingdom Viridiplantae; phylum Streptophyta; class Magnoliopsida; order Lamiales; family Orobanchaceae; genus Orobanche; species Orobanche coerulescens. The sequence continues at coordinate 33,745 of JAWKAU010000234.1, forward strand.
AACAACCACGCATCGACGTGACGGCGAGCAGGTTGATGATGTTTGTTGTTGTTGGTGATTTGTTTTCTTGGTTTGATTTCAGTACTCGAGTACGCGTGTCTTGTTAATATCATTTCGATATGGTTGTATTAATTACTCGTTGAACCAGTCGTACGGTTTTGTAAACTTGAATTTCCGTAATGTTGATGTCTTATATTTACATTTCTTTTAAATTAGCCTTGTAAATCCTTACTTAAAGGCTTTACGGCGCTGTAATTATTCCGAATATCTCGGGGTGTTACACTGATCTTTTCAGTCATTCATGTTGTTGTCATTTATTTTTCCGCTGCAGAGTTTCATTTGGATACTCCGTTTCATTCAGTGTTGAGTATTTTATCTTCATATAAAATATACTAGTATTCGGTATTGCCCTGGTGTTTTGTATTTAAACTCCTCATCGGAGTATTTGGTAATATAATGTGGTTCGGTACTACAATTATATTATTTAATTCATCAGTTTTCATTCGCCTGGTGGTCCCAGTCGGGGATCCACGACACTGTAATATCCGCCTAATTTGGGGTGTTACAGAGTTGGTATCGGAGCGTGGTTTTGAATACTACCTTCCGAGTCATGTCTCATTTGAAATCATCGTCATCGGACTAGTATCATTGGACTTTCACGTCACGTGTGACTTGTGCAAATGTCGAGCCAATCAGACCAAGAACTGTAAGATTTCTAACGCCATGGTATAATTTCTGGCAATAATCATTCATTCATAATTCATCAGTTAACAATCCTCAAACATCATTTTCATTTTGATCAGGACGACCGTGTTAACTCATTAATCACTTAGTTCAGTTCACAGTTCAGTTGTTGATCTTGAGGATCATATCATTAATCTTGTTAACTTGTTCAAGATAATCATTTCGAGAATTTCATCAGATAATCATCTCACCTCAGTTAATCATTCATGTAATCACCGTGCTAGAGCGCGTATGCTCATTTTCATCATTTCATGACGTAATCATAATGTGATAATCATGCGAGAGATATAATCATCATGTGACTTTCCTACTTCAGTATGGAGAGAGCAGGCAGAATACGCGGAGGGCGAGGCCGTGGTGCGGACCGAGTCCCGAGAGCTCGTGTGAATACACGTGCGAACGCGAGGAATAATGCTAACTCATCAAGCAGCGATGCTGCCACTCATTCACCTGGGCGTGATCATTCACTATCGGGGAGTCGTACCTGGGACACAGCTCAGTCAGAAGGTATTCGGATTGATCCACTCGCTTTTATGCAGGGCATGATGGCCCAAATGACTCAGATGGCACAACTGATGGAGACAATGCATAACTCATCTACTCAAAATCAACAGGCTCCTCCGCTGCCACCTCAGAGGCAGGAGAGGAATGTGAGCAGTATCATCGGCGACATCTCTCGCCAAAGACCACCTACTTTTGAGGGCTCATCTGAGCGGGCGGACATTGTTCATTGGCTCGAGCATTTCGAGAAGTTATTTGCTATGGTAGAGTGTCCTGAAGGACACAAAGTTTCAGTTGCGGCTTACTATCTGGGTAAGAGCGCTCATTCTTGGTGGTTGTCGTTGAAACCCACTGACGGATCATGTACTTGGGAGCAATTCAAGACTCTCATGATGGAGAGGTATTATCCGGCCCCACTCAGAGAGGCCAAACTGTCAGAATTACTCACTCCCGACCCCTCAGCAGACGAGGATGTTCTCGCCATTGCCGAGAAATTTCAGGAACTTCTTCCGTTCGCCTCATCTATCATTCACTCCGAGGCGGATAAGATTAAGTATTTAAGCAAGAGGCTGAAACCCCATATGCGGATGCAGTTACATAATCATAATTGCACCACTCTGGCCGAATTCATTGAGAAGGTTCTTACTTATGAGCTCACTGCTAAGGAGATTGCTAAGCAGCAACCTTCATCTGCTAGCAAGAAATCGAAGAATCGTAATCAGTCTGAAGATGGTCACACAACCTTCAAGAAGCCTCGTGCGGGCACTACTTTCTCTGAGCGACCTCCTGTGGTGCCCAGACCGGTGGAATCGCAGTCCTGAACGGCCAGTTCGGCCATCACATGTTTTAACTGTGGGGATCTTGGTTATGTCAGCACCAAGTGCCCGAGGCAGACTGTAACGTGTCATAACTGTGGGATTGCTGGGCATAAGGCCCGTTTTTGCCGAAGGGACTCCATACCTACTTCGACGTCATCTCAGGCCCCGAAACAGTCAGCTGTTCATAATCAGGCTACTCAGTCAGCGTCGTTTAAAACGACAGGAGCGAATAAAGGTGGAGCCTATAGCCATCAGACAGGAGCGTCCGGTGCCGGGACTAGCAAGCCCCGAATTTATGAGATGAAGAAGACCAACGATCCAGAGGCCCAGATGATCTCAGGTACACTCGCTATTCTATCTCAACTTGTGTGTACCCTATTTGATACTGGTGCATTGCATTCATTCATTTACAAGTCATGTTTGAGTAGACTACGTCTGGGTAGTGCTATTAGTTGTGAGCCTTATATCATTGGTCTACCTGTGAGCAGTATCATCGGCGACATCTCTCGCCAAAGACCACCTACTTTTGAGGGCTCATCTGAGCGGGCGGACATTGTTCATTGGCTCGAGCATTTCGAGAAGTTATTTGCTATGGTAGAGTGTCCTGAAGGACACAAAGTTTCAGTTGCGGCTTACTATATGGGTAAGAGCGCTCATTCTTGGTGGTTGTCGTTGAAACCCATTGACGGATCATGTACTTGGGAGCAATTCAAGACTCTCATGATGGAGAGGTATTATCCGGCCCCACTCAGAGAGGCCAAACTGTCAGAATTACTCACTCCCGACCCCTCAGCAGACGAGGATGTTCTCGCCATTGCCGAGAAATTTCAGGAACTTCTTCCGTTCGCCTCATCTATCATTCACTCCGAGGCGGATAAGATTAAGTATTTAAGCAAGAGGCTGAAACCCCATATGCGGATGCAGTTACATAATCATAATTGCACCACTCTGGCCGAATTCATTGAGAAGGTTCTTACTTATGAGCTCACTGCTAAGGAGATTGCTAAGCAGCAACCTTCATCTGCTAGCAAGAAATCGAAGAATCGTAATCAGTCTGAAGATGGTCACACAACCTTCAAGAAGCCTCGTGCGGGCACTACTTTCTCTGAGCGACCTCCTGTGGTGCCCAGACCGGTGGAATCGCAGTCCTGAATGGCCAGTTCGGCCATCACATGTTTTAACTGTGGGGATCTTGGTTATGTAAGCACCAAGTGCCCGAGGCAGACTATAACGTGTCATAACTGTGGGATTGCTGTGCATAAGGCCCGTTTTTGCCGAAGGGACTCCATACCTACTTCGGCGTCATCTCAGGCCCCGAAACAGTCAACTGTTCATAATCAGGCTACTCAGTCAGCGTCGTTTAAAACGACAGGAGCGAATAAAGGTGGAGCCTATAGCCATCAGACAGGAGCGTCCGGTGCCGGGACTAGCAAGCCCCGAATTTATGAGATGAAGAAGACCAACGATCCAGAGGCCCGGATGATCTCAGGTACACTCGCTATTCTATCTCAACCTGTGTGTACCCTATTTGATACTGGTGCATTGCATTCATTCATTTACGAGTCATGTTTGAGTAGACTACGTCTGGGTAGTGCTATTAGTTGTGAGCCTTATATCATTGGTCTACCTGATGGTAGAAGAATATCAGAAATCGTGAGATTCAGAATTGTCCGATTCAGCTTCATGGTCGTGTATGGCTAGCAGACCTTATTGTGGTAGATTTGCGAAGAGACGACGCCATCTTGGGTATTGATTGGATGGATCGTTACGATGCCATCATTAGTGTCCGTAAGCGGATGGTCACTATCATTTCAGACGATGGGGTCGAATGTGTTTTTCAGGGAGGTAATCCTAGTTGTTCCGGGAGGGTCATAAACTTGATGAAAGCAGTGAAATTACTCAGTTAGGGATGTATTGGTTATTGGTGCTATATGACCAAAATCGAGAAATCACCAATAATGTTGACGGATATTCCAGTAGTGAGGGAATATGCCGATGTCTTTCCAGATGAGTTACCTGGTTTGCCTCCACAGAGAGATGTGGAATTCACGATTGAGTTGGAGCCTGGTACGTCTCCAATATCGAAGGCACCGTACCGGATGGCCCCGAACGAAATGCAGGAGTTGAAGAATCAACTTGAGGAATTGTTCGAGAAAGGTTATATCCGACCGAGTGCATCCCCATGGGGAGCACCAGTGTTGTTTGTCAAGAAGAAGGATGGTTCATTTTGCTTGTGTATTGATTATCGAGAGTTGAACAGGGTGATGATCAAGAATAAGTATCCTCTACCCCATATTGATGATCTCTTAGATCAACTTCAGGGAGCTTCAATATTTTCCAAGATCGACTTGAGATCTGGATATCATCAGTTGCGAATTCGAGAGTCGGATATCGTAAGGACAGCGTTTCGTACACGCTATGGTCATTATGAGTTCGTGGTAATGCCGTTTGGGTTAACTAATGCACCTGCGGTATTCATGGAATTAATGAATCGAGTCTTCATCGATTATCTGGATCAGTTCGTGGTTGTATTCATTGATGACATTTTGATTTATTCTCGTGACCGAGAGGAGCACGAGTTTCACCTTCATCAAGTGCTCGACGTGTTGAGGCGAGAGCAACTTTATGGAAAGTTTTCCAAATATGAGTTCTGGATGTCCGAAGTGACTTTTCTCGGGCATGTAATTTCATTAAATGGAGTGCGTGTTGATCCTCAGAGGACGGAGGCTATCCAAGATTGGTTACCTCCGAAGAATGTTAAGGAAATCCGAAGCTTTCTCGGATTAGACGGTTATTATCAGCGGTTTGTGGAAGGATTTTCTAAAATTACTCAACCTTTGACGAACCTTTTGCGAAAGGATAAGAATTACACGTGGTCCGACGCATGTCAACGGAGTTTTGAGGAACTCAGGAGCCGATTATTTTCAGCACCTGTACTTTCCTTGCCGCAAGGGACGGAAGGATTTGTGGTTTATAGTGATGCGTCCGGACAGGGTCTCGTATGTGTACTCATGCAGAACGGGAAAGTTATTGCTTATGCTTCACGGGAATTGAGACCTTACGAGGTTAATTATTCGACCAACGACCTGGAGCTAGCAGCAGTGGTGTTCGCATTGAAGATTTGGCGTCATTATCTTTATGGCGTTACCTATCAAATATTCACCGATCATAAGAGTTTGAAGTATATATTTACTCAGAAGGAGTTAAATATGCGACAGAGACGGTGGTTGGAAATAGTCAAAGATTATGATATCGAGATCCTGTACCACCCACGTAAGGCAAACGTGGTTGCCGATGCCTTGAGTTGTAAGTCCGTTCAGGAGCAAATGTTTGCTCGTTTAATAGTTCAGAAGGAGCTTCATCAGGAATTTCTTAGACCCAAGATCGAGGTCTGGCTTCAGCGAGTGCAAGGGCAACTTTGCATGTTAAAGATTTCATCGCCACTTTAGGAGGCGATCAGAGCGAATCAGGGTTCAGACCCATCATTATTGCGCATCCATAAGGATGTGGCTCAGGGGAAAGCCCCTAGATTTATGGTCCACGAGGATGGACTTTTGCGATTTAATAATCAGTTGTGCGTACCAGCGAATGATGAGTTGAAAAACTCGATTTTGAGAGAAGCTCACGCTACCCCTTATTCCATCCATCCGGGGTCTAGCAAGATGTACAAAGACTTGAAGCAAAATTACTGGTGGAGTAATATGAAGCGAGAAGTCGCAGAATTTGTTTCGAGATGCTTAACGTGTCAGCAAGTCAAGATTGAACATCAGCGACCGGCGGGTATGCTGAAACCTCTCCCTATTCCATAGTGGAAGTGGGAAGACATTTCTATGGATTGCATCACGAGTTTGTCGATGAGTCGTCGTGGCATGAATACAATCTGGGTGATTGTGGACCGTTTGACTAAATCAGCTCATTTCCTTGATATTAAGGATACGTGGGGTCCCGAGAGGCTTGCTCAGTTGTTCATCAAAGAGACTTTTGTCCCAGTACTTCTTGAATTCTGTGATTTTTGTACTCGGTGCATCGTTTTGGGCAGAACTACTTGTCGATCAGGACCGCACGAGCAGGCCGCACGAGCATCCGGGTCGCGGCGCAGCTGCGTGCGTTGCAGGCCGGATCGGGCAGAGGCCCAAAGATTCGCTATTGCCGCAGAGCAGGCCGCACGAGCACCTGGTCGTGCGCAGCGCTCGTGTGTGCGGCTGGATTGGGCAGGAGGCCCAATGGCCGAGTCATTGCCGCACGAGCAGGCCGCACGAGCATCTGGTCATGCGCGGTGCTCGTGCGTTGCGGCTGGATTGGGCAGGAGGCCCAGTGGCCGAGTCATTGCCGCACGAGCAGGCCGCACGAGCACCTGCTCGGGCGTGATGCTCGTGTGTTGCGGCCAGATCTTGGGCGTGAGGCCCCGTTGCTCGAAGGTGGCCGCACGAGCAGGCCGCACGAGTTGCTACTCGTGCGCGGCGCTCATGCGCTAAGAACAGCAGCTGGCTGTAACTTCACGCACGACGAGACGCACGGACACTTGGTCGTGCGGATTGGTCGTGCGTCCTTGGGCTTTATACAGGTGGACCGACGGGATATCCTCATTTTTCAACATTTCTTTCATCTTGTTCCGAGAGAGAGAGCTTGGGGGAGGGATTTTCCATCATCAATCACTTGAGTGTTAGATTTTCATCATCTTCATTCGTTTGGGAAGCTTGGATACTCGATTTAACTCGTGGTCATCGGATCGAAGTGGTTGGATCTTCAAGAGGTAATTTCTTAAACATCTTGGATTTCGATTTTGTATTGAGATATGATGTTTTGGACGTTAAAATCATGTGGTATGTAGTGAAGTACGCATGATTATGGATATGTATGAATATTTGTTGGATTATTGAAGGATTATTCAAGAACACTTTAAATATTGAGTTGGATTTGGGGGTTTTCGATTAATTGTTATTGAAATCACGAATTTGGATATTCATATTGGATTAATGATCATATTGAAGATGTTTTGTTGGTTTGAATCACTTCTTGAAGATTTGATGTTGGTATAATTAAGGTTTGGTTATAAACAATCGAAGATTGGCCACAATGTGTTCGATATAATGCCCCAATGAACTTGGATTAGTCGTATCGACGTTTTGAGTTCGTTATATTCGTGTTTGATTCGTATGTTGAATGGATTGTTGGTAATTGTGTTATTCAAGGTTGTTCGAGCGACCGACATTTCATTTAGGGCGTTGTTCGTGGAAGGACATTGTTCACCAGTGTTGTGTAAGTTAATTCTTACTCGGTTAAAATGATATTCATTCCTTTTGTTATTGTTCATTCATAATCATAACTCATTCATCATTGTATTAACCGTATTGAGACTTGTAATTGTCGAATAATCACTTCATTCACGAGGAACGATGGTTCCAATCATTTCATTGAGTTATCAATCACTTCACTATTATTTTCATCTCGGTGAGTCATTCTTGACCTTGTCGAATTATTATTCATTGATATTCATTGTGGTCATTCTCGTTCATATGACCTTCTGGGTTCATATTGCGTGGCCAGGTGCGAATGTGTGGAATTTTTAGTCGAGCACATGATAGTCATGTATTGGGTTCACCGATACATTGGACTGTGCACACGGTAACGTTTACCTCCGTGAGACTAATTAGGTACAAGGACGGGTGTGTCCGGTCATTCGTCTTGTACACTTGCACAGAACATTACAGGCGTACTATGATACTCCTCTTCAGCTTAATTCATAACTAAGGATATTTCATAACTAAAGATATATCATGATTGTGTATTTTCAACCCTTGAGGATTGTTATTCTGTGTAACTGACCCCGTTGGGGGATATTGTTTTCAGGTCACGGCGAGGCAAAGGCACGGGAAGAGCATGTTGACGGCGAGGAGTCCCAGTGATACCAGTAGGGGGCCCCAATCTTTTTAGTCATTCATGTTGTTGTCATTTATTTTTCCGCTGCAGATTTTCATTTGGATACTCCTTCATTCAGTATTATGTATTTTATCTTCATATAAAATATACTAGTATTCGGTATTGTCCTGGTGTTTTGTATTTAAACTCCTCATCGAAGTATTTGGTAATATAATGTGGTTCGGTACTACAATTATATTATTTAATTCATCAGTTTTCATTCGCCTGGTGGGTCCCAGTCGGGGATCCACGGCACTGTAATATCCGCCTAATTTGGGGTGTTACACTCAATACAATCAGCCCTCGGGATTATCATCCCTCAACGAAATAACCAATACGAATCTCAATATACAAAGCCTCAACGTACAACATATACAACAACTTTGTAACACCCCCAAATCCTATTGGGTTATTACAGTGCCGTGGACCCCACGCCAGAAGATCCACCAGGCGAACATGACTAAAATACATTAAATTAAACAACAAGGGAAAATCATAGTCCCTACCATGATATCCGACACAATATTCCGATAAGGAATTTCAACGACAATGATGGGCCTACATGGCCAAAAATAAAATACAACAACATCCACGAGCATTTGCTCGGGTAAAACATAATGACAATGACTGACAAACTGGAGAACACTTCAACTGACTGACCAACATGAACAACTCAGACTAGTATCGCTCGAATGCCTCGTCGCCATCATCATGCCCCTGTGTCTCAACTCTCTCCTCGCAAGCACCTAAAACATGAAAACATGTTCCGCCCCCACGAGGTCAGTCATCCAGATAATGAATATCAAATACATGTATAACATGATATGCATCCAAAGGCCGAATGAAACGGTACAATGATAATAATAATACGAGATGCTCCCAAACCAAGGTAAGAACCGAGCATTCGTGAAACACTATGCCCACGGCATACTATTAATACCTATTCGACAGATTAGAACATAAGTGCCCAACGGAGAATCATAATCACAGAGTACCACAATGAATTAAACGACATGAAACAAACCAGAACTGAATTAAATATGAATCACAATGAATTACATGAAGATGAACCAAACCAGAACTGAATTAAATATGAATCACAATGCCCGAAGGCTCCAATGAAATTATCAAGACATCATAAATACCTGAAAGTCACTCAGCCAAAGCTGTCAATCAACATAAACACTGAAACTGGAACAGCTCGAAGCTGTAGTTAATGAGGGCTAATAAGGTCATAACCACGACCGTGACCTACTGAGCTGTAGGTGTCGGGAAGCCAACCGCAAAGGTTCAAGCCCCAAGCCTACCCATAATAAGATCATAAACACGACCGTGACCTACTGAGTTGTAGGTGTTGGGAATCCAACTACGAAGGTTCATGCCCCAAGCTTACCCATAATAAGATTCTAAACACGACCGTGACCTACTGAGTTGTAGGTGTTGGGAAGCCAACCGCGAAGGTTCAAGCCCCAAGCTTACCCATAATAAGATCATAAACACGACCGTGACCTACTGAGTTGTAGGTGTTGGGAAGCCAACCGCGAAGGTTGAAGCCCCAAGCTTACCCATAATGAGCACTAGCCGAGACTAGCCTCCAAAATATAATTAATCACAAACGGCAACGATCCGAAGATTACCGAGTTCACGAGTATGATAGTGTGCTGCCTTGGGTCGGCCAACACGATAATGATGACTCACGGATGGGCACCATCCTCATCAGTCCCAATTCAATACCTCGATTACCTTAGAATGGTCAATCGATGACAATGACACAACGAATGGGAACTATCCTCGACAGCCCCAATTCAATACCTCCATTGCCTTAGAATGGCCAACCGATAATAATGATGCAGCGGATGATTCAATATCTCGATTGCCTTAAAACGGCCAATCGATAACAATGATACAACGAATGATTGAGCACCTCAATTGCCGTAGAACGGCTAATCGATGACAATGATACAATGAATGATTGAGCACCTCGATTGCCTTAGAACGGATAATCGATGACAATGATACGATGAATGATTGAGCACCTCGATTGCCTTAGAATGGCTAATCGATGACAATGAGACAATGAATGATTGAGCACCTCGATTGCCTTAGAACGGATAATCGATGACAATGATACAATGAATGATTGAACACCTCGATTGCCTTAGAACGGCTAATCGATGACAATGATACAATGAATGATTGAACTCCCCGATTGCCTTAGAATGGCTAATCGATGACAATGAGACAATGAATGATTGAGCACCTCGATTGCCTTAGAACGGCTAATCAATGACAATGATACAATGAATGATTTAGCACCTCGATTGCCTTAGAACGGCTAATCGATGACAATGATACAATGAATGATTGAACTCCCCGATTGCCTTTGAACGGCCAATCGATAATAATGATACAATGAATGCCTCGGCACCTTTAATCGGCTACCGACGACGAAGATGAGAACGAATATAACAATGCCTTCAATCGGCCAATACAACATGAGTGACAGGACGCCAACATTAATAACAATGATTACAACAACGTCCTAGATCGACATCAATATTATCAACAACAACCGAAACATCGATACCGCGAACCGGTGATCGATAATAACATTAACAATGAATATCTCAATGCCTTACCGGCCATTAATGAATGATAATAAACATTTGGCATAATTGCCGAAGAGTATCATATCGAACGATCCCCTAATATCAATGAACTTATGAAGAGACTAAGTCTCAGAATGATACAACACATTCATACTGTAATACCCGAGATTTCTGATGTGTATTTGAACCTTGTGATATTGTATTTGTTGTATTTTGATCCGAGTATTATTATCCGTATTTCATGATCCGGTGTTGTTGAGCGCATGATTGCATGAATGTGTTATAAGTGGTGATTTTGCACATATAGCGCACGCTAACGACTTAGCGTAGCGTACACTAAGTTGGGTTCGTAGCGCACGCTATGTATGAACCTTAGTGCACGCTATACGTAGCCAGCATGATTAAGACAGGGTGGTAGGTGAGATCAGCCGCGGATCTTGGTCTGATCATGTCGGGATGAACCTGGACGGCTTTCGGGAAAAGCCAAGTCAACGCGGTAGCGCACGCTACTGATATGAGGATAGCGCACGCTACATGCTCAGTATAGTGAAGTCAGTAAGCTTCGTATGACCGTTAGCGCACGCTATGGATCGGGACTAGCGCGTGCTAATAACCCTTTTCTATATATAGGACAGCATACTTTTTCATTTTTCAGATCTTTTCACTTCCCAAATCCGAATTTTTGAGCGTAGAGAGTTACTTCCTCCATCCTTAACCTCTCATATCACCCTCCTAGCACGAGTTTGAAGATTGTAGATCATTGGAGATTGGTGTTCAAGCCCTCGGTGTTGGATTCCTTCAAGTTCCTTCGTGTTCTTTGCTACTTTGAGGTAGGTGATTCTTCACCAATATTAGTAGTATTCTGAAGGATGTTTTGTTCATGATTTGGGATTATCTAGTCAGTTAAATTCATAAGTAGTCGAACATCACGAGTTAGAAGGATATTTTCGATATTTCGGTACTTATTCATCGTATAATCCATTGAACCTTTTAGTATTTGAACTCCTAGCATATTCATGAAGCATAAAACCGATTATGATCAGTTTATGGAGATTATCAAGTTCTTATGTTTTTACATAATGGAATCATTCGTTTTGGGACATAGAATGAATGGAACTTAGGATACTTTCTTGAAGATCAAGATGAATTATGGTGTTGTGATGATTATACGCATCCTTGTATCTCGTAGTCATTTAATCCGTAAGGATCTTTCACAAACCGTATGAGCATGATATGCACAGAGATGGCATGTATTAACACTGAAGATTTCATGAGTTTTATCACCATTAGATCAAGTTTTCTGCCCAGTAGTAAACTGCCATGCATTGTTAGCGCACGCTAAGATATGTATATTAACATGCGCTATCGGGAATGAGTTAACGTACGCTACGTTCGGTACGTAACGTACGTTATGTCATCAGTTGAGTCATTCGGATGATCAGAGAGAACTGTCAGTACATAGCTAGCGTACGTTAGACTTGGTCAGTTGCGTACGTTAACAGGCAGACTTAGCGCACGTTACGTAGAGTACGTAGCGTACGCTAAGTAGTTCAGGCAGATTACATTTTTAGAGCTTTCGGACGTAGACTGGATTGATAGGCATTCGTACGACTTGAGATGAATTCTATATCATTTATTTTGTTAAGGTTCGAGCTTGCTACGTTGATCGATGGAGGCGGCCTTCGAGTGTGTTGAGATCATTGGAGTATTTAGTTCTTGCCATCTTTGAGGCAAGTATTGTAATGTGTTAATATTGGTATTTTGAGCATGCATGTGGTTTATTCATGTTATTGAACATGGGAATTAATTCGTTGAATTGTCATGATATTCGTTATCTAGTGTTTGTATGTTCATGTTGATGGACATAGCATTTTGGCATATATGTATGCATGAGTTGTCTTTGTGTATGTTGTACGATCTATGCTGATGGCGCTGGATCGGATGTCCACCTCGTGTTGGTCCGACGGGATCATCTTGGGATCTAGGCTGAGGGCGCTGGATCATTGGACGGGTTTTTCCATCTCGTGTTGGTCCGACGTGATCATCTTGGGATCTATGCTGAGGGCGTTGGATCATTGGAATACCCATGTTGTGTTAATGGAATCTTGTGGATTCGCATTGTCGGATTCCGGTACCGGAAGTACATGTGGTGTATCTTGTTACGTATTGTTGATGCATATTCGATTTGTTTAATATGATACTTGTACTAGCATCGTTTTGCTAACCCCTTCGGGGGTGGACATTTGTTTTGATGTTCAGTTAGCCGAGGAGCGGGGAAACAGCCACAGTACCGATGTGACGACGAAGGGGTTCAGTTATGTTTGTTGTTTCTTTTGATTGTCCTCTTGGTTCATTTTCAGTACTCGAGTACGCGTGTCTTATTAATATCATTTCGATATGGTTGTATTAATTAACTCGTTGGATTAGTTGGAACCGGTTTTGTAAAATGAATTTCTGTGCTATTGTTGGATTATATTCATATTTCTTCTAATTAGCCTTGTAAATCCTTACTTAAAGGGCTTACGGCGCTGTAATTATTCCGAATATCTCGGGGTGTTACAGAATATGGTATCGGAGCTAAGATTCATGGATATCGTGGCAGTCGGGTTTAAGTTGGGTCTGTTTACGTTATTTGATTTATGGGTCGTTCGTAACATCACTGTTCAGCCAAAGTCGTCATGTGGACCGTGGTTGTAAGTCTCCTAATCTCTTATACTACTGTTTTACTTGATTTCTGTTTTGTGAGTATTTGACGGGTTTTATTTTGAAAATTTTGTCCTGGATATTGAGAAATTGTGTTTACTGTATGTTGAGAGGAGGGCGTGGACGCGGACGCGGTCGTGGATGCGGACGTGGTAACATGAGACAGGAGGATTCCACAACTACCCCAGAATTATCGGCTAGTCGAACCGATTCCCATTCTGGAGGACAGCAGGGATCAGCGAATGACGACGCGAATCCTAACATGCCGGGAGTGCTTCAACAGGTGGTGGCTCAGATAAACCAGTTCGCTCAGGTAGTTGACCGCATGCAGACGGCGATGGGACAGCAGCACCACGAGGATAACTGGGGAGACAGATGGCTTGCTGAGGTGGTAAAATTGCACCCGCCAAAATTTGACGGATCTGCTGAGGCACTTACTTGGGATCATTGGCTAAAGGAGTTAGAGAATATATTCGCGGGTATTAACTGTCCCGAGAGTATTTTCTGACTGGGGAGGCTTTTGACTGGTGGGAAGCTATTCGACCCGAGAATCATAATATTGATTGGACGGAATTCAAACTAATGATGGAAGCACAGTATTGTCCTCGACCAGTTAGAGAGGTAAAAATCGGAGAGTTTTTCTCACCACAGAGTTCGGAAGCATCTGTGACAGATATAATCAAGACTTTTAATCATCAGCTGACTTGTGTGCGACACTTGGTCAGAACGGAGGCAGAAAAGATTTTTCATTTCGATATGCGGATGAAGCCGGAGATTCAGTAGTACATGTCCGGATTCGAATGTACTACGTTGCGACAGTATCAAGACAAAGCGCTGGCCTACGACATGAAAGAGGTGGCGGTGGAGAAATCGATGGAGGCAAAGAAGCAGAAAGTGACCGGCAACTTCTCAGAAAACAAGAGTGGTGGGGCCCGCAAGGGCCAGTCTTCCTTTTATTCATCTAGGAAACCTCCACATCCTTAAGAAGTTTCGGACAACATTAGTAGTTTCGGACGCATCAAAGAAGTGCTATAATTGTGGTCGAGCAGGGCATATTAGATGTGATTGCCCCGTATCTCCTGTGACTTGTTTCGATTGTGGGCAAGAGGGGCACCGTGTGGCTTTCTGTGGAGTGGCGACCAGATCGTTTGGTACTCGCACTCCAGCGCCAGTTCCGAAAGAGATAAGTGTGAACCAGACCCAGCAGAGTGGATTTCAGCAGCAGAATGTTGGGAAGAGAGAAACATCCAGTGCTGGGTCCGTTCCTCCGCGCCTGTACGAGATGAGGAAATCTGACGATCAGAACACTGCTGTTGCATCAGGTACGATTCAGATCCTTTTGCAACCAGTTAGTGTCTTATTCAATTCCGGAGCTACACATTCTTTCATATCCTTGAACTGTGTTAATCGTTTGCAAATCTCGTGTTTATTTTATTGTGAACCATATGTTGTGGGTTTGCCGAGTGGAGAGAGAATTGTGGGAACCCTAGAAACTAGAGATTTTCCAGTGTCTATAAGAAGGAGAGACTGGCCGTCGAATCTTATTGTAGTTGACATTCATGGTGACGATTTAATTCTCGGAGACGATTGGCTCAACCGTTATGGAGCTATTCTGAATTACCGAAAGAGAGTCATTTCTATCATTGCTGATGACGGATCTGAACACTTATTGAGAGGGTGGAGACCGGGAAGCTCGGGAAAATTGATCAAAGCAATGAAAGCTGTGAAATTGCTGAAGCAGGGATGTCAAGGACTTTGGTGCTATGGCATGAGGAAAAAAGGAGTAGAGCTCTCGTCTATTCCAGTTGTGAATGAATTCTCAGATGTATTCCCTGACGAACTACCTGGGTTACCTCCGCAGAGAGAAGTGGGGTTCACTATCGAATTAGAGCCTGGAGCCTCTCCTATTTCCAGAGCACCATACCGCATGGCGCCAACCGAGATGTATGAACTAAAGAAGCAACTAGAGGAATTATTGCACAAGGGTTACATTCAACCTAGAGTTTCTCCTTGGGGAGAACCCGTTCTCTTTGTCTAGAAGAAAGATGGATCCCTCCGATTATGTATTGATTACAGGGAGCTAAACAAGGTGACGATCAAGAACAAGTATCCTAGACCTTGGATCGATGACTTGTTTGATCAACTGCAAGGGGAAAGGGTATTCTCGAAGATTGACTTGCGATCAGGATATCATTAGTTGAGAATTAAGGAATTGGATATACCGAAATCTGCTTTCAGATCCCGGTACGGGCACTATGAATTCGTGGTGATGCCATTCGGACTTACCAATGCTCCTGCGGTATTTATGAAATTGATGAATCGGGTATTCCTAGAATACCTAGATAAGTTTGTAGTCGTTTTCATTGATGACATCTTGATCTATTCGAAAGACACAGAGGAGCATGCTGAGCATTTGCGTGTGGTTTTGAGCACCTTGAGGAATGAACAGCTTTATGCGAAGCTTTCCAAATGCGAGTTCTGGCTTAGGGAAGTAACCTTCCTTGGGCATGTGATATCAGCTGACGGAGTTCAGGTAGACCCGAAGAAAGTCGAAGCAATCTTGGAATGGGAAGCTCCTAATAACGTGAAAGAAGTCCGAAGCTTCTTAGGACTTGCTGGATATTATCGCTGTTTTGTGGAGGGATTTTCCAAAATTGCTCGTCCACTCACTCAGCTGTTACAGAAAACTCAAAAGTTTACGTGGGATGAGAAATGCCAGGCTGGTTTTGATAAACTTAAGAAGAGACTGACGACAGCACCTATATTAGCATTACCAGATGGAACTGATGGATTCATGGTATACAGCGATGCTTCAAATCAGGTTCTGGGATGTGTGTTGATGCAAAAGGATAAGGTGATTGCCTATGCTTCCCGACATTTGAAACCATACGAAGTTAATTACCCGACTCATCATCTGGAGTTAGCAGCTGTGGTCTTTGCCTTGAAAATTTGGCGACATTATTTATATGACACTCATTGTCAGATCTTTACAGATCATAAAAGCCTCAAGTACATTTTCAGTCAGAAAGAATTAAACATGAGGCAGAGAAGGTGGCTAGAATTGATCAATGATTACGACTTGGAAATTCTCTATCATCCGGGTAAAGCAAACGTAGTAGCTGATGCATTGAGCCGTAAACCTGTTTCTCTTCGAGTGTTGGAAGCACTTACGTCCCAAACCAGCATTCAACGAGAACTGATCCGCGAAGGGATTGAAGTATGGTCACCAGGAATCCTAGGGCAACTATATGTGATGGAACTGACTTCGTCACTAGTCGGGGAAATCAAATCTAAGCAGTTGAATGATTCTCTGATGCTTCGGTTATGTGACGAAGTAAAGAAAGGAAAGGCCCCAGGATTCATGATACAAGATGATGGAATTATGAGGTTTCAGAGTCGACTTTGCGTTCCCGGTGATGATTTGAGACGGACAATTCTGAAGGAAGCTCACAGCGCGCCCTATTCTATTCACCCGGGCAGCAGTAAGATGTATAAAGATATAAAACAAAACTTCTGGTGGGGGAATATGAAGAAGGACGTAGCAGAGTACGTTTCGAAGTGTTTGACTTGTCAGCAGGTTAAGATTGAACATCAGAGACCTGCTGGAATGTTAAAGCCGCTTCCGATCCGTGAGTGGAAGTGGGAGGATATCTCGATGGATTTCATCACCAATATGCCAAGGACCAAGACGGGAATGAACATGATTTGGGTTATTGTTGATTGACTAACCAAGTCGGCTCATTTCCTAGGAATTAAAGACACATGGGGACCCGAGAAATTGGCGCGAGCATTGATTGCAGAGATAGTCAGATTGCATGGGACGCCGAAGACCATTATTTCAGATCGAGATGGTCGCTTCGTGTCGCACTTCTAGAAGGCAGTTCACAGGGCTTTGGGGACCAAGCTAAATTTTAGCACGGCTTATCATCCTCAAATGGACGGTCAGTCCGAAAGGACTATACAAACAGTAGAAGACATGCTTAGAGCTTGTGCTTTGGATTGGTCAACTGATTGGGAAGTTCATTTGCCGTTGATTGAATTCACCTACAACAATAGTTGGCATACTTCTATTAAGATGGCACCATTTGAAGCCTTGTAAGGGAGAAGATGCCGATCACCCCTGTGCTGAGATGATTCTTCGGACATGATCGGGACGAAACCGGAATTGATAGTTCATACTCAAGAGAAGATAGCTTTGATTCGGGAAAGACTGTTGACTGCACAGAGTCGACAGAAGTCTTATGCAGACATGCGTTGTCGCCTGCTAGAGTTCGACATTGGAGACCGCGTACTATTGAAGGTGTCTCCTACACGAGGAATTTTCCGTTTTGGGAGGAAAGGTAAGCTAAGTCCGAGATATATCAGACCATATGAGATCCTCGAGAGAGTTGGGGATTTAGCATACAGGTTGGCCTTACCGCCATCGCTGAGTCAGATTCACAATGTGTTTTATGTATCCCAATTGCCGAAGTATGTACCGGATCCCAGTCATATCATTGAGTTCGATGAGATCGAGATAGCTAATGACGGCAACATCGAAGAGAGACCAATCAAGATACTTGAGAGTCGGATCAAACAATTGAGGAATAAACCAATACCCTTGGTTAAAGTACAATGGTCACGATACGGAGTTGAAGAGGCCACTTGGGAAACAGAGGACAACATGAAGACTAGGTATCCGAAGTTGTTTTCATCTTAAGTTTCGGGACGAAACTTCTATTTAGGGAGAGATGATGTAATACCCGAGATTTCTGATGTGTATTTGAACCTTGTGATATTGTATTTGTTGCATTTTGATCCGAGTATTATTCTCCGTATTTCATGATCCGGTGTTGTTGAGCGCATGATTGCATGAATGTGTTATAAGTGGTGATTTTGCACATGTAGCGCACGCTAACGACTTGGCGTAGCGTACGCTAAGTTGGGTTCGTAGCGCACGCTATGTATGAACCTTAGCGCACGCTATACGTAGTCAGCATGATTAAGACATGGTGGTAGGTGAGATCAGCCGCGGATCTTGGTCTGATCATGTCGGGATGAACCTGGACGGCTTTCGGGAAAATCCAAGTCAACGCGGTAGCGCACACTACTGATATGAGGATAGCGCACGCTAAATGCTGAGTACAGTGAAGTCAGTAAGCTTCGTATGACCGTTAGCGCACGCTATGGATAGGGACTAGCGCGCGCTAATAACCCTTTTCTATATATAGGACAACATATTTTTTCATTTTTCAGATCTTTTCACTTCTTAAATCCGAATTTTTGAGCGTAGAGAGTTACTTCCTCCATCCTTAACCTCTCATATCACCCTCCTAGCAGGAGTTTGAAGATTGTAGATCATTGGAGATTGGTGTTCAAGCCCTCGGTGTTGGATTTCTTCAAGTTCCTTCGTGTTCTTCGCTACTTTGAGGTAGGTGATTCTTCACCAATATTAGTAGTATTCTTAAGGACGTTTTGATCATGATTTGGGATTATCTAGTCAGTTAAATTCGTAAGTAGTCGAACATCATGAGTTAGAAGGATATTTTCGATGTTTCGGTACTAATTCATCGTATAATCCATTGAACCTTTTAGTATTTGAACTCCTAGCATATTCATGAAGCTTAAAACCGATTATGATCAGTTTATGGAGATTATCAAGTTCTTATATTTTTACATAATGGAATCATTCGTTTTGGGACATAGAATGAATGGAACTTAGGATACTTTCTTGAAGATCAAGATGAATTATGGTGTTGTGATGATTATACGTATCCTTGTATCTCATAGTTGTTTAATCCGTAAGGATCTTTCACAAACCATATGAGCATGATATGCACAGAGATGGCATGTATTAACACTGAATATTTCATGAGTTTTATCACCATTAGATCAAGTTTTCTGCCCAGTAGTAAACTGCCATGTATGGTTAGCGCACGCTAAGATTTGTATATTAACGTGCGCTATCGGGAATGAGTTAACGGACGCTACGTTCGGGACGTAACGTATGTTATGTCATCTGTCGAGTCAGTCGGCTGATCAGAGAGAACTGTCAGTACATAGCTAGCGTACGTTAGACTTGGTCAGTTGCGTACGTTAATAGGAAGACTTAGCGCATGTTACGTAGAGTACGTAGCGTATGCTAAGTAGTTCAGGCGGATTACATTTTTAGAGCTTCCGGACGTAGACTGGATTGATAGGCATTTGTACGACTTGAGATGAATTATATATCATTTCTTTTTTTAAGGTTCGAGCTTGATACGTTGATCGAAGGAGGCAGCCTTCGAGTGTGTTGAGATCATTGGAGTATTTAGTTCTTGCCATCTTCGAGGCAAGTATCGTAATGTGTTAATATTGGTATTTTGAGCATGCATGTGGTTTATTCATGTTATTGAACATGGGAATTAATTCGTTGAATTGTCATGATATTCGTTATCTAGTGTTTGTATGTTCATATTGATGGACATAGCGTTTTGGCATATATGTATGCATGAGTTGTGTTTGAGTATGTTGTACGATCTATGTTGAGGGCGCTGGATTGGATGTCCACCTCGTGTTGGTCCGACGGGATCATCTTGGGATCTAGGCTGAGGGCGCTGGATCATTGGACGGGTTTTTCCACCTCGTGTTGGTCCGACGGGATCATCTTGGGATCTATGTTGAGGGCGCTGGATCATTGGAATACCCATGTTGTGTTAATGGAATCTTGTGGATTCGCATTGTCGGATTCCGGTAGCGGAAGTCCGTGTGGTGTATCTTGTTATGTATTGTTGATGCATATTCGATTTGTTTAATATGATACTTGTACTAGCATCATTTTGCTAACCCCTTCGGGGGTGGACATATGTTTTGATGTTCAGGTAGCCGAGGAGCGAGGAAATAGCCACAGTACCGATGTGAAGATGAATGGGTTCAGTGATGTTTGTTGTTTCTTTTGATTGTCCTCTTGGTTCATTTTCAGTTCTCGAGTACGCGTGTCTTATTAATATCATTTCGATATGGTTGTATTAATTAACTCGTTGGATCAGTTGGAACCGGTTTTGTAAAATGAATTTCTGTGGTATTGTTGGATTATATTCATATTTCTTTTAATTAGCCTTGTAAATCCTTACTTAAAGGGTTTACGGCGCTGTAATTATTCCGAATATCTCGGGGTGTTACACATACACATATATGATAACATTAATCTCATTGACTAGTACAAGTATAAAACTTGCCTCAACCAAAGGCGATGAATTCCTTCCACGAACAACGAACGGCGTCCTCCGATAAACACAAGTACTCGAACAACCTTGAATGTAATACAATTCATTCAATAACACAATATCAATCGAAATCAACATAACGACCGAAAGAAACTCTTTGAGGCATTTAATCGAACACTAAATGTTCAAAGTTTCTCAAGAGTCTAAGAATCATCAATCGGGTTGAAGGAATCGAAAATATGGATATACAATCCATAGAACACGATTAATAATGTTTACTAACATCAACCGATTCATCAAAATCGGACTAGAATCGAAATCAAGAACAAATTCCCAAAAAAGTCAACTTGGAGGAAAATCAAGAAATATACCTTGATTCGACGAAGAACACGGATTGGATGATGATATAATCAGCAAGAATCTTCTAAAACGTCTTGGAATTGATTACTATCGGCCAAGAACTCGATTTCCCGATCCTCCCGTCGCCAGCCGCCGAAAAAAAAAGAAAAACGAGTAAAAATGAAGGTCTGGCCGAGCCCATGCTATATATAGTCGGCAGGGTTACGGCCGTAACCGGCAGTGCCTTACGGCCGTAACCGGCATTCGTTCAAACTCGCCCAGCACCTGCCGATCGCTTACAGCCATAACCGACAGGGACTTACGGCCGTAACTCGGCACTTACGGCCGTACCCGGTAGGTCCTTACGTCCATAACCGACATTCGTCCGGAAACTGCCAGGCGCCATACGACCATAACTCTCGGCCCTTACGGCCGTAACTGGCATTCTTCAGGCCATGCCTGCCGAGCACGTACGGCCGTAACCGGCACCTTACGGCCGTAACTCGACCAGGCCAGGCCCGGCTCCGGCTGTGGCCACTCTAACGGCCCGACGACCCCGAAACCCGAACCTGAATACGAATCGAAGATACGGTTACGACATACTCGCAAAGACGAATCTAAGAGATAAGAGAACACATGATTCCGACCACTCGAAGGCTCGAAATTCGACAACGGAAGTAATTACCCCAAACTTTGGGAAATTACAAAAATGGCCCAAAACATCCGAAATACACGATACACGATCGAAACACCAAGCCAAAGCTCAAAACAAGAATAATAACATTAAATGAACTTACGAGAAACTCGAAACAACAGTTTCGGACCAGATTCGCAAGAATCGAACTCAAGTGCAGAAAAGCCGTTTTAGAACACGGAACTCAACAAAACGATACCGAAACGAACTCGGATGACAAAAAGTGCAGAATTAATCATTATTAGAATGATGATACGGTCATGAGCGAGTCATCAAAATAGACTTCTGCCAAAAAAAGAAAATTACCGGAAAATCAAAATTGCGGATATTACATACTACCCCCTTAAAAGAAGTTTCGTCCCGAAACTTAAAACAAGTAGGGAGAAGCAATATCCCACCAGGAAAAATGAACGAGATACACAAGAACAAGAATGATCATAATGAATGAAAATGAATCGAAATCCAACAAGGATCAAGAATGACTCACCGGGGTGAAATGAAAACGTAATGAGTTATAGCTCAAATGAAATGATTAGAACCATTGTTCCCCGTGAAGTGAATGATTAATTTGATAATTATAAGTCTCAACGTGATTGATATATGATGAATGAATTATATGAATGAATGAACGACAAATGAAATGAATGATTATCCTATTACCGAGCAAGAATTAACTTGCTCCAAACCGGTGATGAATGTCCTATTGTATCACAGTTAAAGAAAACAACAGTCGAACTCATCGTCGGATATGAAGATGCTCTCCCAGCAGGAAGACGACTATAAAACGATCTCTTGGACATCGGAGTCCGATGTCCCTCTGACAGCTCTTCCCATACCGAGGTAGGAAATTCACGTGATAATTACAGATCTCGTATGAAGATTGCCTTATGATTATGAGACGGAATGATAACAATGAGCATACACGCTCTAACACAATGAATGCATTAATAATCCAATGAAATGATCGTCGACATGACGCTGGAATATGATAAGATCGCATGAAAGATCAAGTGAGGTAACATGATTATCTGATGAAATTCCTGAAATGATTACCTTGAACAAGTTAACAAGGTTGAAAATTCGATCCATAAGATCAACAACTGAACCGTGAGATGGACTTGATGATTAATGAATTAACTGAACAATGAGATTGACTGAGTGATGAATGAATTAACTGAGCGATGAGATTGACTGAGTGATGAATGAATTAACTGAGCGATGAGATTGACTGAGTGATGAATGAATTAACTGAACAATGAGATTGACTGAGTGATGAATCAATTAATTGAACAATGATATTGACTGAGTGATGAATGAATTAACTGAACAATGAGATTAACTGAGTGATGAATGAATTGAATGAATTAACTGAACAATGATATTAACTGAGTGATGAATGAATTAACTGAACGATGAGATTTACTGAGTGATGAATGAATTAACTGAACAATGAGATTAACTGAGTGATGAAATGATCGACAAGATCAAAATGATGATTAGGGATTATTAACTGATGAATGAGTTGATCCTTAACGCTTACACAGGTCACACATGCTCCAAAACAATTAGTCCTGAATCAATCATAACAATAATATCACATATAGGTTTCAACAAAGCATGAACAATTAATGACATGATGAATGTATGAACATAAATAAAATCGAGTTCTTACACAGGTCATACGAAGCTTCGAGGTCTCGCGATACTAGTCTTCACTGACGATGACTCGATGAATGAATGACTCATACAGTCGTACTAATATTACGACTCACAAAACCCGACTGACTAGATTGTCATAACCTGACAGTCCCACTACTACCGCATCGGTAAAGCCACATAACTCACATATCAGGGTATCTCACAACCCAAAATCTCTGATACCATCTTCTGTAGCACCCCCAAATCCTATTGGGTTATTACAGTGTCGTGGACCCCACGCCAGGAGATCCACCAGGCGAACATGACTAAAATACATTAAATTAAACAACAAGGGAAAATCATAGTCCCTACCATGATATCCGACACAATATTCCGATAAGGAATTTCAACGACAATGATGGGCCAACATGGCCAAAAATAAAATACAACAACATCTACGAGCATTTACTCGGGTAAAACATAATGACAATGACTGACAAACTGGAGAACACTCTAACTGACTGACCAACATGAACAACTTGGACTAGTATTGCTCGAATGCCTCGTCGCCATCATCATGCCCCTGTGTCTCAAATCTTTCCTCGCAAGCACCTAAAACATGAAACATGTTCCGCCCCCACGGGGTCAGTCATCCAGATAATGAATATCAAATATATGTATAACATGATATGCATCCAAAGGCCGAATGAAACGGTACAATGATAATAATAATACGAGATGCTCCCAAACCAAGGTAAGAACCGAGCATTCGTGAAACACTATGCCCACGAAATACAATTAATACCTGTTCGACAGGTTAGAACATAAGTCCCCAACGGCGAATCATAATCACAGAGTACCACAATGAATTACATGACATGAACTAAACCAGAACTGAATTAAATATGAATCACAATGAATTACATGAATATGAACCAAACCAGAACTGAATTAAATATGAATCACAATGCCCGAAGGCTCCAATAAAATTATCAAGACATCATAAAGACTTGAAAGTCACTCAGCCGAAGCTGTCAATCAACATAAACACTGAAACCGGAACAGCTCGAAGCTGTAGTTAATGAGGGCTAATAAGGTCATAACCACGACCGTGACCTACTGAGCTGTAGGTGTCGGGAAGCCATCCGCGAAGGTTCAAGCCCCAAGCTTACCCATAATAAGATCATAAACACGACTGTGACCTACTGAGTTGTAGGTGTTGGGAAGCCAACCGCGAAGGTTCAAGCCCCAAGCTTGCCCATAATAAGATCATAAACACGACCGTGACCTACTGAGTTGTAGGTGTTGGGAAGCCAACCGCGAAGGTTCAAGCCCCAAGCTTACCCATAATAAGATCATAAACACGACCGTGACCTACTGAGTTGTAGGTGTTGGGAAGCCAACCGCGAAGGTTCAAGCCCCAAGCTTACCCATAATGAGCACTAGCCGAGACTAGCCTCCAAAATATAATTAATCACAAACGGCAACGATCCGAAGATTACCGAGTTCACGAGAATGGTAGTGTGCTGCCTTGAGTCGGCCAACACGATAATGATGACTCACGGATGGGCACCGTCCTCATCAGTCCCAATTCAATACCTCGATTATCTTAGAATGGTCAATCGATGACAATGACACAACGGATGGGAACTATCATTGACAGCCCCAATTCAATACCTCGATTGCCTTAGAATGGCCAACCGATAACAATGATGCAGCGGATGATTCAATATCTCGATTGCCGTAAAACGGCCAATCGATAACGATGATACAACGAATGATTGAGCACCTCAATTGCCTTAGAACGGCTAATCGATGACAATGATACAATGAATGATTGAGCACCTCGATTGCCTTAGAACGGCTAATCGGTGACAATGATACGATGAATGATTGAGCACCTCGATTGCCTTAGAATGGCTAATCTATGACAATGAGACAATGAATGATTGAGCACCTCGATTGCCTTAGAATGGCTAATCGATGACAATGATACAATGAATGATTGAACACCTCGATTGCCTTAGAACGGCTAATCGATGACAATGATACAATAAATGATTGAACTCCCTGATTGCCTTAGAACGGCTAATCGATGACAATGAGACAATGAATGATTGAGCACCTCGATTCCCTTAGAACGGCTAATCAATGACAATGATACAATGAATGATTGAGAACCTCGATTGCCTTAGAAAGGCTAATCAATGACAATGATACAATGAATGATTGAACTCCCCAATTGCCTTAGAATGACTAATCAATGACAATGATACAATGAATGATTGAGCACCTCGATTGGTTTAGAACGGCTAATCGATGACAATGATGCAATGAATGATTGAACTCCCCGATTGCCTTAGAACGGCCAATCGATAACAATGATACAATGAATGCCTCGGCACCTTTAATCGGCTACCGACGACGAAGATGAGAACGAATACGACAATGCCTTCAATCGGCCAATACAACATGAGTGACATGACACCAACATTAATAACAATGATTACAACAACGTCTTAGATCGACATCAATATTATCAACAACAACAACCGAAACATCGATACCGCTAACCGGTGATCGATAATAACATTAACAACGAATATCTCAATGCCTTACCGGCCATTAATGAAGGATAATAAACATTTGGCATAATTATCGAAGAGTATCGTATCAAACGATCCCCTAATATCAATGAACTTATGAAGAGACTAAGCCTCGGAATGATACAACACATTCATACACATATATGATAACATTAATCTCATTGACTAGTACAAGTATAAAACTTGACTCAACCAAAGGCGATGAATTCCTTCCACGAACAACGAACGGCGTCCTCCGATAAACACAAGTACTCGAACAACCTTGAATGAAATACAATTCATTCAATAACACAATATCAATCGAAATCAACATAACGACCGAAAGAAACTCTTTGAGGCATTTAATCGAACACTAAATGTTCAAAGTTCCTCAAGAGTCTAAGAATCATCAATCAGGTTGAACGAATCGAAAATATGGATATACAATCCATATAAAACGATTAATAATGTTTACTAACATCAACCGATTCATCAAAATCGGACTAGAATCGAAATCAAGAACAAATTCCCCAAAAAGTCAACTTGGAGGAAAATCAATAAATATACCTTGATTCGACGAAGAACACGGATCGGCCAAGAACTCTGTAACACCCCCAATCCGCTCAGGGATATTACATACCATAGAACCATTCCTCAAGGATCTACTAGGCTGGTAACAACATCGAACAACTTAACAATGCCTTTAAGGCTAAAATGACTCAGTAGACCGATTTGGTCTTTCAATAAATACTTACAACTCAAACATAATACTTGCCCACGCAGGGGTCGAATACAACACACTCCCGTACAACGGGAAAGAATACTGCAGCAGAAAACTATAACTAAACCAATGACATCGAATGGGTCCTCGTGTTATTAGTATCGTTCGTCTTTCATCATCCTTCATGCCGACCCTGTGTTATGCTCCCAAACCTGAATGCAAAAACAGACATCCACCCCCGAATACTAGGGGGTTAGCAAAACTCCACTGTTTTTCTAGTGCAAGAACAAAGTGCAGATACGAGACATACAATTCACATTCCACGAATAACAATAACCAGGAATCCTCAAAGATCCAAACAGAACGAAAAGCACTTCCCGAGGCAAGAGTTTGGTAAAATATTCTAAAACCGAAAGGTCGCAATTCAAGGGAAAACAACTGATAAAACCGTCTAAAATGCCATCGAGAGTTTTAATAGAAAACAACTTAGGATTATCAAATCCTTCTCTTTCCAAAAATTAACAGGGTCACAGCCCAAAGGTTTTGTTTTCACAAATAAAACCAACCATAATACACAAGGTTAAAATTCACGTCATGCGTCCTCGACGGACATAAAATACACACGCACCCGTGAAGTTTCACTCGTGAATCCAGGTCAAAGCCATTGGAATTCCCTCCGTGGTCCCGTCGAACCCTCCCGAGGTGAGCAAACACATTCACAAAACATAAGCAACCCCACTCATGAATCTAGGGCTATACCATTGGACTCCCTCCGTGATCCCATCGGACCCTCCCGAGGTGAGCGAAAAACAATCACAAAATATACACACGTAGCGGTGAAGTTTCACTCGTGAATCCAGGTCGAAGCCATTGGAATTCCCTCCGTGGTCCCGCCGAACCCTCCCGAGGTGAGCAAACACATTCACAAAACATGTACTCGCATCGCCTAGGACCGGGACGAAGCCACAAATCCCACTCGAGGCCCCGTCGGACCCTCCTGAGCTGGCTAGCGAAATACTCAAGCACCACACGTCGCCTAAGACCGGGACGAAACCACGAATCCCACTCGAGGCCCCGTCGGACCCTCCCGAGCTGGCCGCGAAATAATCAAGCACAAGTAACATATCACACCAAGGATATCCAAACAATTCACCAAGAAGCATCAAACACTTAGCAAAATACCACGCCAAACCACAAGACACCAAAATGAAATAATATACGTCCACACGCAATACTAAGTGCAACATCAACATCAAACATATCCATAGAATTCATATAGTCATTCACAAACCACACCATTCACAAAACACACGTGTTTTGAAAGCAAGCCTTTAACAAGGCTAAACTGAATCTTTTGAAAGTTCATTTCAAATAACCAAACAAACACAGTTAGACCGTCACCAATCATCATATCCACGAAACAAGAAAAGTATGGGCAAGGTACTTGCCTCGAGTAATCACAAACGCGAAGAATCGACCGAAGTAGGTTGACACGAACCGACCACGAACCCGCCGACTCCACCGAACGCTAACCCGCGACAATAAACTACGGATAACAATAACAACAATGAAAATGAATTCCAAAGTACGATCCAAAGTCGCTGAATTCAAAGAACAAACGACGAAAGTTCAAGGGTTTCCCCCAAAATGGTTAAGAATGCAAATCGACCGACCAAAACATGAAAATGGAACTCCAAACCGAAATATGGATATACAATCCATAGGATATGTTTAACAACATCATTTGACAACAATAGGTTCGTCAAACATGGATAGAAAATGAAATCAAGAACAAAACTCCCAAAAAGTCAACTCTAGGGATACAAGAAAATTACCTTGATTCGGTGAAGAACAATGGATTAGATGATGTTATAATCACCTAGGATACTCCAAAACACCTTGGATGGAGTAGAAATCGGCCAGGAGCCCAAGCCCTAGTCGCCCTCGTCTCAACCCACGGAGGAAGAAGAATAAATGAAGAAAAATGAAGAGTAATGACTACTGTCCAGTTTATATACTGGACAGCTTAGCGTGCGCTAATCCTACCTAATTAGCGTGCGTTATCGAAGCGTCAGAACAAAACATTTTGCCAAAATGTACAGTTAGCACGCGCTAGCTACAAATGTTAGCGTGCGCTAACGAGACCCAGCACTCACCCGGTAGCTCTGGGATCGCCTCAAATACCGGATAGCGCGCGTTACCTCCCCCAGCGTGCGCTACCAATGCACCCTAGCGCGCGCTATGTTACCAAATAGCGTGCGCTAGCCAACGTTCTAACCCAGTCCAGTAGCCTTTGGACTATTTTTCCACCACCCATTAGCGCGAGCTAACGGCAACACTTAGCGTGCGCTAACTTCGGCAACCTAGCGCACGCTAGCCACAAAGCGTAGCGTGCGCTAACAACTCGGAGAGACAGCAACAGAACATCTCAAAAATGGGTATGACAACATACCCATAACTTTGGGTAAATTACAAAATGGCCCAAAACGCTTGAAAATCACGATAAGTGATCGAATAACCAAACCGAAGTTCACAACACGTCTAACAAAGTTAAACAGACTTATGGGAAACTCGAAACAGCAGTTTCGAACGAGATTCGCAAGAATCGAACCCAAGTGCGGAAAAGTCGCCAAAAAGCACGGAACTCAACAAAACGACACCGAAACGAACTCGGATGACAAAAAGTGTAGACTTAATCATTCTCGGATTGACGAAATGGTCATGAGCGAGTCGTCAAAATGGACTTCCGCCGAAAATAAAAAAAATTTCCGGAAATCGAAATTACGGGTATTACATTCTACCCCCCTTAAAAGAAGTTTCGTCCCGAAACTTAAAATAAGTAGGGAGAAGTAATATCCCCGCCAGGAAAACTCAACGAGATACACAAGAAACGTGTAACTTACACCCGTCGGCGAAACGTTACAAGCAAAACAAAAGAATATACGGCGTGAAAACACGCTCCACGGCGACCAACACAACGTCGCCATTAGGGATATAATAAAACCAAAAAATGACAAGCGTCATCAAACGGATAATATAGTGAAGTCAATTATCCGAACAATCACAAAACACAACGAACGGAAATCAATATGATTGACCGACCCAACGGTACATCAATCAAAACGCGAGCCAACCGCTGAACAAATACGGAATTCCACCGCCCAAGGGTTGGAAGATCGAAAACGAGACTAATTTCCCGAACTTAATGCAATTACGAAGGAGCCTGAACGCTCAACAATCACGAAACGAGATCAACAAAAACCGAACAAACAAACGATCGAGACAACAAAAATCGAACAATCATGTCCGAAACACGAAGGATAATAAAATTCAAACAACAACTCCCAGGTTCACATCTCGACTCGAGACAATATATGACCCGGTGAAAACAGCAAGACGTGCATTCACATAAGATCCATAAGAAAGGGAATAGCAATTGAAAAGTCATAATGACAAACGAGTAATTCCGAAACAATACCACCCTCGTTCGATCAACAAAAGCAAGGGGCAGGACAAGCTAAAAAAATGTCAACAAACATAAACGAATCGACAGAGTCGAAAATACAGAAGTTCCAAATCCGATCCACTTCGAATAAAAGAACTAGTAGAACCAAAAGATGTTACTTCCGAAAAAGGTTCACAAGAATCGAACCGAACTCGGAAAAGTCACAGCGATACCAGATCGACCTAAAACAAGATCACAGCTCGTTCGAACGATGAAACTGAAATACGGAACAAGTTCAGTAGGTATCAACGAACACGAGCGAGTCGATAGACCTGAGAAAGAGGAAATGCAGAAGTCCAAAAACAATACGGGTATTACATTCGACCTCTTATAAAAGAAGGTCGTCCCCGCAACTCACAATAACGGAAACAAGGTAACAACACAAAAAAAGCAACCGACAGAAAAATCTCCCATGGGCCTCTCAGAGTCGATCATAATATCTGTGCTGAAGCGCGAACTCCGAAAGTCTCGGTAGCCAATTCGCAAAATTGAATTCGGTGTCCCTCGAGTCCACACTTGAAACGCGTTACTGACGAGAAGGACAATTTACACGTGCACGCCCCCGGCACACCACGGTTGAAACACCTCGGCTCGGCATACCGAAAATACAAATTCTAGATACAATGGGGCATAACGTCGCAAAACAACATAGCGGAGATGCCAACTCAGCACAACAAGGAATCATAACACATATCATATACAACGATTACCATCGTAAGGTAATACACACACAGCAGCAACGACGGTATCGTTCGGCAACCCCAACGACCCGAATGATAACCAGCACATAATTACAACCATCATGAAACAATCACACATGTACACAAACGTACAAACCCAAGCTTCAATAGCTCACACTCGTGCGACAACACGCAAATCACCACGAGGCGACAATTAGAAAATACCAGTTCACACCTCTCACAGAGGGCTAGTACAACAAATTCGTGGCAACGCCTCGACGTTCATGCCACCAATTCGATCATACTCGGGAGCAAACATCATAACAACAAAGCAAACATCATACATACATTCCCAAACGCAAACGGGAATTGATAGGTTTTAAAAAAAATGACAACCACCTTTTGAAAATAATTTAGAAAAACACCGGTTGATCTTGAGTATCACCTTTCAAAAAAAGTACAAACGTGAAACATCGTTATCGAGACTTTGGAAAACCATTTTGCATTTGATAAAAATGAGGACACTTTTCTTTTGGTGAAAAACTCTCAGAAATATTCGACCCTCGGGTCTAAGTAAAAGTGTTTCTAAAACATTGAAAATATCTCAAAACATTTTGGTCCTCGAGGTAGGAGAATTTTGAATCATATTGTGGCACCTTGGAAGTACCACGAGAAAACAATTCGTTTTAAACGTACGTCTCGAAATTTATTTTCTAAGATACTCAAGGTTTTCGAAAATAATTCAATGGGCTAGAATGCCCAAAAATTTCAGTCAATTACACGGAACATTATAGCGCCGTGGGTCCCGCGCCGGAATCCACCAGGATAAAAACCATTTACAAAATACTAAATACCGTCATAAGAATTTCGCCAAAAAGATCAAGGCCATAATGCCAAAAACTCGGTTAAGGGAATCGGTTTTCGAAATAAAACTCAGTCGGTAAAATACCGAAAGTCATTACAAAAGAACTCACGCAGCGGATAAAAGAAATACAGTTCAACATGCACAATCCAGTAACACTACTCCTCATATGAACGAAATATGAGGGTCAAATGACCACATATCAAGAAATTAAAATCCATAAGAGGATTCCGTCACTTAACAAATAATCATAAAAATAGCTCGTGTCACACGAGGCACAACACAAAGAAGGGAGACTTACATCCACAGGTCGCACGAAGATGATGATCGCCCACAATACTAATCACGACCAACAAACTCAAATGACGCGTCGCGACACGACTCAGTCAGACAAAATCTGACAAGACAAAACTCAACAGACCCTACTTGACCCGACAACCTAGGTTTCCACAACCTAAGCTCCGATACCATTTATGTAACACCCCCAATCCGCTCAGGGATATTACACGCCGTAGAACCTTTCCTCAAGGATCTACCAGGCTGGTAACAACATCGAACAACTCAACAATGCCTTTAAGGCTAAAATGACTCAGTAGACCGATTTGGTCTTTCAATAAATACTTACAACTCAAACATAATACATGCCCACGCAGGGGTCGAATACAACACACTCCCGTACAACGGGAAAGAATACTGCAGCGGAAAATAAACTATAACTAAACCAATGACATCGAACGGGTCCTCGTGTGATTAGTATCGTTCGTGTTTCATCATCCTTCGTTCCGACCCTGTGTTATGCTCCCAAACCTGAATGCAAAAACAGACATCCACCCCCCGAATACTCGGGGGTTAGCAAAACTCCACTGTTTTGCTAGTGCAAGAACAAAGTGCAGATACGAGCCATACAATTCACATTCAACGAATAACAATAACCAGGAATCCTCAAAGATCCAAACGGAACAAAAAGCACTTCCCGAGGCAAGAGTGTGGTAAAATATTCTAAAACCGAAAGGTCGCAATTCAAGGGAAAACAACTGATAAAACCGTTTAAAATGCCATCGAGAGTTTTAATAGAAAACAACTTAGGATTATCAAATCCTTCTCTTTCCAAAAATCAACAGGGTCACAGCCCAAAGGTTTTGTTTTCACAAATAAAACCAACCATAATACACAAGGTTAAAACCCACGTCATGCGTCCTCGACGGACATAAAATACACACGCACCTGTGAAGTTTCACTCGTGAATCCAGGTCAAAGCCATTGAAATTCCCTCTGTGGTCCCGTCGAACCCTCCCGAGGTGAGCAAACACATTCACAAAACATAAGCAACCGCACTCCTGAATCCAGGGCTATACCATTGGACTCCCTCCGTGATCCCATCGGACCCTCCCGAGGTGAGCGAAAAACAATCACAAAATATACACACGTAGCGGTGAAGTTTCACTCGTGAATCCAGGTCGAAGCCATTGGAATTCCCTCCGTGGTCCCGTCGAACCCTCCCGAGGTGAGCAAACACATTCACAAAACATGTACTCGCATCGCCTAGGACCGGGACGAAGCCACAAATCCCACTCGAGGCCCCGTCGGACCCTCCCGAACTGGCTAGCGAAATACTCAAGCACCAAACGTCACCTAGGATCGGGACGAAGCCACGAATCGCACTCGAGGCCCCGTCGGACCCTCCCGAGCTGGCCGCGAAATAATCAAGCACAAGTAACATATCACACCAAGGATATCCAAACAATTCACCAAGAAGCATTAAACACTTAGCAAAACACCACGCCAAACCACAAGACACCAAAATGAAATAACATACGTCCACACGCAATACTAAGTGCAACATCAACATCAAACATATCCATAGAATTCATATAGTCATTCACAAACCACACCATTCACAAAACACACGCGTTTTGAAAGCAAGCCTTTAACAAGGCTAAACCGAATCTTTTGAAAGTTCATTTCAAATAACCAAACAAACACATTTAGACGGTCACCAATCATCATATCCACGAAACAAGAAAAGTATGGGCAAGGTACTTGCCTCGAGTAATCACAAACGCGAAGAATCGACCGAAGTAGGTTGGCACGAACCGACCACGAACCCGCCGACTCCACCGAACGCTAACCCGCGCCAATAAACTACGGACAACAATAACAACAATGAAAATGAATTCCAAAGTACGACCCAAAGTCGCTGAATTCAAAGAACAAACGACGAAAGTTCAAGGGTTTCCCCCAAAACGGCTAAGAACGCAAATCGATCGACCAAAACATGAAAATGGAACACTAAACCGAAATATGGATATACAATCCATAGGATATGTTTAACAACATCATTTGACAACAATAGGTTCGTCAAACATGGATAGAAAACGAAATCAAGAACAAAACTCCCAAAAAGTCAACTCTAGGTATTCAAGAAAAATACCTTGATTCGGTGAAGAACAATGGATTAGATGATGTTATAATCACCTAGGATACTCCAAAACACCTTGGATGGAGTAGAAATCGGCCAGGAGCCCAAGCCCTAGTCGCCCTCGTCTCAACCCGCGGAGGAAGAAGAATAAATGAAGAAAAATGAAGAGTAATGACTGCTGTCCAGTTTATATACTGGACAGCTTAGCGTGTGCTAATCCTACCTGATTAGCGTGCGTTATCGAAGCGTCAGAACAAAACGTTTTGCCAAAATGCACAGTTAGCGCGCGCTAGCCTCAAATGTTAGCGTGCGCTAACGAGACCCCCAGACCCAGTCCAGTAGCTCCTGGACTGCCCTGAAGTATCGGATAGCGCGCGTTACCTCCCCCCAGCGTGTGCTACCAATGCACCCTAGCGCGCGCTATGTTACCAAATAGCGTGCGTTAGCCAACGTTATAACCTAGTCCAGTAGCCTCTGAACTGTTTCTGATGCGAATTATCCCGGGAGAGGTGGATATGTATCGGTCGGAGTGTGCGTATGAATATCATAGCGGAAGTCTTTTTATGAGTATGGGTGTTTTGGATGTATTTTGTGGGAGTAATATCGAATATGACAATGAAAATTTGAACAAATGAAAAATGGAAGTAATATCGGAAAAAGTGATAATATCGATCAAGAAGACTTGAATGATCAAGAACAAGGGTTTATCGAATTAGACCTATAATTCGATAAGGTGATTTCTTCTCAAGACCTATTGAGAATCAATCAGATTAATACTCAAAAACGCGTCGAATAAAAATCAAGTTTCGATGAAAAGCATTCACCAAGAATAGAAAACACAATGTGTATTCTTATACTTCAACATTCATAATACTGTTATTACAAGGCTAATCAACTCCTACTTATAGGAGGTGAAGTCTTACAACTAAGGAATCAAACAAAAAAAATAAAATAATTCAAAGATTTATAAAATCTTTGAATAATCAAAACAAATCAAATAAAATACATACAAGAAACACAAATCACAAAATGGGGGAAGCACAATCCCTAAAATAAGTAAAAAGGAAAAGAGAAGTAAAAAATACACAAAAGTGTATAAAATATGTAGGCTGCTGGCAGGGACTCGACCGTGTCTCGTGACACGGCCGCGGCGCGGTCGACAGGCGCCGGCAGGGACTCGACCGTGTCCGCTTGACACGGTCGCGGCACGACAAGGACGTCTGACAGTGACTCGGCACGGGCGCGGCGCGACAAGGACCGGCAGTGACTCGACCGTGCGGCGTGACAAGGACGTTTGGCAGGACTCAACCGTGTTGCCTGGCACGGTCGGGTTGGTCCGAGAGCGAGATCTCCTTATCCGGAAGAGTGTGACTCGACCGTGTCGGACGACACGGTCGGGTTCGGCCGACAGTCAGTTTGGTTAATCCGGCACATCTCGGCACGGGCTGTGCCGGACGACACGGCCGAGTTAGGCCGCCAGTGCTCGGCATTTTCGGGCAGGTGCGATATTTTCTGGCAGGCTCGACATTTTCTGGCAGGCGACGACATTTTCCGGCAGGTTGTGTCATTTTCCGGCTTATGTCCGTTTTCTCGCCTAAAAATGTTGCCGTACGTGCATGACGCATTGTAAGGCCATTTACGTCGATCCTTGCTTCGTTTTATTTATTTGGACTAGTCAATTCCGTATCATCCCCTCCCCCTTTAAAGGGAATTGTCCTCAATTCCGAAATCCATTCGTCATCAAGATAACTAATTAAAGCCTCTAAGTACTTGATCTCGAAAATGTCCACAGTGCGTACATGGCCCAAAATCGTGAGACGATAGGTAGTGGGGGCCCCTCGAGAATCACCAACAAAATAGCTATCATTATTAATAAAATAATAATAATTATTCCGCCCGGTAATACCGATATCATGACATGAGTGGACATCTGAAATAGGATGCACGGTTAATTTCACATCGGGTTCATCCTCCAGAATTGGAAACACTGATAATTCCACATCGGGTTCACCATCAAGAATGGTAAACACAGGATTTATTACGGATTTCTCTTCATCAACTGGTTCCTCATCAAATGCTGGCGATCCGTCATAATCTGACCAACTCTCCGTTTCAATATTGTTGGACTCCTCCAATAATAGCTCATCACAAAATAATTTACTATCCTCAATTTGGTAATCATCCAAGACAATAAGTCCATTACGAGAAACTGAGTCATTATAAAAATTAGGCCCAAAGCTGTCATTTTCTTTTAATCGACCAATCTCAGTACCAAGCTCAATTTCCCTCTCACTAGAAAACATGGTTAGATTCGGTCTCTCACCTCGGTTAGGGATCATAGATTGAAGTGACATTGGTTTCAACACGATCCTCTTGTCCTTATCCCGCAACTCTTACTCGTTACTTCTTCCTCGATGTAAAACGTCTCTATCGAATAGCCATGGTCGTCCCAAGAGTAAATGGCATGCATCCATCGGTAGTACATCGCATAATATGTTGTCGACGTACGAACCCATGGTTAAGCCGACCCATACTTGTTTCGAGACTTTCACTTTACTCCCGTCATCGATCCAATGCAATGCGTATGGTTTTGGGTGAGTAGTTGTGATGAGTCCGAGCTTCGTCACCATCCCCCTTGACGCTACGTTGGTACAACTTCCTCCATCGATGATCACACTACACCATTTGTCCCCGACTTGACACTTGGTGTGGAAAATTTGATCCCGTTCTTCCGAATCATTTGAAACGGGTTTGACTTGTAAAGTACGAATAACTAAGGTTGTGTCATAGTTTGGAGCCTTGTAAGTTTCACATTCTTCTCCCTCGTCCTCCTCCACGTTGAAATTAAATACATCACCTAGTCTTTCTCCTTCGTCCTCGACTAGCAACTCGTCTCGGACTGTGATGGCTTCTCTGAGCGTCACAACTCGTTTGTTAGGACAAGTATTTTGATAGTGACCGAACCCTTGACATTTAAAACATCTTACTTTGGTTAGGCTCGTTTCCTTCGGTACGCCGGGGGTTTTAGAAGCCGTAGTAGGAATAGAAGTCGGTATCGTTGTGGTGATTGAACTCAAACTGGTACTTGGATCCTCGAACTTTGATGTAAACTCGGTTTTGGAAAACTTCACTTTTCTTTGAGCTTCTATCTTTATGCATAGTCCGCATAAAGTATCGAAATCTTCATATGGATATAACTCCACCGTGTTGGCTATATTTTTATTTAAGCCACGTAAAAAACATGACATCTTTTGCTCTTCGTTTTCTTCTAGCTCTCCCATCAAGACCAAACTTTCGAACTCTTCAAGATATTCACCAACACTTAGTCTGCCTTGCATGAAATCGACAATCTTCCGATATAAGGTTAACCGGTGTGATGTTGGCACATACATCTTACGAAGTTTTCTTTTTAAAGAATCCCACGAACGTATTTTTTCTTTTCCTTCCCGAGCTATCACAGTTAGGGCCGAAGCCACGGCACGAAGCCGTATCACAATTATGATAGTGTGCTACCTTGAGTCGGCCAACACAATAATGATGACTTACGTATGGGCATTGTACTCGACAGTCCTAATTCAATACCTCGATTACCTTAGAGTGGTCAATCGATAACAACGACACAACGGATGGGAACTATGCTCGACAGCCCCAATTCAATACCTCGATTGCCTTAGAATGGCCAACCGATAACAATGATGCAGCGGATGATTCAATACCTCGATTGCCTTAAAACGGTCAATCGATAACAATGATACAATGAATGATTGAACACTTCGATTTGCCTGAGAACGGCCAATCGATAACAATGACACGATGAATGAGTGAATA
Source organism: Orobanche coerulescens (assembly GCA_033398695.1). Classification (NCBI taxonomy): domain Eukaryota; kingdom Viridiplantae; phylum Streptophyta; class Magnoliopsida; order Lamiales; family Orobanchaceae; genus Orobanche; species Orobanche coerulescens. The sequence goes on from JAWKAU010000234.1 coordinate 71,494, forward strand.
CCTCGATTGCCTTAGAACGGCCAACCAATAACAATGATATGATGAATGATTGAACACCTCCATTGCCTTAGAACGGTCAATCGATAACAATGATACGAAGGATGTCTCGGCACCTTTAATCGGTTACCGACGACGAAGAAAAGAAATGAATACATCAACGCCTTTAATCGGCCAAAACAACATCAAGGACAAAACTCCAACATTAATAGCAATGATTACAACGACGTCTTAAATCGACATTAATATCAACAACAACGATCGATACATCGATACCGCGAACCGGTGATCGATAATAACATTAACAACGAGTATCACAATGCCTTGAACCGGCCATTAACGAACAATAAAAATATTTGGCATAATTGCCGAAAGGTATCGTATCGAACGATCTCTTAATATCAATGAATTCATGAAGAGACTAAGTCTCGGAATGATACAACACATTCATACACATATATGATAACATTAATCTCATTGACTAGTACAAGTATAAAACTTGCCTAAACCGAAGGCGATGAAATCCTTCCACGAACAACGAACGGCGTCCTCCGATAAATATAAGCACTCGAACAACCTTGAATGAAATACAATTCATTCAATAACACAATATCGAACGAAAACAACACAACAATCGAAGGAATCTCTTTGAGACATTTAATCGAACACTAAATGTTCAAAGTTCCTCAAGAACTTAAGAATCATCAATCGGGTTGAACGAATCGAAGATATGGATATACAATCCATAGAACATGATTAATAATGTTTACAAACATCAACTGATTCATCAAATTCGGACGGAAAATAAAATCAAAGCCAAAACTCCCAAAAATCAAATTTTAGGAGATTTCAAGAAATTACCTTGATTAGGATGAAGAATCCACAAACATGTTGTTAATCCACACCACAACTTGAATAAGACGAAATTATTTGAGTTTGATGATGCTAAATCGCCCAAAATATTGCCCACAAATCGCCCAAGGAGGAGAGGAAGAAGGAAAGTGATGAAATGAGGATGATTCCACAACAAAACGCTGATATAGGCAAAACTGTACTGTGTGCCGCGGCACAGGATGAGTGTGCCGCGGCCCACGACCAAAAGCGCCAAAGACATCGCTTTGTGCCACGGCCCGGCGGTAAGGCCGCGGCCCATGTACAACCGCTCCAAAGACAAAAAGGCACATGGTGCAGCCTTAGCTATTTCGACCATAACTCATTCGTCCGGACTCCGCTTGACTCAACGTTTGAACCATTGGAAAGCTAACTTGATTCTATATAATATTGAAAAGATTCAGAATTTTTGGAGTTTCCAAGGATTAATGGTGATTTTACAAAGTCGAACTCATACGTGGAAAAGTCGCTTAAGAACATGGAATTCAACAGAACGACACCGAGACGAACTCGGATGACAAAAAGTGTAGAATTAATCATTCTCAGAATGAGAAAGCGGTCACAATAGAGTTGCTAAGATGGAATTACACCAAAAAAAAAAATTATTGAAAATCGAAATCGCGGATATTACATACTACCCCCCTTAAAAGAAGTTTCGTCCCGAAACTTAAAACAAGTTGGAAGAAGAAATATCCCGCCAGGAAAACTCAATGAGATACACCAGAACTGAAAGCTCACTTCTCATCGGCATCGGATGCCCATACAAACACTGATTCACCTCCAAAGAAGAACAACAATGCACATATAGTCCTCGGAACCATATCTATCGCACGCCTAAGTCCCCATGACTTGACGTCTCGAATCACAATAAACAATCACCCAGATTATCACGAAATCTCGGTACAACACCAAAAGGAATGCATCAAACGATCTCAAAATCTCAAGATTCTCAAATACGATCATTATAAATAGATCAAAAATAAATGATCCACAACCACGATACATTATTACGGATTGAGTTATACAGTCATCCGAAAGACAAGGCTACATTTCAAATGTACCCAACATCGATATCCTCCATATCATCGATCTCCTCGATCCCAACGATTCAACGAAGACTCAAATCTGAACTCACCGCTTAATATGACCCCGAAAGGTTACCAAAAACGCGAGTGACTATGATGAATGATAAATGATTAGAAATCCGACAAGGATCAAGAATGACTCACCGAGGTGAACTAATAATGCAATGAGTGATAACTAAAATGAAATGATTGGAACCATTGCTCCCCGTGAAGTGAATGATTAGTTTGATAATTATAAGTCTCAACGTGATTGATATATGATGAATGACTTATGAGAATGATTGAACGGCGATGAAATGAATGATTATCCTATTACCGATCAAGAATTAACTTGCTCAAAACCGGTGATGAATGTCCTATTGTATCACAGTTAAGGCAGACAACAGTCGAACTCGTCGTCTGAGATGAAGATGCTCTCCCAGCACGAAGACGACTAGAAAACGATCTCTTGGACGTTGGAGTCCGATGTCCCTCTGACAACTCTTTCCATACCAAGACAGGAAAGTCACGTGATAATTACAGATCTCGTATGAAGATTGCATTATGATTACGAGATAGAATGATAACAATGAGCATACACGCTCTAACACAATGAATGCATTAATAATGCAATAAAACGATCGTCGACATGACGCCGGAATATGATAAGATCGCATGAAAGATCAAGTGAGGTGACAAGACTATCTGATGAAATTCCTGAAATGATTACCTTGAACAAGTTAACAAGGTTGAAAATTTGATTCACAAGATCAACAACTGAACCGTGAGATGGACTGGATGATTAATGAATTAATTGAACAATGAGATTGACTGAGTGATAATGAATTAACTGAGCGATGAGATTGACTGAGTGATGAATGAATCAACTGAGCGATGAGATTAACTGAGTGATGAATGAATTGACTGAGCAATGAGATTGACTGAGTGATGAATGAATTGACTGAACAATGATATTGACTGAGTGATGAATGAATTGACTGAACAATGAGATTGATTGAGTGATGAATGAATTGACTGAACAATGAGATTGACTGAGTAATTGATGAATTAATCTGAACAATGAGATTGACTAAGTGATGAAGGAGTTGACTGAGTGATGAATGAATTAACTGAGCAATGATATTAACTGGGTGATGAATGAATTAACTGAGTGATGAATGAATTATCTGAGAAATGATATTGACTGAGTGATGAACGAATTAACTGAGTGATGAATGATATTGACTGAGTGATGAATGAATTAACTGAGTGATGAGATCAAAATGATGATTGAGGATTATTAACTGATGAATGAGTTGATCCTTAATGCTTACACAAGTCACACGTGCTCCAAAACAATTAGTTATGAATCAATCATAACACTAATATCACATATAAGTTTCAACAAAGCATGAACAATTAATGACATGATGAATGTATGAACATAAAGAGAATCGAGTCCTTACACAGGTCATACGAAGCTTCGAGGTCTCACGATACTAGTCCCAACTAACGACGACTCGATGAATGAATGACTCGTGCAAATGCATTTCAATATTACGACTCACAAAACCCGACTATCGATTTTCATAACCTGACGGTCCCACTACTACCGCATCGGTAGAGCCACATAACTCACATATCGAGTATCTCACAACCCAAAAGCTCGATACCATCTTCTCGTAACACCCCAAATCCTATCAAGTTATTACGGGCCGTGGACCCCATGCCGAGATCCACCAAAGTAACATGACTAAAATACATTAAGTTAAACAACAAGGGGAAATCATAGTCCCTACCATGATATCCGACACAATATTCCGATAAGGAATTTCAACGACAACGATGGGCCTACATGGCCAAAAATAAAATACAACAACATCCATGAGCATCTGCTCGGGTAATACATAATGACAATGGCTGACAGACTGAAGAACACTCCAACTGACTGACCAACATGAACAACTCGGACTAGTATCGCTCGAATGCCTCATCGCCATCATCATGCCCTTGTGTCTCAACTCTCTCCTCGCAAGCACCTAAAACATAAAAACATGTTCCGCCCCCACGGGGTCAGTCATCCAGATAATGAACATCAAATACATGTATAACATGATATGCATCCAAAGGCAGAATGAAATGGTACAATGATAATAATAATACGAGATGCTCACAAACCAATATAAGAACCGAGCATTCGTGAAATACTATGCCCACGACATACTTTTAATACCTGTTCGACAGGTTAGAATGTAAATGCCCAATGGTGAATCATAATTATAGAGTACCACAATGAATTACATGACATGAACCAAACCAGAACTGAATTAATTATAAATCACAATGCCCGAAGGCTCCAATGAAATTACCAGGACAATAATAAAGGCTTAAAAGCCACTCAGCCGAAGCTGTCAAATATCACAATCACATGAAGCCAAAAGCGACCATGTTATTGATTAAGTGAAGCCACGACGGCCGTATAACCATTAGGGCGGGCCACGCACGGCCGTATCACGCTTAGGGCGAAGCCACGAACGGCCGTATCACGCTTAGGGCCGGGCCACGCACGGCCGTATCACAGTTAGGGCCGAAGCCACGACACAAAGCCGTATCACAGTTAGGGCCGAAGCCACGGCACGAAGCCGTATCACAATTATGATAGTGTGCTACCTTGAGTCGGCCAACACGATAATTATGACTCACGGATGGGCATTATACTCGACACTCCCAATTCAATACCTCGATTACCTTAGAGGGGTCAATCGATAACAACGACACAATGGATGGGAACTATCCTCGACAGCCCCAATTTAATACCTCGATTGACTTAGAATGGCCAACCGATAACAATGATGCAGCGGATGATTCAATACCTCGATTGCCTTAAAACGGTCAATCGATAACAATGATACAATGAATGATTGAACACTTCGATTTGCCTGAGAACGGCCAATCGATAACAATGACACGATGAATGAGTGAATACCTTGATTGCCTTAGAACGGCCAACCAATAACAATGATATGATGAATGATTGAACACCTGAATTGCCTTAGAACGGCCAATCCATAACAATGATACGAAGGATGTCTCGGCACCTTTAATCGGTTACCGACAATGAAGAAGAGAAATGAATACGTCAACGCCTTTAATTGGCGAAAACAACATCAAGGACAAAACTCCAACATTAATAGCAATGATTACAACGACATCTTAAATCGACATTAATATCAACAACAACGATCGACACATCGATACCGCGAACCGGTGATCGATAATAACATTAAGAACGAGTATCACAATGCCTTGAACCGGCCATTAACGAACAATAAAAACATTTGGCATAATTGCCTAAAGGTATCGTATCGAACGATCTCTTAATATCAATGAATTCATGAATAGACTATGTCTCGGAATGATACAACACATTCATACACATATATGATAACATTAATCTCATTGACTAGTACAAGTATAAAACTTGCCTCAACCGAAGGCGATGAAATCCTTCCACGAACAACGAACGGCGTCCTCCGATAAATATAAGCGCTTGAACAACCTTGAATGAAATACAATTCATTCAATAACACAATATTGAACGAAAACAACACAACGATCGAAGGAAACTCTTTGAGACATCTAATCGAACACTAAATGTTCAAAGTTCCTCAAGAACTTAAGAATCATCAATCGGGTTGAACGAATCGAAGATATGGATATACAATCCATAGAACATGATTAATAATGTTTAAAAACATCAACCGATTCATCAAATTCAGACGGAAAATGAAATCAAAGCTAAAACTCCCAAAAATCAAATTTTAGGAGATTTCAAGAAATTACCTTGATTAGGATGAAGAATCCACAAACATGTTGTTAATCCACACCACAACTTAAAGAAGGTGAAATTATTGAGTTTGGTGATGCTAAATCGCCCAAAATATCGCCCACAAATCGCCCAAGGAGGAGAGGAAGAAAGAAAGTGATGAAATGAGGATGATTCCACAACAAAACGCTGATATAGGCAAAACTGTACTGTGTGCCGCGGCACAGGATAGTCTGCCGCAGCCCACGGCCAAAAGCGCCCGACATCGCTTTGTGCCGCGGCCCGGCGAGAAGGGGCCCGCATGCATGCCCGCCCAAAGACAAAAAGGCACATGGTGCACCCTTAGCTATTTCGACCATAACTCCTTCGTCCGGACTCTGATTGACTCACCGTTTGAATCATTGGAAAGCTAACTTGATTATCTATAATATTGAAAAGATTCAGAATTTTTGGAGTTTCCAAGGATTAATGGTGATTTTATAAAGTCAAACTCATACGTGGAAAAGTCGCTTAAGAACACGGAATTCAACAGAACGACACCGAAACGAACTCGGATGACAAAAAGTGTAGAATTAATCATTCTCAGAATGAGGAAACGGTCACAATAGAGTTGCTAATATGGAATTAACGAGAAAAAAAATATATTGGAAATCGAAATCGCGGATATTACATACTACCCCCCTTAAAAGAAGGTTCGTCCCGAAAATTAAAACAAGTTGGGAGAAGCAATATCCCGCCAGGAAAACTCAATGAGATACACCAGAACTGAAAGCTCGCTTCTCATCGGCATCGTATGCCCATACAAACACTGATTCACCTCCAAAGAAGAACAGCAACACATATAGTCCTCGGAACCATATCTATCGCACGCCCAAGTCCCCATGACTTGACGTCTCGAATCAGAATAAACAATCACCCAGATTATCACGAAATCTCGGTACAACACCAAAAGGAATGCATCAAACGATCTCAAAATCTCAAGATTCTCAAATACGATCATTATAAATAGATCAACAATAAATGATCCACAACCATGATACATTATTACGGATTGAGTTATACAGTCATCCGAAAGACAAGGCTACATTTTAAATGTACCCAACATCGATATCCTCCATATCATCGATCTCCTCGATCCCAACGATTCAACGAAGACTCAAATCTGAACTCACCGCTTAATATGACCCCGAAAGGTTACCAAAAACGCGAGTGACTATGATGAATGATAAATGATTAGAAATCCGACAAGGATCAAGAATGACTCACCGAGGTGAACTAATAACGCAATGAGTGATAACTCAAATGAAATGATTGGAACCATTGTTCCCCGTGAAGTGAATGATTAGTTTGATAATTATAAGTCTCAACGTGATTGATATATGATGAATGACTTATGCGAATGATTGAACGGCGATGAAATGAATGATTATCCTATTACCGATCAAGAATTAACTTGCTCAAAACCGGTGATGAATGTCCTATTGTATCACAGTTAAAGCAGACAACAGTCGAACTCGTCGTCTGAGATGAAGCTGCTCTCCCAGCACGAAGACGTCTATAAAACGATCTCTTGGACGTTGGAGTCTGATGTCCCTCTGACAACTCTTTCCATACCAAGACAGGAAAGTCACGTGATAATTACAGATCTCGTATGAAGATTGCATTATGATTACGAGATAGAATGATAACAATGAGCATACACGCTCTAACACAATTAATGCATTAATAATGCAATAAAACGATCGTCGACATGATGCCGGAATATGATAAGATCGCATGAAAGATCAAGTGAGGTGATAAGACTATGTGATGATTTTCGTGAAATGATTACCTTGAACAAGTTAACAAGGTTGAAAATTTGATTCACAAGATCAACAACTGAACCGTGAGTTGGACAGGATGATTAATGAATTAATTGAACAATGAGATTGACTGAGTGATAATGAATTAACTGAGCGATGAGATTGACTGAGTGATGAATGAATCAACAGAGCGATGAGATTAACTGAGTGATGAATGAATTGACTGAGCAATGATATTGACTGAGTGATGAATGAATTGACTGAACAATGCGATTAACTGAGTGATGAATGAATTGACTGAGCAATGAGATTGACTGAGTGATTGATGAATTAATCTGAACAATGAGATTGACTAAGTGATGAAGGAATTGACTGAGTGATGAATGAATTAACTGAGCAATGATATTAACTGGGTGATGAATGAATTAACCGAGTGATGAATGAATTATCTGAGTAATGATATTGACTGAGTGATGAACGAATTAACTGAGTGATGAATGATATTGACTGAGTGATGAATGAATTAACTGAGTGATGAGATCAAAATGATGATTGAGGATTATTAACTGATGAATGAGTTGATCCTTAATGCTTACACAAGTCACACGTGCTCCAAAACAATTAGTCATGAATCAATCATAACACTAATATCACATATAAGTTTCAACAAAGCATGAACAATTAATGACATGATGAATGTATGAACATAAAGAGAATCGAGTCCTTACACAGGTCATACGAAGCTTCGAGGTCTCACGATACTAGTCCCAACTAACGACGACTCGATGAATGAATGACTCGTGCAGTCGTACTAATATTACGACTCACAAAACCCGATCGGCCCGTTGTCATAACTGACAGCCCCACTACTACCGCATCGGTAGAGCCACATAACTCACATATCGGGAATCTCACAACCCAAAAGCTCGATACCATCTTACGCAAAACCCCAAATCCTATTGGGTTATTACAGTGCCGTGGACCCCACGCCAGGAGATCCACCAGGCGAACATGACTAAAATACATTAAATTAAACAACAAGGGGAAATCATAGTCCCTACCATGATATCCGACACAATATTCCGATAAGGAATTTCAACGACAACGATGGGCCTACATGGCCAAAAATAAAATACAACAACATCCACGAGCATCTGCTCGGGTAATGCATAATGACAATGACTGGCAGACTGAAGAACACTCCAACTGACTAACCAACATGAACAACTCGGACTAGTATCGCTCGAATGCCTCATCGCCACCATCATGCCCTTGTGTCTCAACTATCTCCTCGCAAGCACCTAAAACATAAAAACATGTTCCGCCCCCACGGGGTCAGTCATCCAGATAATGAACATCAAATACATGTATAACATGATATGCATCCAAAGGCAGAATGAAATGGTACAATGATAATAATAATACGAGATGCTCACAAACCAATGTAAGAACCGAGCATTCGTGAAATACTATGCCCACGGCATACTATTAATACCTGTTCGACAGGTTAGAATGTAAATGCCCAATGGTGAATCATAATTATAGAGTACCACAATGAATTACACGACATGAACCAAACCAGAACTGAATTAATTATAAATCACAATGCCCGAAGGCTCCAATGAAATTACGAGGACAATAATAAAGGCTTAAAAGCCACTCAGCCGAAGCTGTCAAATATCACAATCACATGAAGCCAAAACAGCCTGCAGCTGTTATTGATTAGGGCCGAAGCCACAGCACGAAGCCGTATCACCATTAGGGCTGAAGCCACGGCACGAAGCCGTATCACAGTTAGGGCCGAAGCCACGGCACGAAGCCGTATCACAGTTAGGGCCGAAGCCACGGCACGAAGCCGTATCACAGTTAGGGCCGAAGCCACGACACAAAGCCGTATCACAGTTAGGGCCGAAGCCACGGCACGAAGCCGTATCACAATTATGATAGTGTGCTACCTTGATTCGGCCAACACGATAATGTTGACTCACGGATGGTCATTATACTCGACAGTCCCAATTCAATACCTCGATTACCTTAGAGTGGTCAATCGATAACAACGACACAATGGATGGGAACTATCCTCGACAGCCCCAATTTAATACCTCGATTGACTTAGAATGGCCAATCGATAACAATGATGCAGCGGATGATTCAATACCTCGATTGCCTTAAAACGGTCAATCGATAACAATGATACAATGAATGGTTGAACACTTCGATTTGCCTGAGAACGGCCAATCGATAACAATGACACGATGAATGAGTGAATACCTCCATTGCCTTAGAACGGCCAACCAATAACAATGATATGATGAATGATTGAACACCTCAATTGCCTTAGAACGGCCAATCGATAACAATGATACGAAGGATGTCTCGGCACCTTTAATCGGTTACCGACAATGAAGAAGAGAAATGAATACATCAACGCCTTTAATCGGCCAAAACAACATCAAGGACAAAACTCCAACATTAATAGCAATGATTACAACGACGTCTTAAATCGACATTAATATCAACAACAACGATCGATACATCGATACCGTGGTGATTTTACAAAGTCGATCACAGTTAGGGCCGAAGCCACGTCACGAAGCCGTATCACAGTTAGGGCTGAAGCCACGGCACGAAGCCGTATCACAATTATGATAGTGTGCTACCTTGAGTCGGCCAACACGATAATGATGACTCACGAATGGGCATTATACTCGACAGTCCCAATTCAATACCTCGATTACCTTAGAGTGGTCAATCGATAACAACGACACAATGGATGGGAACTATCCTCGACAGCCCCAATTTAATACCTCGATTGACTTAGAATGGCCAATCGATAACAATGATGCAGCGGATGATTCAATACCTCAATTGCCTTAAAACGGTCAATCGATAACAATGATACAATGAATGGTTGAACACTTCGATTTGCCTGAGAACGGCCAATCGATAACAATGACACGATGAATGAGTGAATACCTCGATTGCCTTAGAACGGCCAACCAATCACAATGTTATGATGAATGATTGAACACCTCAATTGCCTTAGAACGGCCAATCGATAACAATGATACGAAGGATGTCTTGGCACCTTTAATCGGTTACCGACAATGAAGAAGAGAAATGAATACATCAACGCCTTTAATCGGCCAAAACTTCATCAAGGACAAAACTCCAACATTAATAGCAATGATTACAACGACGTCTTAAATCGACATTAATATCAACAACAACGATCGATACATTGATACCGCGAACCGGTGATCGATAATAACATTAACAACGAGTATCACAATGCCTTGAACCGGCCATTAACGAACAATAAAAACATTTGGCATAAATGCCTAAAGGTATCGTATCGAACGATCTCTTAATATCAATGAATTCATGAATAGACTATGTCTCGGAATGATACAACACATTCATACACATATATGATAACATTAATCTCATTGACTAGTACAAGTATAAAACTTGCCTCAACCGAAGGCGATGAAATCCTTCCACGAACAACGAACGGCGTCCTCCGATAAATATAAGCGCTTGAACAACCTTTAATGAAATACAATTCATTCAATAACACAATATCGAACGAAAACAACATAACGATCGAACGAAACTCTTTGAGACATCTAATCGAACACTAAATGTTCAAAGTTCCTCAAGAACTTAAGAATCATCAATCGGGTTGAACGAATCGAAGATATGGATATACAATCCATAGAACATGATTAATAATGTTTATAAACATCAACCGATTCATCAAATTCGGACGGAAAATGAAATCAAAGCTAAAACTCCCAAAAATCAAATTTTAGGAGATTTCAAGAAATTACCTTGAGTAGGATGAAGAATCCACAAACATGTTGTTAATCCACACCACAACTTGAAGAAGATGAAATTATTGAGTTTGGTGATGCTAAATCGCCCAAAATATCTCCCACACATCGCCCAAGGAGGAGAGGAAGAAGGAAAGTGATGAAATGAGGATGATTCCACAACAAAACGCTGATATAGGCAAAACTGTACTGTGTGCCGCGGCACAGGATAGTGTGCCGCAGCCCACGTCCAAAAACTGCCCAGCACACTGCCTTTGTGCCGCGGCCAGCGGTACAGCCCGCTCAAGCACAAAAAGGTACATGGTGCAGCCTTAGCTATTTCGACCATAACTCCTTCGTACGGACTCCGATTGACTCACCGTTTGAACCATTGGAAAGCTAACTTGATTATCTATAATATTGGAAAGATTCAGAATTTTTGGAGTTTTCAAGGATTAATGGTGATTTTATAAAGTCGAACTCATACGTGGAAAAGTCGCTTAAGAACACGGAATTCAACAGAACGATACCGAAACGAACTCGGATGACAAAAAGTGTAGAATTAATCATCCTCAGAATGAGGAAACGGTCATAATAGAGTTCCTAATATGGAATTAAACCAGAAAAAAAAATTATTGGAAATCGAAATCGCGGATATTACATACTACCCCCCTTAAAAGAAGTTTCGTCTCGAAAATTAAAACAAGTTGGGAGAAGCAATATCCCGCCAGGAAAACTCAATGAGACACACCAGAACTGAAAGCTCGCTTCTCATCGGCATCGGATGCTCATACAAACACTGATTCACCTCCAAAGAAGAACAGCAACACGTATAGTCCTCGGAACCATATCTATCGCACGCCCAAGTCCCCATGACTTAAAGTCTCGAATCAGAATAAACAATCACCCAGATTATCACGAAATCTCGGTACAACACCAAAAGGAATGCATCAAACGATCTCAAAATCTCAAGATTCTCAAATACGATCATTATAAATAGATCAACAATATTTGATCCACAACCATGATACATTATTACGGATTGAGTTATACAGTCATCCGAAAGACAAGGCTACATTTCAAATGTACCCAACATCGATATCCTCCATATTATCGATCTCCTCGATCCCAACGATTCAACGAAGACTCAAATCTGAACTCACCGCTTAATATGACCCCGAAAGGTTACCAAAAATGCGAGTGACTATGATGAATGATAAATGATTAGAAATCCGACAAGGATCAAGAATGACTCACCGAGGTGAAATAATAACGCAATGAGTGATAACTCAAATGAAATGATTGGAACCATTGTTCCCCGTGAAGTGAATGATTAGTTTGATAATTATAAGTCTCAACGTGATTGATATATGATGAATGACTTATGCGAATGATTGAACGGCGATGAAATGAATGATTATCCTATTACCGATCAAGAATTAACTTGCTCAAAACCGGTGATGAATGTCCTATTGTATCACAGTTAAAGCAGACAATGATCGAACTCGTAAATGCGAGATGAAGATGCTCTCCCAGCACGAAGACGACTAGAAAACGATATCTTGGACGTTGGAGTCCGATGTCCCTCTGACAACTCTTTCCATACCGAGGCAGGAAAGTCACGTGATAATTACAGATCTCGTATGAAGATTTCATTATGATTACGAGACGGAATGATAACAATGAGCATACACGCTCTAACACAATGAATGCATTAATAATGCAATAAAACGATCGTCGACATGATGCCGGAATATGATAAGATCGCATGAAAGATCAAGTGAGGTGACAAGACTATCTGATGATATTCCTGAAATGATTACCTTGAACAAGTTAACAAGGTTGAAAATTTGATTCACAAGATCAACAACTGAACCGTGAGACGGACTGGATGATTAATGAATTAATTGAACAATGAGATTGACTGAGTGATAATGAATTAACTGACCGATGAGATTGACTGAGTGATGAATGAATCAACTGAGCGATGAGATTAACTGAGTGATGAATGAATTGACTGAGCAATGATATTGACTGAGTGATGAATGAATTGACTGAACAATGAGATTAACTGAGTGATGAATGAATTGACTGAGCAATGAGATTGACTGAATGATGAATGAATTGACTAAACAATGAGATTGACTGAGTGATGAATGAATTAACTGAGCAATGAGATCGACTGAGTGATGAATAAATATAAGCGCTCGAACAACCTTGAATGAAATACAATTCATTCAATAACACAATATCGAATGGAAACAACACAACGATCGAAGGAAACTCTTTGAGACATTTAATCGAACACTAAATGTTCAAAGTTCCTCAAGAACTTAAGAATCATCAATCGGGTTGACGAATCGAAGATATGGATATACAATCCATAGAACATGATTAATAATGTTTACAAACATCAACCGATTCATCAAATTCGTACGGAAAATGAAATCAAAGCCAAAACTCCCAAAAATCAAATTTTAGGTGATTTCAAGAAATTACCTTGATTAGGATGAAGAATCCACAAACATGTTGTTAATCCACACCACAACTTGAATAAGATGAAATTATTTGAGTTTGATGATGCTAAATCGCCCAAAATATCGCCCACAAATCGCCCAAGGAGGAGAGGAAGAAGGAAAGTGATGAAATGAGGATGATTCCACAACAAAACGCTGATATAGGCAAAACTCTACTGTGTGCCACGGTACAGGATGAGTGTGCCACGGCCCACGGCCAAAAACTGCCCAGCACACTGCCTTTGTGCCGCGGCCCGGCCATAAGGGGCCGCAGCCCGCGGTACAGCCCGCTCCAGCACAAAAAGGCACATGGTGCAGCCTTAGCTATTTCGACCATAACTCCTTCGTCCTAACTCCGATTGACTCACAGTTTGAACCATTGAAAAGCTAACTTGATTCTATATAATATTGAAAAGATTCAGAATTTTTGGAGGTTCCAAGGATTAATGGTGATTTTACAAAGTCGAACTCATACGTGGAAAAGTCGCTTAAGAACACAGAATTCAACAGAACGACACCGAGACGAACTCGGATGACAAAAAGTATAGAATTAATCATTCTCGGAATGAGGAAACGGTCACAATAGAGTTGCTAAGATGGAATTAAACCAGAAAAAAAAATTATTGGAAATCGAAATCGCGGATATTACACCGATACCACGTTGTCACGGGATAACTCTTGCATAGTCGATCTCGTGTGACACTCAGTTCACTTCTAGCTAATTCAGGCTAACTCCAATCCTTATGATGTACTAACGGACTTGGAAAGCAAGAAGCTAAGGGTTAAAGACTACAAGGTAAGAAGAGGTTTTGTATTATGTGAACTTCAAAGATTACAAGCACTTCTTGATTACACTCCTTGATGATACTTCTTGATGATGCTTCTTGATGATCTTTATGATGGTCTTGGAGCAAATGATCTCCCCCTATTTATACATCTCCCGCGCACGTCGGTCGCGTTTGGAATCCCATGCCCGCGCCCGACATCCTTGCTTGAGTCTTGCCTCGCGACTCGACCTCGCCTCGTCATCTTTCCTTATTCCGAGCACTGCTTGCTCGTCCGGCCTTGCCCACGCTCCATGCACTGCCGGATAGTCCTGTACATGTCCCTACTGGAATGCCCAAGTGTCCTGAACACTAAGGCATGTTGTCCCATGGGCGAACCGCCTCCCATAGCGGTGCCTGTGTTCCTCCCATGGCTTCTTCACATGGTTGTCCGTCCGACCATGCTGCTGCTTATAAGGCTGAACCTCCATTTCCAGCATGATGCCTTCTAGGGCGTCTTGCTCATGCTTGATCTTCAACACCTCGTGCGACCGGACCTGCACGTCTATCCCGTCATCAACTTTCTGCCGTGACACCGAGGTTGGTAGCTTTCGGCGCGGATGTGGACAGGTGAGTCAACAGATGGATTTACGTACCTTATACAGGGTGTATTACGTACGTAATACGAGTATTATACTGTAGCAAGTCAACGTACGTATTACATATGCAACGGATTAAGTGTTACGTACGTTACGGAGTAGCCGTTCGAGTCGTGGCCGAGAGGACCTGCAGTGGCCGATCACTGTCGGCAGTGACTCGCTGGATGGCCGAGCATGGCCGGCCGTGACTCATAGGGATGGCCGATCATTGTCGACAGTGACTCTCTGGGCGTCAGGCCTAGCCGATTACGGCCGTAAGGACGTGTCCGGTAACGGCCGTAAGGGTCCGTTACATACGTAAGGCAGGGGCGGTTACGGTCGTAATGGTTCCGACAGAAATGGGCAGTGGGCAGGCCATGGACGGTTACGTACGTAAGCCACGGCTAGTTACGGCCATAATGGTTCGGCAGGTCCCGCCTATTTAAAGGCCTGGACCGAGTCATCCGGCCATTTTCATGTTTTCTCTTCGTTTCTTCGCGATTTCTTCAGCAAAATGGATGAATTTGAGTAAGAACATCATAGAGAAACATGTTTGGAAGTTGGAATCATGGATTAACATCATCTTACACCCGGATTGAAGATAAGAATACCTACACTTTTGGTTTTTGGATGTTCTTGAGGTTTCTTGGTGTTTTGGCCGATTTGTTTCGTTTTGATTCAGATTGTTGATTGAACTTGATTGTAAACTCGTAATCATTCAATACTCTTGAAGTTTTGTGGAACGAATTCGAGTATTCCTTTGAATAATATATTGAATTAGACTATGCCTTCAAAATGTTCGATGAAATGTCTAAATGAGTAGAACTTGGAAAATTCTACACGTTTTCATATGAATGATGGTTGAATTGATATTGTTGTGATGATTATTGGTATTTACGAGAATTTTGTTAAGGGAAGATAATGAATTGATGATCAAATGCCTTGATTATGTCCTTATGGTTATGGAATCGTAGTATTCTCGATGTTCTTGGTAGTTTGTTGCGATTCATGATGTTATGAGAAGTATATATGTTGAAGAACATGATTATATACACCTTGAATTGTGAATAAGGATTGGTTAGATGTTAGAACACATCGGATTATGTCGTTTGAGGATTTTGAATGTGACGTCGGAATAAGTTGTGTTCTTAAGGAACTCTTGGATTATATGAATTGTTGAACATGTTTAAGAGGTGTTGGTGTTTTAGATATGAATATGGAATATTCATATCTAGAACTAAGTTACGTGTGTTGTTACCCAAAATATTATCTGGAGATGATATTGCTGGAAAGGTCGAGTAACAAACAAATGCGAGACCACTTCCCTGGAAAAATAAATAACACAAGATTTGTCGGGGTTGTTAATCCCGGGCTTGAATGCTCTCGCGAGATGTTATTAATATAGATACTTTGGAGTACAAATATTAATGTTAGAATCTATTACAATGAGTGTAAAGACTTCTAGTTATCTTAGCTGTAGAGCGTGAAGATTGCCGGAAGAACCAGATATGAAGCTCTGTGTGTTCTTGCTTTAGATGTTCTATATGTATGAATGAATATCACTATGTATATGTAAGTATTCGTCAGATGAGTTTTAGTTCTCTGTACGTTTTTTCGCTGTATTCTCGATGATCCTAGGCCACTGTTGGAGGCCTGCTATTTATAGGAGACAAGGTTGTTGGGTCCTCTCCGGCGATCGCGGGCGACCGCCGTATTCTATATTAGAATAATATGGGTGATCGTCCTATCACGTGGGGCTGTTTTCTTAAAGTCTGAGGCTGCTGCTGGCAGCCAGCTGTGCGAGCCAATGGGAAGCCTGCACGCGTCCTGAGTCGCTGTCTGGAGAGGACCCACCTTGTACCTTTCGGCGGGCTTGTCGGTAGGTGAAAGGTTGGTGACACGCTGGGGGCAAAGGCCTTATCTTGCGGCGCCTTTTGTGGATCTGCAAGTGGGTCCAAGTCCGAGATTCGGTCTTCGAATACTTTGACGGGTGTCGAGTTCACATGCAGTATGGGACGATCGTCCACGGTCAGGTATCATCGGCGATCGCCAGATGCCTATAGACGATCACCTTTGAACGCCGATCACTAGGTGCTTGTCCAGCGTCCGTCTTCTTTGACTGACTTCTGACAATCGTGCCGATCGCCATCAAGGCGTATAAATCGCCGCACAACAATTGCCCCCCAGCTCGCTCCGATGTTGAAAACATGGGGTAGGTGGCACTGTTGGTGATCGCCTGTTTTATACGATTGGCTAGTCTGCTTATGATAAGGAAAATCGTCGCCTGGACGATCTGATTTCGAACTCGGGCGATCTCCTTATGCGCTGGAAATAGCGGGAAATGGAGGCGGGCTCTTGAAACGTTGCAGGGACACGCGTCGCGCTATCTTTGGGGGAGTCCGGCGGTTTTGTCAGACTTTTCATCTGGCGTGCCCTCGAAACGACGCGTACGCTGGTTTTGAGGGCTGCATTTAATGTGTCCCCCCCGACGGTTGCACTCCAGCCCTCGGGATTTAGCCTATTTGCACAAAGGTACCTGCACTCGCCTATAAAAGGGCTAGGGCCATTATACTTCCATTCTTTATGCGCCCCTGCTTTTCAATCGAGATTTTGCTGAATTTTTTCGAAGATTCTTGCGCTGACCGACTTTCCTTTTAGGTAAGAACACAAATTTTCTCTTCCCCTTTACTCTTAAGATCCTGTCTGGAGGAGGATCTAAAACATTCGAGGTCGGTAGCTCCTCTGCCGTCGTGGCTTCGCCTGACCGGGAGGAAACCCCCGTGGGTCTTCATATGGAAACGGCCGTTGAGGCCATTCGTGCGGGGATTGCGCCCGTGGAGATTGAAGAGCTTTTCAATGAAGATGACGTGGCGAGATCGGCGGCAGCGACGAGGCAGAGGGATCCGCCGGTGGATGAGGATGATGCGGTGAGGCTATACTGGGAGCAATACAGCGTTTTCGGCCGGGCCTTTTTGGACTTCGCCGGTCTCATGGAGGGGATTGCCGGACTGTGTCCCGAGTTTGATTTCGAGGCATATTCCGCCGCTCACCCCTATGAATTAGTGAGGCGGACGGCATTTCGGGCTGCTGACCCTTCTCTGTGGACTCTTGGTCAAATTCGGAGCTCAGCGACCAAGAAAGACTGGAGTCGCTGGAGGGCGAAATTCCATATTCCCTCTGACGTCTCGCTGCACGTGCCCTCGGAGAGTGAATGTGCCGATCAACCTCCCGAGGGTCTGGTCGTCGTTAATGAGATGATTATGGAGGCCGGTCTGCGGTTCCCCTTGCCGTTCGCCGTGTCGTGTTTGTTGATCGCCTGGAATTTGGCGCCGCTCCAGCTGACGCCGAACGCCTGGCTACAGATCATTAGCACTTTGACAATTTTTGGCGGTCACCAGTTGTTTCGTCTCCCTTCTGCGATGGAAATGAACTATCTCTTCAAATTCATTGCGCAGAAGGGGTCGGTCGGCGGTTATCACATTCAAGGTCAAATGGGAAGAGTGGTCCTCGGGGTGCCGAACAGGACTCAGGGTGACCTGGCAAAATGGTGCTGGGTCGGCGGAGCGTGGAGGTCGGCGTCGAGTGATAGGCCGGAGGAAGCGTTGGAGATCCCCACCAATTTTCGGGAGAGGAATCAAAGTAAGGGTTTTAACTCTCCCTTTGATCGGATACGTCTTGGACTGATCTAATTTTGTTTCCTTTTTGCTGGCTCCCTTGTCCCAGCGATTGTCGACCTTCCTTTCGATTTTCTGATCGTCTGGGAGCGAATTCGAAGTCTGCCGGACTCCTTCATTGACGTTCGCTCAGTCAACCAAGAACTCCATCGGTTGGGAGCTCGGTTGTTTCGCTACCCTCGCCATCTGAAGGTTCTAGGTATGAAGTCTTACTTCCTTTCTTCTATATGACGATCGTCTGATTTGAAGTAGATGTCTAACTTTGTTTGAACTTCTTCTTTGACAGAGATCCATTTCCCCCGTTACGCCAAACCACCGCAAAAGATCGCAATGTCGAACCCCAGTCTGTTGGGTCGCCTTCATCAGGGAAAGAAGACGGGTCGTGCCCCTACAACGACGTCTCGTCCCGTCCCTGCGGTGAGGCCTGCTACGGTGCCGGTCATCGAGCCGGAAGTTCGGGAGGAAGAACAACTCCAGTGCAACCGCAAGAGGCGGAGGCCGGAGGAGTCCCTGCCGACTGCTTAGGCGGACATATCTATCTTGGAGCCGCCGGTTCCCGCGGTGCCTATCTCTGCTGTTCCGATGGCAGAGGGGTCCAGCCCCAGGCCCTTGACCAGCTTCCTGAAAACTGCGGCGGTCGCCGAAGCTGAAACTCCTTGGGGCAAGCCCTTTTTTGGCCGCGACCCCGAGTTGGTCAACAGGTAAGACCGGTTTGATCTTTCTGAGTTAGGCTATTTGTGTAAGGCATATACTAACTCCTTTGTTTCTATTTGTTTGTGTTGCAGGGTCCGTCTTGCGGACCCGGATGTCTCGCCGATGGTGTTGGATTTCTTGGCGAGCAAGTCTCCGCGCTAGTCCCTCGAGGTTCCTTCTTATGTCTCCCGGGCCATCAACTCTCTTCCTAAGGCCTGGACGACCGACCTCGATGCAATCGCTCGTCGGCGGTCTGGAGATGCCATGCAGGCGACGTGTAATACCCGGTTGTGATTCAGTCATTATCATTCAGTAATTTCATTCGGTAATTGTTTTTTTGGCAGAAGTCCATCTTGGTGACTCTATTGTTACCTTTTTGTCATTCCGAGAATGATTAATTCTACACTTTTGTCATCCGAGTTCGTCTCGGTGTCGTTCTGTTGAATTCCATGTTCTTTAGCGACTTTTCCACGTATGAGTCCGACTTTGTTAAATCACCATTAATTTTTGGAAACTCCAAAAATTCTGAATCTTTGCAATATTATAAAGCATCGAGTTAGCTTTCTAATGGTTCAAATGGTTAGTCAATCGGAGTCCGGACGAGGGAGTTATGGTCGAAATATCTAAGTCACTCTCATTTTCCAGATTTGGCCGAGCAGCCTGTACCGTGGGCCGCGGCACACTGTCGAGTCACTGCCGCGGCACACCTGTCCGGGCCGCGACACACTCGTGTTGCAATTGTTCTGGCCAGCCCGTCTGTACTGTGAGCCGCGGCTCATGCCGACAGGGCCGCGGCACACTGCCGAGTCACTGTCGCGGCACATTCGACCGGGCCGCGGCACACTGCCAATCACTGGGGGCAATTTTGGCCCTGTGCTGCGGCACACTTCGGCTGGGCCACGGCACACAGAGCAGTCAGCGCTATAATTGCGTTTTTTCTGCGAGTTCAACTCATTTCTTCCATTTCCCTTCAACTCATCTGAGAGAGAAGGCTTGAGGGGGAGGATATTCATCATCAATCACTTGAGTATTCATTTTTCATCATTTTCATTCGGTTGTGGAGCTCGGATTGTCGATCTAACGCGATTTCATCGGATTAAAGTACTTGAATCTTCAAAGGTAATTTCTCCAACATCTTGGATTTCGATTTGTTTTGAGATATGATGTTTTGGATGTTAAGATCATGTTGTATGAAGTGAAATACACATGATTATGGATATGTTTGATTATTCATTGGATTATTGAAGAATTATTCAAGAACACTTTGAATATTGAGTTGGATTTGGGGGGTTTCGATTAATCGTTGTTGTAATCACGAATTTGATTATTCATATTGGATTATTGATCGTATTGAAGATGTTTTGTTGGTTGGAAACACTTCTTGGGGATTTGATGTTGGTATTATTGAGGTTTGATTATAAACAATCGAAGTTTGGCCACAAAGTGTTCGATATAATGCCCCAATGAACCTGGTTTAATCGTATCGACGTTTTGAGTTCGTTATATTCGTGTTTGATTTGTATATTGAATGTATTGTTGGTAATTGTATTATTCAAGGTTGTTCGAGCGGCCGATAATTTCATTAAGGACGTTGATCGTGGAAGTACCTTCTTGCCTTCGGTTTGAGGCAAGTTTTATACTTGTACTAGTCAATGAGATTAATGTCATCATATATGTGTATGAATGTGTTGTCTCATTCCGAGACTTAGTCCCTTCATGAATTCATTCATATTAAGAGATCGTTTGATACGATACCTTTCGGCAACTATGCCAAATGTTTATTATTGTCCGTTAATGGCCGATTCAAGGCATTGTGATACTCGTTATTAATGTCATTGTCGATAGCCGGTTCGCGGTATCGATGTATCGATTATTGTTAATATTGATGTCAATCTAATACATCGTTCAGATCGTCGTTATTCATGTTGGGGTTGTCATTAAAACTGTATTGGCCGATTAAAGGCATTGGCGTATTCATTTCTCATCATCGTCGTCGGTCACCGATTAAAGGTGTCGAGGCATCCTTCGTATCATTGTCATCGATTGGCCGTTCTCAGGTAAATCGAAATGTTCAATCATTCACCATATCATTGTTATCGATTGACCGTTATAAGACAATCGAGGTATTCAATCATTCATCGTATCATTCGTATCGATTGGCCATTCTAAGCCAATCGAAGCACTCAATCATTCATGGAATCATCCGCTACATCATTGTTATCGGTTGGCCATCCTAAGGCAATCGAGGTGTTAAATTGGGATTGTCGAGGACGGTGCCTATCCGTGTGTTACTGTCATCGTGTTTGCCGACTCAAGGCAGCACACTATCATTAATTGTGATACGGCTTCGGGCCGTGGCATTGGCCCTAATTGTGATACGGCTTCATACCGTGGCGTCGGACCTAATTGTGATACGGCTTCGTGCCGTGGCTTCGGACCTAATTGTGATACGGCTTCGTGCCGTGGCTTCGGCCCTAATGGTGATACGGCTTCTTGTCGTGGCTTCGGCCCTAATGGTGATACGGCTTCGTGCCGTGGCTTCGGCCCTAATCAATAACAGCTGCGGGCTGTTTTGGCTTCATGTGATTGTGATAATTTGACAGCTTCGGCTGAGTGGCTTTCAAGCCTTTATTATTGTCCTGGTAATTTCATTGGAGTCTTCAGGCATTGTGATTCATAATTAATTCAGTCCTGGTTTGGTTCATGTCGTGTAATTCATTGTGGTATTCTGTGATTTTGATTCTCCGTTGGGCACTTATGTTCTAACCTGTCGAATAAGTATTAATAGTATGCCGTGGGCATAGTATTTCACGAATGCTCGGTTCTTACCTTGGTTTGTGACCATCTCGTATTATTATTATTATCATTGTACCGTTTCATTCTGACTTTGGATGCATATCATGTTATACATGTATTTGATGTTCATTACTTGGATGACTGACCCCGTGGGGGCGGAACATGTTTTCATGTTTTAGGAGATTGCGAGAAGAGAGTTGAGACACAGGGGCATGACGATGGCGACGAGGCATTCGAGCGATACTAGTCCGAGTTGTTCATTGTCGGTCAGTCAGTTGAAGTGTACTCCAGTCTTGTCAGTTGTTGTCGTGTTGTATTACCCGAACAGATGTTCGTGGATGTTGTTGTATTTCAATTTTGGCCATGTAGGCCACTTTTGTCGTTGAAATTCCTTATCGGAATATTGTGTCGGATGTCATGGTAGGGACTATGATTTTCCCTTATTGTGTAATTTATTATATTTTAGTCATGTTCGCCTGGTGGATCTCCTGGCGTGGGGTCCACGACACTGTAATAACCCAATAGGATTTTGGGGTGTTACAGAAGATGGTATCAAAGAGTTTGGGTTGTGAGATACCCTGATATGTGAGTTATGTGGCTCTACCGATGCGGTAGTAGTGGGACTGTCAGGTTATGACAATCTGGACAGTCAAGTTTTGTGAGTCGTAATATTAGTACGACTGCATGAGTCATTCATTCATCGAGTCGTCGTCAGTTGGGACTAGTATCGTGAGACCTCGAAGCTTCGTATGACCTGTGTAAGGACTCGATTCTCTTTATGTTCATACATTCATCATGTTATTAATTGTTCATGTTTCTTGAAACATTTATGTGATATTAGTGTTAGGATTGATTCATGACTAATTGTTTTGGAGCACGTGTGACTTGTGTAAGCATTAAGCATCAACTCATTCATCAGTTAATAATCCTCAATCATCATTTTGAGCTCATCACTCAGTCAATATCATTACTCAGATAATTCATTCATCACTCAGTTAATTCATTCAACACTCAGTTAATTCGTTCATCACTCAGTCAATATCATTACTCAGATAATTCATTCATCACTCAGTCAATATCATTACACAGATAATTCATTCATCACTAAGTTAATTCATTCAACACTCAGTCAATATCATTACTCAGATAATTCATTCATCACTGAGTTAATTCATTCATCACTCAGTCAATATCATTCATCACTCAGTTAATTCATTCATCACTCAGTCAATTCCTTCATCACTTAGTCAATCTCATTGTTCATATTAATTCATTAATCACTCAGTCAATCTCATTGTTCAGTCAATTTATTCATCACTCAGTCAATCTCATTGTTCAGTCAATTCATTCATCACTCAGTTAATCTCATCGCTCAGTTGGTTCATTCATCACTCAGTCAATCTCATCGCTCAGTAAATTCATTATCACCCAGTCAATATCATTGTTCAATTAATTCATTAACCATCCAGTCCATCTCACGGTTCAGTTGTTGATCTTGTGAATCAAATTTTCAACCTTGTTAACTTGTTCAAGGTAATCATTTCAGGAATTTCATCAGATAGTCTTGTCACCTCACTTGATCTTTCATGCGATCTTATTGTATTTCGGCGTCATGTCGACGATCGTTTTATTACATTATTAATGCATTCATTGTGTTAGAGCGCGTATGCTCATTGTTATCATTCTGTCTCGTAATCATAATGCGATATTCATGCGGGATCTATAATTACCATGTGGCTTTCCTGCTCCAGTATGGATAGAGCTGTCCGAGGACGCAGGGGAAGAGGCCTTGGTATGGACCAGAACCCGGGATCTCATATGAACGCCCATGCAGAGGCGAGGGTTAGCATGTGTTCATCAGATAGAATTGCTACTCATTCACTGTCAGATAATCATTCACCGTCAGGGAGTCGTACCCGAGAAGCAGCTCACTCGGAAGGTGTTCGGGTTGACCCATTCATATTTATGCAGGGCATGATGGCCCAGATGACTCATATGACGCGGATAGTGGAGACCATGCAGACCTCGATGGTTCGTGGTCTACTGCAACAGGGATTCCAGGTCCCGTTTCATGGACAGACTGGAGTAGTGAATCAGATTGTTGGCGATATCTCTCGTCAGAGGCCGCCTACTTTTGAGGGTTCGTCGGAACCAGCTGATATTGTTCATTGGCTTGAGCATTTTGATAAACTCTTCGACATGGTTCAGTGTCCGGAAGAGAGTAAAGTAGCAGTAGCGGCTTATTACTTGATTAAGGGTGCTTATTCGTGGTGGCTTTCTGTGAAACCCATCGAACGCGATTGTGGTTGGAGTGAGTTCAAGACCCTCATGTTAGAGAGGTATTATCCGGCTCCACTTCATCAACCCAAGTTGTCAGAGGTTTTGAACCCTGAATCCGTCGAGGACGAGGGTGTTATTGTCATTGCAGAGAAGTTTCAGGGACTACTTCAGTTTGCTTCGTCAGTTATCCGTACTGAGGCGGATAAGATCAAATATTTTAGCAAGAGGCTAAATCCGCAGTTGAGGATGCAGTTGTTCAATCACAATTGTAGTTCACTTAGCGAATTCATCGGGAAGGCTCTTGGAGGAGAGCTTTTGATCAAGGAGCTTACTCAGAAGCATCCTTCAGTTTCTTCGGGTGGGAGGACTAGAATGTCGGCTCGTTCAGAGGGACATCGGGCTCCGACGTCTAAGGGGTCGTTTTCTAGTCGTCTTCGTGCTGGGATAGCATCTTCCTCTCAGGCAACGAGTTCGACTGTTATTTGCTTTAACTGTGATTCAGCAGGTCACGTTAGTACCCGGTGTACGGTGCCAGCTATTGTTTGTTTTCTGTGTGGGAGGCAGGGACACCGGCATAAATACTGCAGGAGTTCTAGTGCTAGTAAATCTCAAAAGAACTCAAGGGCCTTGAGAGACTTCATTACTCCATCCCGTGCATCATCCAAGGGACCTTATCAGGCCTCGAGGGCCAGAGGTAAGGACATTCATCACCGGTTTGAACAAGTTAATTCTTGTTCGTTAATTGGATAATCATTCATTTCATTGCCGTTCATTCATTCATATAATTCATTCATTATATATATCAATCATGTTGGGACTCATAAATATCGATTAATCATTCAATTCATGAGGAACGACGGTTCCAATCACTTCATGGAGCTATCACTCATTAATTTATTAATTCACCTCGGTGAGTCATTCTTAATCCTTGTGGGATTTAGATTCATTATCATTCATTATGATCATTTTGTTCTTGTGACCTTCCGGGATCATATTGTGCGGTGAGTTCAGATTTGGGTCTACCTTAAATCGTTGAGATAGAGGAGATCGATGATATGGAAGGAAATCGATGTTGGGTACATTTGAGATGTAACCTTGTTTTTGGATGACTGTGTAAATCTATCCGTATTAATGTATCGTGACGGTGGATCATTTATTGTTGATCTATTTTATTATGATCATATTCGGGAATCTTGAGATTTGGATAATTTGTTGAGAATCCGTCCCTTTGGCTTTGTACTCAAGACTTCGTGATAATTTGGGAAATCGTTCACTGTGATCCGAGACGTCAAGTCTTGGGGACTTGGGCGTGCGTTTGATCTGGTCCCGAGAACTATTTGGGCATTATTGTTTTCAGATCATGATGGATAGTTCATATCCCGAGTTGTCTACCCTTAGTTTCGAGGACGAAACTCTTTTTAAGGGGGGGAGTAGGTAATACCCGGTTGTAATTCAGTCAATATCATTTAGTAATTTCATTCGGTAATTTTATTTTTTTGGCGGAAGTCCATCTTCGCGACTCTATTGTTACCTTTTCGTCATTCCGAGAATGATTATTTCTACACATTTTGTCATCCGAGTTCGTCTCGGTGTCGTTCTGTTGAATTCCGTGTTCTTTAGCGACTTTTCCACGTATGAGTCCGACTTTGTTAAATCACCATTAATTTTTCTGAATTCCAAAAATTCTGAATCTTTGCAATATTATAAAGCAACAAGTTATATTTCCAATGGTTCAAACGGTGAGTCCATCGGAGTCGAGATGAGGGAGTTATCGTCGAAATAGCTAAGTCACTCTCATTTTCCAGATTTGGCCGAGCAGCCTGTACCGTGGGCCGCGGCACACTGCCGAGTCACTGCCACGGCACACCCGTCCGGGCCGCGGCACACTCGTGTTGCAATTGTTCTGTCCAACCCGTCTGTACTGTGAGCCGCAGCTCATGCCGACAGGGCCGCGGCACACTGCCGAGTCACTGCCGCGGCACATTCGGCCGGGCCGCGGCACACTGCCGATCACTGGGGGCAATTTTGGCCCTGTGCCGCGGCACACTTCAGCTGGGCCGCGGCACACAGAGCAGTCAGCGCTATAATTGCGTTTTTTCTGCGAGTTCAACTTATTTCTTCCATTTTTCTTCAACTCATCCGAGAGAGAAGGCTTGAGGGGGAGGATATTCATCATCATTCACTTGAGTATTTATTTTTCATCATTTTCATTCGGTTGTGGAGCTCGGATTTTCGATCTAATGCGATTACATCGGATTAAAGTACTTGGATCTTCAAAGGTAATTTCTCCAACATCTTGGATTCCGATTTTGTTTTGAGTATAAGATCATGTTGTATGAAGTGAAATATACATGATTATGGATATGTTTGATTATTCATTGGATTATTGTAGAATTATTCAAGAACATTTTGAATATTGAGTTGGATTTAGGGGTTTTCGATTAATCATTGTTGTAATCACGAATTTGATTATTCATATTGGATTATTGATCGTATTGAAGATGTTTTGTTGGTTGGAAACACTTCTTGGGGATTTGATGTTGGTATTATTGATGTTTGATTATAAACAATCGAAGTTTGGCCACAAAGTGTTATAATGCCCCAATGAACTTGGTTTAATCGTATCGACGTTTTGAGTTCGTTATATTCGTGTTTGATTCGTATATTGAACGGATTGTTGGTAATTGTATTATTCACGGTTGTTCGAGCGGCCGATAATTTCATTAAGGACGTTGATCGTGGAAGTACCTTCTCGCCTTCGGTTTGAGGCAAGTTTTATACTTGTACTAGTCAATGAGATTAATGTCATCATATATGTGTATGAATGTGTTGTATCATTCCGAGACTTAGTCTCTTCATGAATTCATTGATATTAAGAGATCGTTTGATACGATACCTTTCGGCAACTATGCCAAATGTTTATTATTGTCCGTTAATGGCCGATTCAAGGCATTGTGATACTCGTTATTAATGTCATTGTCGATAGCCGGCTCGCGGTATCGATGTATCGATTGTTGTTAATATTGATGTCAATCTAAGACATCGTTCAGATCATCGTTATTCATGTTGGGGTTGTCATTATAACTGTATTGGCCGATTAAAGGCATTGGCGTATTCATTTCTCATTTTCGTCGTCGGTCACCGATTAAAGGTGCCGAGGCATCCTTCGTATCATTGTCATCGATTGGCCGTTCTCAGGCAAATCGAAATGTTCAATCATTCACCATATCATTGTTATCGATTGACCGTTCTAAGGCAATCGAGGTATTCAATCATTCATCGTATCATTCGTATTGATTGGCCATTCTCAGCCAATCGAAGCGCTCAATCATTCATGGAATCACCCGCTGCATCATTGTTATTGGTTGGCCATCCTAAGGCAATCAAGGTGTTGAATTGGGACTGTCGAGGACGGTGCCTATCCGTGTGTTACTGTCATCGTGTTGGCCGACTCAAGGCAGCACACTATCATTAATTGTGATACGGCTTCGGGCCGTGGCTTCGGCCCTAATTGTGATACGGCTTCATGCCGTGGCTTCGGCCCTAATTGTGATACGGCTTCGTGCCGTGGCTTCGGCCCTAATTGTGATACGGATTCGTTTCGTGGCTTCGGCCCTAATGGTGATACGGCTTCGTGTCGTGGCTTCGGCCCTAATGGTGATACGGCTTCGTGTCGTGGCTTCGGCCCTAATCAATAACAGCTGCGGGCTGTTTTGGCTTCATGTGATTGTGATAATTTGACAGCTTCGACTGAGTGGCTTTCAAGCCATTATTATTGTCCTGGTAATTTCATTGGAGTCTTCGGGCATTGTGATTCATAATTAATTCAGTCCTGGTTTGGTTCGTGTCGTGTAATTCATTGTGGTATTCTGTGATTTTGATTCGCCGTTGGGCACTTATCTTCTAACCTGTCGAACAGGTATTAATAGTATGCCGTGGGCATAGTATTTCACGAATGCTCGGTTCTTACCTTGGTTTGTGAGCATCTCGTATTATTATTATCATTGTACCGTTTCATTCTGCCTTTGGATGCATATCATGTTATATATGTATTTGATGTTCATTATCTGGATGACTGACCCCGTGGGGGCGGAACATGTTTTCATGTTTTAGGTGATTGCGAGGAGAGAGTTGAGACACAGGGGCATGACGATGGCGATGAGGCATTCGAGCGATACTAGTCCGAGTTGTTCATTGTCGGTCAGTCAGTTGGAGTGTACTCCAGTTTGGTCAGTTGTTGTCATGTTGTATTACCCGAACAGATGTTCGTGGATGTTGTTGTATTTCATTTTTGGCCATGTAGGCCACTTTTGTCATTGAAATTCCTTATCGGAATATTGTGTCGGATGTCATGGTAGGGACTATGATTTTCCCTTATTGTGTAATTTATTATATTTTAGTCATGTTCGCCTGGTGGATCTCCTGGCGTGGGGTCCACGACACTGTAATAACCCAATAGGATTTTGGGGTGTTACACGATGCTCGCCCTGACTCTCCAGGCGGCGACGATGGCCGCCCAAGCCGCTAAGGATTACGAGGGGAGACCCTCTAATGCTCGCCTTCATCAAGATCTCGAGATTGCTCCGGATCCAGTCCATGGAGAAGGAATATCTGGAGATGGCCAAGCGAGCCAAGCAGGACCTTGACCGGATGAAGCAGGAGCTTGACCGGTCCCGAGGGGTGGCAAATCGATTCCGCGATCAGATGACGGAGGCTCGCCGGCTTCACGCGGCCTCGCAGGAGGAGGTGATTGGCTTGAAGGTGACAGTGGATAGGCTCAACGGCGAGCTGGAGAAAGCAAAGGGAGAACTGGCCGCCAAGGTGGTCGAGCTTGCAGATGCTGAGAAGACGACTTCGGATTTGAAAGGGCAGAAAAAGACGATCGAGACCGATCCCTACCTTAATGTGGCATACGTCGGCGAGTTCGCCTACTATATGGCCTATGTTGACGCTATCCGTGCCGCCAAGAAGGTAGGAATCGAGGTCGGCCCTATGATGGAGACCTTCAAGGCCTACGTACTCGAGCATCCTTTGAATCCGGAATTTTCCCTACCGATCCTCGACCTCACCAACTTGGGGATCGACTTAAGCTGGTATGCTTTTCCGGATAAGCTTATTTATCCTGAAGTCGATGAGGGAGCGCGTACCGATCCGCCTGCTGGGGGCGAGGGCCAGTTGGGTTCAGCCTGATTGATTTTTGTTTTCCTTCGCTTGTAATTTTCTGTTTTTCTCTTGTATTGCCTTCGGGATCGAATGTACCAATTTTTTCGAATGGAATAAAATACTCCTTTTTCGTATCTGATTCTTTACATGTATGATCGTCTCTTTTGAATCTTTGCATATGCAATTATACAAGTGTTTATGTAATTGCATCTGATGCCTTGTTCGCCTGATTGACTGTTTGAATGTTGAATGGATCCGAATGTATTGGTATACTTGAAAATTCTTACTTGTAAATTTCTTGCATGTGTGTGTTTGAACGAAAGCGATCGTGCATGGTCCCTTCCTCCCGCTCATGTTTCAGGAATAGATCCACTTTGCCCCTTATTTTTGTTTACTTAGTGTAAGTAAGGGGACGAAAATAGTATGTTGGACGAGCTATCTTGAGTTTTGACGAGGGAACGACTTTGTGCACGGTCGCTGAGTTCGATGGACCGACCTCCGTAACCGTGTCTTTATCTGCGAGGGACATTCCATCCGTGTGTATGTCCCGAGACTCACTTTATTGTTAGGGTCCTCCATTAGGCTGCGCCTGCCTTGTGTTTAAACGAAAGGCGAGCGGTCTTGGTCTGGAGAAGTCCTTGCACGGGGCATTCGTCGGTTTATTCGACTCCACATCCGCAGTTTGTTTGCACTTTTCTACCTCGGGTCGTCATTTTAGATGGCGACCCTAGACGGTATACGTTGTGACGAGGTAGGGACGCGTCGCCTTGTCTGGGTTCATCATGTTAGATGATGTACTTTGAGGGCGTGCGAGCGTGTCCACAGATTTATTTGGAGGGTCCTTCGGCTACGCCCGCCTCGTATTTAAACGAAGGGCGAGCGATCGCAGCCCAGGGGAACCTTGCATGGACGAAGCTGTTGGTTCCATCGACCTCCAGGCCCATGGCTGCACTTTTTCTACCTCGGATCACCATGTTGAATGACGACTCTCGACGGTATACGTTGTCCTCGGAGGGGCGATCGCTTGCATAGGTCTGTCAAGTTTAGACGATGACCACTTGTAAGGCGAGCGAGTCATCCCATTTTTAGTTGCTCGTTTTCGTCGAGGCGAATCATATAGATGGGACATGAAAATCTCATTATACTCTTTGTACGTTGGGTAACTGATATTGAATACAAAGTTTTCACTGGTAGTATTTCTTCAAATGTACGGCGCTCCAGGGATATTGGTCTGGAGTGCCGTCGGGGTGTTCAACTTCGTAGGCTCCCCTAGTTAGCCACTTATATATCCTGAAGGGCCCTTCCCAATTCGGGCCAAAAACTCCCGTGTGAGTCTGGACCTTTTTGAGGACTAGGTCGCCCACCTGGAACCGTCTTTCCTTGACCTTCGAATTGAAAAACTTCTCGGATCTCCTTTTGTGGATTGTGTTCTTCATTTCTGAGGTCAGTCGCCGTTCTTCGAGCATGTCTAAGTCGATCCGCCGAGCCACATCATTGTCCGTCGTCATCTCCTGTTCGGTTCGCTGGCTGAGGACGGCGATCTCCGAAGGGATCACCGCTTCTGTTCTGAAGGCGAGGGCGAACGGGGTTTCGCCAGTCGAGTTTCGGGTTGTTGTTCGGTAGGACCACAAAACATCTGGGAGCTCGCTCGCCCATCATCCTTGTTTAGATTCAAGTCTTGCTTTGATTGTATGTTTGAGGATCTTGTTTACAGTCTCTACCTGCCCGTTCGTCTGAGGGTGGTAGGGGGCCGAGAACAACTTTTTGATTCCCCACTTCTCGCAGAATTGTATGACTTCTAAACCGTTGAACTGCTTCCCATTGTCGGAGATTATAGCCTGGGGTAGCCCGAATCGGCATATGATGTTCTTCCATATGAACTTAATTACTTGTTCTTGGCCGATCTTGTTGAGTGGATCGGCCTCAGCCCATTTGTTGAAGTAATCGACCCCTACAATGGCAAATTTACATCCTCCTGGCGCCGTTGGCAAGGGACCGATGAGGTCGATGCCCCATTGGGCGAACGACCATGGGCTGTACATAGAAGTGAGCTGCTCGGGGGAGAGTTTGATGTTTGGGACCATCACTTGACACCTGTGACACGATCTGGCATAGGCGATCGCATCTTTCTGAAGCGAAGGCCAGAAAAAACCTTGCCTGGTTGTTTTGTGGATGAGAGCTCGCCCGCCAACGTGGTTCCCACAGATCCCGTCATGGATCTCGGCTAAAATGAGCCGGCCTTCCTCCGGCGTAATGCACTTGAGGAGGGGAAGGCTGAAAGCTCGCTTGTAAAGCCAGTCGTCCAGTAGGGTGTATCTGGTTGCACGGAGTTGAAACTGGCGAGCTTTGATACGGTCGTCAGGGACGGTTCCGTCCTTTAAGTATTTAATAAATGGAGTCATCCAGTTTTTCTCGGTAATGGCAATTGTGGTAACTAGGTTTCTGTCGATCGCCAGCTTTGCTGATTTCGTGATTTGGATGTTAGAGAAATCGGCCGCCCCATCTGATGATGCCAATTTGGATAGGGCGTCGGCCTGAGAATTGTGCTCTCTCGGGACTTGTTCGATCAGAACTTCTTCAAACTTCATGCACATTTCGGCGACCAACTCTTGGTATTTGACCATTTGTTCGCCGCGTGCCTCATATTATCCCTTGACTTGGTTCACGACCAAGAGGGAGTCTAAGAAGATGTGGAGACGGCGAACATCCAGGGCGAGGGCTAGATCGAGCCCACCTACCAGGGCTTCGTATTCGGCCTCATTGTTGGTCGCCCTAAACCCGAAACGTACGGCATTTGTGAAACTTTGGCCGTCAGGGCTGATGAGGACGATCCCTACCCCTGCTCGCGAGTTGGTTGCCGAGCCATCCACGTACAACTTCCAAGCAAGACGGCCGATCTGGGTCAGACTGGGAGGGAATGTCAATTCCACCACGAAGTCCGCCAGAGCTTGGCCTTTGATCGCCATGCAAGGAGCGTACGTGATACCGTATTGGGCGATCTCCAGTAACCATTTGAGGAGTCTCCCGTTGGTGTCTGGTCGATGCAGGACTTGCCTTAAGGGGAGAGTTGTCAGAACCTCCACTTGATGTTCGAAGAAGTAGGCCCTTAGCTTGCGAACACTCATGACTAGAGCGTAGGCGATCTTCTCCAGAGGCGTGTATCGCGTTTCCGCATCATGGAGCACTTGGCTAACGAAGTAGATCGGCAAGTGGGCTTGCCCCTCTGCTCGCACTAAAACCGCACTCAGCGTGACCTCCGAGGCTGCCAGGTAAAGGAAAAGTTTTTTGCCGGGGATCGGCTTTACCAAGACCTGAGGGTTAGACAGATATTCCTTGATTTTGGCGAACGCTATTTGACTCTCCTTTGTCCATGCGAACTTCTTGTTCTTTATGGTCGCGAAGAATGGTTTGCTTTTGTCTCCGAGCCGAGATATGAACCGGTTGAGGGCAGGGAGACAACTAGTGAGGCGTTGCACCTGTTTGACATTCCGGGGCTCCTGCATGTCGAGGATCGCCTGGAGCTTGGTGGGGTTTGCCTCGATCCCTCTTTGGCTCACGATGTGCCCCATGAACTTCCCAGAGCTTACCCCGAAGTTGTATTTCTTGGGGTTTAACTTCATATTGAACTTATCGAGGATGGCGAACGTCTCGGCAAGGTCATTGAGGTGATCTTCCTTCTTGAGGCTTTTGACCACGATGTCGTCAATGTAGACCTCCATGGTCTTGCCGATCTGGTTGGCGAACATCCCGTTGACTAGTCGTTGGTAGGTCGCCCCGAATTCTTCAAGCCGAATGGCATTCGGACCCAAAAGTATATGTATTTTTCCGTGTGGAGCGATGTGTGCTTTATGTCTTTCTCCGCCATTGGGATTTGATGGTATCCGGCGAAGGCATCCATGAACGACATCATTTTGCAACCTGCTGTACTATCAACCAAGTGATCAATATGAGGCATCGGAAAGTGGTCTTTTGGACATGCCGCGTTGAGGTCGGTGAAGTCGATGCATAACGTCCATGTGCTGTTCGGCTTTTTGACGAGCACTGCATTGGCGACCCACTGTGGTTCGTCTGTAGCTACTCCGATTAGTTTGTTATCGAGTAGTTTTTTGACTTCTATGTCGAGTGCTGCGTACTTCTCAGGACCGAATTTCCTACATTTCTGGTGAACAGGCTTCCTTGCTAGGTCGATCTTTAGATAGTGGCAAGCGTGTTCTGGACTTATGCCAACCATATCTTGATGCGATCAGGCAAAGACTTCAATGTTCTCACGTAGTAAATTGATCAGATCCTCCTTTAATTCGAGGTCGACGCTTGTGCCGATCTGTACTTCCCTTTAATTCGATGTCGAGGCTTGGCTCGAAACCGATCCTTGGCTCGATGTCGTCCGTTAATCGTTGTGAGATGCCGTCCTCTGAGTCGGGCTGGTACGAGGTGCTTGGCTCGTCGATCTCCATCGGTTGATTGTCGATCGTTTCAATGGTACACACGGCATGGGAAGTATTGAAAGGAGTTACGACACAGAAGTAATTTAAACATTTCTTAGCCATTAATTGGTCTCCTTTTATAGTACCGACCGTCCCATCGGCAGTGGGGAATTTGATACAGTAAAAGAAAGAGGAGGTGACTCCCTCGAAGGTTTCTAGAAATGGGCGACATAGGAACACATTATAGATGCTGGGCCTATCTATGATTACAAAGTTTAGGTTCCTAGTAATCCTAACCTTGGGATCGTAATGACATATTAGCTCGACAGAGAGCTTGATCCTTCTGTTAGGAATATGCCCTCGAATGCCACTCAGGGGATGAGAGAGTATGGGCATTGTACTTGTAATTATGGAATAATAAATAATAAAAAGGCAATTCGATTCATTCACTGTTTATTGTATTTCAATTGCATTCTTGACTTGGTAAACATTGAAGTGAAGTCCATGTAAATAAACTGAACATTCCATTCTCGTTATGGGATAAGAGAAAATGCACTGGAAGTGTTTAAAGTTTATTTACATAAATCGTTCGCAAGTCAATAAACTTAAATGGGCATTAAGTTTTAATAAGACTTGTATAACTGATGCTAGGACGTGTGCACATCTTGATAGCATAGTTATAAAGTATATTGGTGAGACTAGTATACTAGAACACGACTCATACTCGATTCAGTCACACGGTATTCACTCTCGGAGAGTCGATGACGAATCGAAAGGTTGTGATAGTATACGTGGACCTTTGACTTGAGGGTTCAGTAGAAGATGTGCCTGTGACGTTTAGTTTGTCATTAGAGTAGTTAGACTCATTTGCTTAATTGCTGAGTCGACCTCGAAGTGCGGACTATACGGGCAGGTAGCAGTCTTTACTGTATGCCAAGAAAGGATTCTATCTCCTATTAATGAGCAGGCGTATGTCCTATACGGTTAATGGCAAATAAGATCATGAGTCTTTGGCCAAAGCATTCTGATATAGTCGTATTAGATACACTATTAATCAGTTGGTCTTGATTTGCATCAACACATGTATAGAGTCTAGTCAATAGTAGGGTTTGACTTTACCGTGACCCAAAGACTTGACCGGGACATCTGATAAAGGGTCTATACGTATATAGTATTCACGACATAATGGTTCTAGAATGATCCCTTCATTCGTTCTCAGTCGGGGTTTACAGTGCGGCCCGCTAGGCTGGCTAAGTGCTGTCCGCACTCATTGGTTCCTCCCAATGCCGGCTGAGACGGACCTACGGAGTCGCGCATCAGGAGCGTTGACGGATAAATGTGAATTTATTATCTCTCTATTAATATTAGATATTGGATATCTAATTATGATTTATTGGATAAATCAAATATCGGTCTTATGAAATTAAATTAAGTTACCGGGTAATTAATTTAATTCATAAATTATATTTCTTAGAGAAATATATTTATATTTGATATAATTAATTAATTGGATTAATTAATTAATATAAATACATTGATAATTAAATGGAGTGTATTTAACGGTGTCGTTTGACGAACGTACGGTACACGAGCCGAGTGGCTCGGCTCGTTTTCTAGGAATCTTCCTAGTAGGCCGCCCCCCTCACATGACCTCCTTGCATGTGTGTTGTCATGTTTTAATTATTTGTAGAGATTTTTATTCTCAAAATAATTATAACATGATATATAATTATTATATGAGATATAATATATACACATGATGAGATGAAAAAGACACACAACTCATATTCATCTTTTGAGAGAGTTCAGCCGTGTCCTCAAAAAGTGAGGGAGGAGAAATTTTTTTCTTTTCTATTTTTCATCTTGGAGGTGATATAAAAGTTAAGAAAAAGTGATATATAAATTCCTACAACACTTCCTAGCCGTGTTCTTCATAGAGCGGAGTGTTGTAGATTTTTCCGCGCAACTTCCGACGCGTGTGAAGTAGAGGCTTCGAACTTTCGGTGCTTGGAACGAAGGGATTTCGTGTTCGGGATGGGGTTCGTGATCATCATCAATTTACGAAGAATTATTTCAAAGGCTTCAAGGGTATGAACCTTTATCTTTGTATTTATTTTTTTTATATATACGTTACTTGATCGATCCTGTTTGGGATTTGTATTTATTTCCGCTGCGTATTTCATTTTATTTTTGGAATCCCAACACCTTCCATAGGCTTGGACTGTGCTGTCGCCGAACCCTTGGAGCACGGTGTCAAATGGCTTGATAAACTTGGTCAGGTTGCCGAGCTGGTCAAGAGCGGATTTGAATATGATATTGCAAAAGCTCCCATTGTCAACCAGCACGCGATCGACCATTTTCCCAAGGATACATGCAGAGATCACCAATGCATCCTCTTTGGGGCACTGCACTCCCGCCCTATCCTTGTTGGAGAAAGTGATGAGCGCGTCTCTGGAGATGGTCGGCTCTGGGGGTACCACGACATGGACCCCTGCGAATGCCCTTAGCTCGGCCTTCCACTTTTTATTTGACATGGTGGAAATCGGGGTGTTGTGTCGAGATTTATAGGTCTCAACAGGCGATCGCCTCAGAGACCGAGCGACCGAGCCAGAATCCAGCAGTCAAGGCAGATTGGCCGACCGAAGGTCCCAGGACAAGTCCCGGTGCTGAGCGATCGACATCTAAGGAGATCGTCTCTCGGCACTTGGCGATCGACCCCCTGATGACCCGCAAATGACGACCGCCTCATGCCACGCGAAGCCATCGCCCGTCCAGTCGGCGAAGGCCGAATCTCGAAGCAAGGACCCATGTGCAGATCCGGAAAAGGCGCCGCAAGACATGGATCATTGACCACAGCCTGTCAGCATCTTCTCACCAACCGACAGACCCGCCGAAAGTTGTACAGTGGGACCGCCCGTGACAGCAACTCAGGACGCGTGCCGGCTCCTCATTGGACCGCACGGCTGGCTGCCAGCAGCAACCGCGGACTTTAAAGCAGACAACCCATGTGACATAAAGACGATCGCCCCTTATTATATTACATGAAAGGCGATCGCCCGTCAGTAAACAGAGCATCTCAGCTCCTATAAATAGAAGGCTGCCTGCACTTGGACAGCTCTCGGATTTTTCTTTCTGCTTCTAGACAAGCTCAACTCATAACTTAGCTTTCTTACTCTTGGCAACAGCTATCTCTCGGCCTTTCTTCTCTCTCAGCACCTCTTACACGAAAGACGGTCGGCAGAGATGAAACACGCAGAGCTTCGCTCAAGAGCTAGATAAATAGGATCTTTTACACTCATTGTAATCGCATTCTTACATTAATACTTGTATCCCCGAATATTTGTATTAATAACATCTCGCGAGAGCATTCAAGCCCGGGCCTAACAAACCCGGCAAATCTTGTGTTATTTCCATTCCCTCGGACGTGCTCTCGCAATTTGCTGTTGCTTGACCATTCCAGCAATATCTATCTTCGGATAATATTTTGGGCAACAACAATTGGCGCTAGAGGAATGGGAATCTAACCCTCATTTTTATTCCTACCATCTCGAAGAACACTCACTGTTCTCCGGGGCATATACCTGAAGAAACACTCACTGTTCTTCAGAGAAAAGCTTTCAGAATCATGACTTCTGCCTCTGCATCGAAGAAAGTCGCTGGTCGATCCACCAGACGCCTCATTCCATCTCAATCCGATCCACAGCCTATGATGGAGGGTAGCCGCCGCGGTCCGAGACTCTCGATCCCGCCCCCGAGGGATGGCCCAAGCCTCTCGCTCGATCAGTTCCAAACCGTGGAATAGATCGAAAAGGCCTTGGCCATCCTACAGGAGCGACGGAGAGCTTTCGATGCGCCGCCTGCTATAACCCCCTCGGCCATCCGCCGCGTGACCAAACCGAAGTTCAAGGGGATACTGACCGAGCGATCGCCAGGAGGCTCCCATTCGCAAGAAGAGGCGCTCGCAAGCCGGGGCACCTCTGTTTTCAGCCGCCTAGGCAGCGACCTATCATGGCGACCGGGGCAGTCCGGCCCCAGCCACGAGACGACGGAGCTCGAGTCCATCACCAGGAGTTCGGCGTATCCGACTCCCAGAAGGCAGGCCAGCCATCTGGCTCCTCCTCGCCAAAGAACCGAGGTCGGCAATAGCGGAGTCAGGAGATTGGTACACGATCGCCTCGGCTCCCGTTCCAAAAGCCGAGCCACGAGCAACCAAGCTACTGCGACAGCCGCGATGCAACGCCAGCTCGACGACATGAAAGCGCTCCTAGAATCTGGGGCAGACGCCAAGAGAAAGATCGTCGGGCCGAGCGAGCCACTCGTGGTCCACATCGAGCTCGCCCCCATGCAGCGAAGGATCGCTCCTCCGCAAACACCTTTGTATGAGGGGAGATCGGACCCCGAAACTCACCTGAGCAAGTTTCGGATCTATATGACCGGGTGTAGGGCATCAGACGCGACCAGATGCCGAATGTTCCCACTGACGCTGTATGACCTTGCCCACAGGTGGTACGTCTCATTGCCGCCACAATCCGTCAATTCCTTTGATCAACTGGTGAATAACTTCACAGCGTACTTCGCCGCCAAGGTCGCTCGGCCGGAAGGTCCCCA
Source organism: Orobanche coerulescens (assembly GCA_033398695.1). Lineage (NCBI taxonomy): Eukaryota > Viridiplantae > Streptophyta > Magnoliopsida > Lamiales > Orobanchaceae > Orobanche > Orobanche coerulescens. The sequence continues at coordinate 110,445 of JAWKAU010000234.1, forward strand.
TCGCATTGTAATACCCGGTTGTAATTCAGTCATTATCATTCAGTAAATTCATTCGGTGATTGTCACTCAGTAGATTTTCACTCATTTATAATCATTCATCAATCATGTTCATTCACCCGTGTTCACCGTTCGTTAAAACTTCGAGTTGTGTATCATTATTGTTAATTGTTTCAACTTTCCTCATATGAGTTCGACTTTGTTAGATCACCATTAATTTTTGGTAACTCCAAAAATTCTAAATCTTTTGCGATATTATAGAGCATCGAGTTAGCTTTCCAATGGTTCAAACGGTGAGTCAATCGGAGTCCGGACGAGAGAGTTATGGTCGTTTTAGCTCAACCGCTCACTTTTCAGTTGTTGGTCGATCACTGCCGAACGAACTCGGCCGTGTCGTCCGACACGGCCCGTGCCGTACTCGTCCGGAAAGTGCCGAAGTGTCTGCCTCAGGACCCGACCGTGTCGTCTGGCACGGCCGAGTCGAACCCTTCCGGATAAGCCGAGCGATCGCCGACACGCCCGACCGTGTCGCCCGCACGGCCGAGTCATGCCGAGTCCGCCGGACGGGTCATCGCTTGGAAGGCCCTCCGCGCAGCGACCGTGTCAAGTGACACGGTCGAGTCCTGTCGGCCAACCGCCGGGCCACCGGCGACACGACCGTGCCGATCGGCACGGGCCGTGTCCGGCAGGCAGTCAACTCCCTTAAATTCGTTTTTTTCAGCATTTCAGCCATTTTTTCCCCTTTTCTTCACCTTCAACCGAGAGAGTAAGCTTGAGGGAGAGTTTTCTTCATCAATTATCATTTGAGTGTTTGATTTTCTTCATTTCCTTTCGATCGTGAAGCCCGGAAAATCAATCTAACACGTGTTCTTCGGATTAAAGTACTTGGATCTTCAAGAGGTAATTCCTTCAACACCTTGGACTTCGATTTTGTGTTGAGATATGATGTTTTGGACGTTATAATCATGTTATATGAAGGGATATGTAAATGATTATGAGTTTATATAAGGATTATTCAAGAACACTTTGAATGTTGTGTTGGAATTAGGGGTTTTCGATTAATTGATGTTGAAATCACGTTTTTAGATATTCATTTTGGATTATTGATCATTTGGAAGATGTTTGTTGGTTTGAAACACTTCTTGGGGGATTTGATATTGGTATATCGAGGTTTGATTGTAAACAATCGGAGTTTGGATACTACGTGTTTGATTTAATGCCTCTATGGACTTGGTTTAGTCGTACCGACGTTTTGAGTTCGTTATATTCGTGTTTGATTCGTATATTGAACGGATTGTTGGATATTGTATAATTCAAGGTTGTTCGAGCGACCGATATCTCAATTAGGACGTTGTTCGTGGAAGGATAATTGTCACCGGTATTGTGTAAGTTAATTCTTACTCGGTTAACAGGATATTCATACCTTTTGTTGTTGATCATTCATAATCATAACTCATTCATCATTGTATTAATCATATTAAAACTTGTTATTGTCAATTAATCACTTCAGTCATAAGGAACGACGGTTCCAATCTTTTCGTTGAGCTATCATTCATTTCATTATTACTCTCATCTCGGTGAGTCATTCTTGACTTTGTCAGATTATTATTTATTCATTGATATTCATTACGGTCATTCTCGTTCATATGACCTTCTGGGTTCATATTGCGTGGCCGGGTGTGGCTGTGTGGAATTTTTAGTCGGGCACGTTATGGCCATGTATAGGGAGTGATACATTGGACTGTGCACACGGGAAAGCGTTACACCGTGAGACTAATTAGGTACAAGGACGGGTGTGTCCGGTCATTCGCCTTGTACACTCGCACGCAACACTACGGGCGTTTATGATACTCCTCTTGGCGTAATTCGTAACTAAGGATATTTCATAACTTCATTAAATCTTGATTGTGTATTTTTCAACCCTTGAGGATTGTTGTTCTTTGTAACTGACCCCGTTTGGGGATTTTGTTTTTCAGGTCATGGCAAGGCAAACGCACGGGAATAGCATGTTGATGTCGAGGAGTCCTAGTGATACTAGTAGGGGGCCCCAAATCCTTTCAGTCATTCCTATTGATGTCATTTATTTTCCGCTGCAGATTTTCACTTGGTTATTCCGTTTCATTCAGTGTTGTGTATTTTATCTTCATATAAAATATACATGTATTCTATATTATCCTGGGTGTGTTGTATGAAACTCCTCATCGGAGTAATTAATGTTGTAATGTGGTTCGGTACTACATTCACCCTGTGTAATTCATTCATTTTCATCCGCCTGGTGGGTCCCAGTCGGGGGTCCACGGCACTGTAATATCCGCCTAGTTTGGGGTGTTACACGCATGATGCAAATCAGGCAAGAGGAAGAAGAGTCCGACGCAGACTACATCGACTGGGTAGACGAGATCATCCTCAACGGCGAGCCCGTAAGTGATGAGATCGCCCTCTACTCGGTCCTAGGGGGATTCCATGGCCTTTCGCCTATGTTCAGGCATCTTACGAAGGACCTTCCCCCGACCTACGCGAGTTTCCGCGCTAAAGCCGTAGACTTTCTGGCCAGGCAAAGGTTACTTCATAACCTATAAGCAACGCGATCGGTAGCCGAACGACAATCACCAGTCTTCCAACCCGATCGCCGTTATCAAGCAACATCACCAAAACTGGAGGACTCGCTCGCCATCTACAGTTCATCATCTAACATGTTGGACTAAGGGACGAGATCGCCTCCCCCACACAACGTACACCGTCGAAGGTCGGCATTTAACATGACGATCCGAGGTGAAAGAGTGTATCCATGGTCCTGGTGGTCGATGGAACCGACTGCTTAGGCCATGCAAGGTTCCTTTGGGCTGAGATCGCTCGCCCTTCGTTTAAATACGAGGCGGGCGTAGTCGAAGGACCCTCCAAGCAAATCAGTGGACATGATCGCCCGCCCTCAAAGGCTCATCATCTAACATGGTGAACCCGGACAACGCGACGCGTCACTACCCCCGTCTCAATGTATACCGTCGAGGATTGCAATCTAACATGACGATCCGAGGTAGAAAAGAGCTAACTAGCCGCGGACGTGGAGTCGATTAATCCGACGACGCCCCGCGCAAGGACTTCTCCAGACCAAGACCGCACGCCCTTCGTTTAAATACGAGGCGAGGCGCAGCCTAATGGAGGACCCTCAAAATAAAATGAGTCACGAGACAGACAATGTCGCTCGCGCACAAGACATGGTCATGGAGTCGGTCCATCGAACTCCACGACTGTGCACGGTTCCTCATCGACGAAACAATCAGCTTTCTACGAGGGATCAGCCAAAATTGTTTATTGCAGGTACAAGACCGAAGATAGCTAGCCAATCGACCAGATCGCCCAAGTCCGAAACCAAAGTCCGCACGACGGATCGCCCGTCCTTGTCCTCAACGATCGCCAGCAAGAACCACCTCACCCCATGTCTTCAACATTGGAGCAAGCTGGGGGGAAATTGTTGTGTCGAGATTTATACGTCTCAACAGGCGATCGCCTCAGAGACCGAGCGACCGAGCCAGAATCCAGCATCCAAGGCAGATTGGCCGACCGAAGGTCCCAGGACAAGTCCCGGTGTCGAGCGATCGACATCTAAGTCGATCATCTCTCGGCACTTGGCGATCGACCCCCTAATGACCGTCAAATGACGACCGCCTCATGCCACGCGAAGCCATCGCCCGTCCAGTCGGCGAAGGCCGAAGCTCGAAGCAAGGACCCATGTGCAGATCCGAAAAAGACGCCGCAAGACATGGATCGTTGACCACAGCCTGTCAGCATCTTCTCACCAACCGACAGACCCGCCGAAAGTTGTATAGTGGGACCGCCCGTGACAGCAACTCAAGACGCGTTCCGGCTCCTCATTGGACTGCACGGATGGCTGCCAGCAATAGCCGCGGACTTTAAAGCAGACAGCCCATGTGACATAAAGACGATCGCCCCTTATTATATTACATGAAAGGTGATCGCCCGTCAGTAAACAGAGCATCTCAGCTCCTATAAATAGAAGGCTGCCTGCACTTGGACAGCTCTCGGAATTTTCTCTCTGCTTCTGGACAAGCTCAACTCATAACTTGGCTTTCTTACTCTTGGCAACAGCTATCTCTCGGCCTTTCTTCTCTCTCTGCACCTCTTACACGAAAGACGGTCGGCAGAGACGAAACACGCAGAGCTTCGCTCAAGATCTAGATAAATAGGATCTTTTACACTCATTTTAATCGCATTCTTACATTAATACTTGTATCCCCGAATATTTGTATTAATAACATCTCGCGAGAGCATTCAAGCCCGGGCCTAACAAACCCGGCAAATCTTGTGTTATTTCCATTCCCTCGGACGTGCTCTCGCAATTTGCTATTGCTCGACCATTCCAGCAATATCTATCTTCGGATAATATTTTGGGCAACAACACGGGGAAGGCCTCCGAGGTTCCCACCTCCAGACTGAAGCATATTAATCCGGATGCCAGGGTTGATCGGTGGGATCAATTCATCAGAGTACTCCGGCTCATTCTGTTCGATCCTTGCGACCGGATTAGAAGGGATTCCATCGTTCTATCGGCGCTCGTGCCCCTTAGTCATCTCTGCTCGGGGCTCGGGCTTAGTGACCAAGTTATCCAATTTGCCTTCCTCAAACAGTTGCCAGAGTTGTCTGAGGAGGTCGCGGCACTGGCTGGTGTTGTAGCCGGGACTTTTGTGGTAGGCGCAGAATTTGCTGCGGTCTAGATGACCGTTGTCCCTTATCGGCTTTGGTTTGTTGAGCTACTCGCGCCTCTTGATGGCGTTAAAGATGTGGACCGGAGATATATTGAGGTTGCGGAGGAGGTGAACCTCCACATCCTCGAAGGCTTTGAATTCACCAGGCGGCTTTGTGACCGCTTTCTGGGCTTGGCGACCGCCTTCTTCTGGATCTGGGACTACGCCTTCCCTTCTCCGGTAGATCCTTCGCCTAAGCGGAGGGTGAGCATCCTCTGCCTAGCCAGGAAATCGGCGGCCCTGACGTGGAATATCGGGTAGGTCGGGGGGATGTTCTTCGTAAGATGCCTGAACATGGGCGAATGGCCATGGAATCCCCCTAGGGCCGAGTAGAGAGCGAGCTCATTGCTAATGGGCTCGCCGGTGAGGACTACTTCGTCCACCCGGTCGATGTATTCTTCATCGGGCTCGTCCTTCCCCTGCCTGATCTTCATCATGTGGTGGGGGCCTTCTGGCCGAGCGACTTTGGCAGCGAAATGCGACGTGAAGTCGTTCGCCAGTCTCTCAAAGCAATTGTTCGAGCGCGGTGGCAGTGAGATGTACCACCTATGGGCGAGGTCGCCCAATGTCAATAGGAATATTCGGCACTTCATCGCGTCCGATGCTCCACATCTGGTCATGTAAATCCGGAACTTGCTTAAATGGGTCTCAGGATCCGATCTCGCCTCATATAGGGGTGTTTGAGGGGGAGCGATCGTTGGTTGAACTGGGGCGAGATCGATCTGGACCGCGAGTGGCTCACTCGGTCCCACGATCGATCTCTTGGTGCCTGCCCCAGTTTCTAGGAGCGCCTTCATTTCGTCGAGCTAGCACTGCATGGCGGCCATCGCCGTAGCCTGACTGCTCGCTGATTGGCTCCCGGAGCGTGATCCAAGGCAATCATGTACTGATCCCCTGGACCCAGGGTAGATGATGAGTTCTCAGCCACCGGGCTCAGTTCTTGGGCGAGCGGGGGCCCGTCGGCCGGCTTGTCTTCTGGGAGTCGGATATGCCGAACTCCTGGTGATGGATTCGGACTCCGATGCCTCCCGGCTGGGGCCTGAACGCCCAGGTCTCCATGAGGGATCACTCTCTAGGCGGCTAAAGACGGAGTCGTCCCCCCTTACGAGAGCCTTTTCCTGCGGCTCGGGGCTTTCTGTCGATTTCTCAACATATATCCCCTTGAGCTTCTGCTTGTCTACTCGGCGGATGGCTGACGGAGTAATGGTGGGCGAGTCGCATGCCCTCCGTCGCTCCCTGAGGATGGCTATAGCCTCCTCAATCTGCTCCGCGGTCTGGAACTGATCGAGTGAGAGGCTGGGACCGTCCCTCGGGGGCGGGAGTGAGAGTCTTGCGTCACCGTGGTCACCTTCCGCCGTAGGCTGGGATTCGGTCTGGGCCAGAATGAGATGTCCGGCAGATCGCAGGGTGGCTCTTTTGGAGGTCGTGGCAGATGTCATGTTTCTGAAAGTTTTCTTTGAAGAGTAGTGAGTGTCTCTTCAAGTATATGCCCCGGAGAACGGTGAGTGTTCTTCGAGACGGTAGGAATAAAAATGAAGGTTTAGATGCCCCTCCTGCTAGCGCCAATTGTTGTTACCCAAAATATTATCCGGAGATGATATTTCTGGAAAGGTCGAGTAACAAACAAATGCCAGAACACTTCCGTGGGAAAATAAATAACACAAGATTTGTCGGGGTTGTTAATCCCGGGCTTGAATGCTCTCGCGAGATGTTATTAATATAGATACTTTAGAGTACAAATATTAATGTTAGAATCTATTACAATGAGTGTAAAGACTTCTAGTTATCTTATCTGTAGAGCGTGAAGATTACCGGAAGAACCAGATATGAAGCTCTGTGTGTTCTTCCTTTAGATGTTCTATATGTGTTGTTGCCCGAAATATTATCCGAAGATAGATATTGCCGGAATGGTCGAGCAACAGCAATTTGCGAGAGCACGTCCGTGGGGGTGTGAATAACACAAGATTTGCCGAGTTTGTTAGGCCCGTGCTTAAATGCTCTCGCGAGATGTTATTAATACAAATATTCGGGGATACAAGTATTAATGTATGAATGCGATTACAATGAGTGTAAAAGATCCTATTTATCTAGCTCTTGAGCGAAGCTCTGCGTGTTTCGTCTCTACCGACCGTCTTTCGGGTAAGAGGTGCTGAGAGAGAAGAAAGGCCGAGATATAGTTGTTGCCAAGAGTAAGAAAGCCAAGTTGCGAGATGAATCAGAGAGAGTCCCAGAGTTTTCCAAGTGCAGGCAGCCTTCTATTTATAGGTGCTGAGATGCTCTGTTTGTTGACAGGCGATCGCCTTTCATGTAGTATAATAAGGGGCGATCGTCTTTATGTCACATGGGCTGCTTGACTTAAAGCCTGTGGCTGCTGCTGGTAGCCAGCTGTGCGGTCCAATGAGGAGCCAGCACGCGTCCTGAGTTGCTGTCACGGGCGGTCCCACTGTACAACTTTCGGCGGGTCTGTCGGTTGGTGAAAAGATGCTGACAGGCTGGGGTCAACGATCCATGTGCTGCGGCGCCTTTTCCGGATCTGCATGTGGGACTCTATCCCGAGCTTAGGCCTTTGCTGACTGGACGACTGATGGCTTCGTGTGGCTAGAGGCTGTCATCATTTGGTCGGTCACCAGGGGTCGATCGCCAAGTACCGAGAGACGATCGCCTTAGATGTCGATCGCCGCACCGGACTTGTCCTGACCTTGGCCGCCAATCTGCCTGGCTGGACTGCCTGGCCGCCCGGGCCTCTGAGGTGATCGCCTGTTGAGACGTATAAATCTCGACACAACAATTGCCCCCCAGCTTGCTCCGATGTTGAAGACATGGGGTGAGGTGGTTCTTGCTGGCGATCGTGTAGGATGAAGACGGGCAATCCGTTGAGCGGACTTTAGTTTCGGACTTGGGCGATCTGGTCGATTGGCTATCTATCTTCGGTCTTGTTCCTGCAATAAAAAATTTTGCCAATCCCTCGTAGAAACTTGATAGTTTCGTCGCTGAGGAACCGTGCACAGTCGCGGAGTTCGATGGACCGACTCCATGACCATGTCTTGTGCGCGAGCGATATTGTCTGTCTCGTGACTCATTTTATTGTGAGGGTCCTCTGTTAGGCTGCGCCTCTCCTCGTATTTAAACGAAGGGCGTGCGGTCTTGGTCTAGAGGAGTCCTTGCGCGGGGTGTCGTCGGATTAATCAACTCCACTTCCGCGGCTTGTTAGCTCTGCATCCACCTCGGCCCGCCATGAAGATGGCGACCCTCGACGGTGTACGTTGAGACGGGGGTAGTGACGCGTCCCATTGTCCGGGTTCACCATGTTAGATGATGAACCTTTGAGGGCGGGCGATCGTGTCCATTGATTGATTTGGAGGGTCCTTCGACTACGCCCGCCTCGTATTTAAATGAAGGGCGAGCGATCTCAGCCCAAAGGAACCTTGCATGGCCTAAGCAGTCGATTCCATCGACCACCAGGACCATGGCTGCACTCTTCCACCTCAGATCGTCATGTCAAATGCCGACCTTCGACGGTGTACGTTGTGCGGGGGAGGTGATCTCGTGCCTTAGTCCAACATGTTAGATGATGAACTGTATATGGAGAGCGAGTCCTCCAGTTCTGGTGATGTTGCTTGATTCTGACGATCGGGTTGGAAGACTGATGATCGTCTTTCGGTTGCCGATCGCGTTGCTCATAGGTTATAAAGTAACCTTTGCCTGGCCAAAAAGTCTGCGGCCTTGGCGCGGAAGATCGCGTAGGTCGGGGGGAGGTCCTTCGTAAGATGCCTGAACATAGGCGAAAGACCATGGAATCCCCCTAGGACCGAGTAGAGGGCGATCTCGTCGCTTATGGGCTCGCCGTTGAGTATGATCTTGTCTACCCGATCGATGTAGTCTGCGTCGGACTCTTCTTCTCCCTGCCTGATTTGCATCATGCGATGAGGACCTTCCGGCCGAGCGACCTTGGCGGCGAAGTAAGCTGTGAAGCTATTCGCCAGTTGGTCAAAGGAATTGACGGATCGTGACGGTAATGAGATGCACCATCTGTGGGCCAGGTCGCCCAGCGTTAATGGGAACATTCGACACTTCGTCGCATCTGATGCCTCGCATCCGGTCATGTAAATCCAGAATTTGCTCAAATGGGTTTCGGGATCCGACCTCCCCTCGTACACAGGTGTTTTGGGAGGAGCGATCCTGCGTTGCACGGGAGCGAGCTCGATGTGGACCGCGAGTGGCTCGCTCGGCCCCGCGATCTTTCTCTTGGCGCCTGCCCCAGATTCCAGGAGCGTCTTCATGTCGTCGAGCTGGCGTTGCATCGCGGCCATCACTGTAGCTTGGTCGCTCGTGGCTCGGCTTCCGGAGCGGGAGCTAAGGCGATCTTGTACCGATTTCCTGACTCCGCGGTCGCCCACCTCGGTTCTTTGGAGAGGAGGAGCCATATGGATAGCCTGCCTTGTGGGAGCCAGATACGCCAAACTCCTGGTGACGGACTCGAGCTCCGTCGACTCGTGGCTGGGGCCGAACTGCCCCGGTCGCCATGACGGGTCGCTACCTAGGCGGCTGAAAACAGAGGTGCCCCGGCTGGCGAGCGCCTCTTCTTGCGAATGGGAACCTCCTGGCGATCGCTCGGTCAGTATCCCCTTGAACTTCCATTTGGCCACGTGGCAAATGGCCGAGGGGGTTATAGCAGGCGGCAGGTCGAGAGCTCTCCGTCGCTCCCGTAGGGTGGCCAGGGCTCCTTCGATCTGTTCCGATGTTTGGAACTGGTCGAGCGAGAGGCTTGGGCCGTCCCTCGGGGGCGGGATCGAGAGTCTCGGACCGCGGCGGCTACCCTCCGCCATAGGCTGTGGCTCGGATTGAGACGGAATGAGGCGTCTGGTGGATCGGCCAGCGGCTTTCTCCGATGCAGAGGCAGGAGTCATGATTCTGAAAGCTTTCTCTGAAGAACAATGAGTGTTTCTTTAGGTATATGCCCCGGAGAACAGTGAGTGTTCTTCGAGACGGTAGGAATAAAAATGAGGGTTAGATCGCCCTTCTTCTAGCGCCAATTGTTGTTGCCCGAAATATTATCCAAAGATAGATATTGCTGGAATGGTCAAGCAACAGCAATTTGCGAGATCACGTCCGTAGGGGTGCGAATAACACAAGATTTGCCGGGTTTGTTAGGCCCGGGCTTGAATGCTCTCGCGAGATGTTATTAATACAAATATTCGGGGATACAAGTATTAATGTATGAATGCGATTACAATGAGTGTAAAAGATCCTATTTATCTAGCTCTTAAGCGAAGCTCTGCGTGTTTCGTCTCTGCCGACCGTCTTTTGGGTAAGAGGTGCTGAGAGAGAAGAAAGGTCGAGAGATAGTTGTTTCCAAGAGTAAGAAAGCCAAGTTGCGAGATGAATCAGAGAGAGTCCCAGAGTTTTCCAAGTGCAGGCAGCCTTCTATTTATAGGAGCTGAGATGCTCTGTTTGTTGACAGGCGATCGCCTTTCATGTAGTATAATAAGGGTCGATTATCTTTATGTCACATGGGCCGCCGCTTTAAAGCTCGCGGCCGCTGGCACCAGGCGGTTCAATGAGGAGCCAAGACGCGCCCCGAAAGTTGCCACGGCGGTCCCATTGTACAACTTTCGGCGGGTCTGTCGGTTGGTGAAAAGATGCTGACAGACTGGGGTCAACGATCCATGTGCTGCGGCGCCTTTTCCGGATCTGCATGTGGGACTCTGTCCCGAGCTTAGGCCTTTTCCGACTGGACGATCGATGGCTTCGCGTGGCGAGAGGCGGTCGTCATTTGGTCGGTCACCAGGGGTCGATCGCCAAGTACCGAGAGACGATCGCCTTAGATGTCGATCGCTTGTCACCGGGACTTGTCCTGGGACCTTCGGTCGGCCAATCTGCCTGGGCTGCTGGACTCTGGCTCGGTCGCCCGGTCTCTGAGGTGATCGCCTGTTGAGACGTATAAATATCGACACAACAATATGTATGAATGAATATCACTATGTATATGTAAGTATTTGTCAGATGAGTTTTAGTTCTCTCTGTACGTTTTTTTCGCTATATTCTCGATGATCCTACTGTTGGAGGCCTGCTCTTTATAGGAGACAAGGTTGTTGGGTCCTCTCCGGTGATCGCGGGCGACCACCGTATTCTATATTAGAATAATGTGGGCGATTTTCCTATCATGTGTGGCTGTTTCCTTAAAGTCCGAGGCTGCTGCTGGCAGCCAGCTGTGCGAGCCAATGGGAAGCCTGCACGCGTTCTGAGTCGCTATCTGGGGAGGACCCACCTTGTACCTTTCAGCGGGCTTGTCGGTAGGTGAAAGGTTGGTGACAGGCTGGGGTCAAAGGCCTTATCTTGCGGTGCCTTTTGTGGATCTGCACGTGGGTCCATGTCCGAGATTCGGTCTTCGAAGACTTTGATGGGTGTCGGGTTCACATGCAGTATGGGACGATCGTCCACGGTCAGGTATCATCGGCGATCGCCAGATGCCTATAGACGATCCCCTTTGGACGCCGATCACTAGGTGCTTATGCAGCGTCCGTCTTCTTTTACTGGCTTCTGACCATCGTGCCGATCGCCATCTGTAACACCCCCGATATATTCGGGAATATTACAGCGCCGTAAATCCTTTACATAAGGATTTACAAGGCTGAAGAATTGAACAAGTATAAAAGGGTACTGACGAATGGAAATAACGGAATTACAGTACATCAGTTCTGACCAAATACAGAAATAGTGCAATTGTTCAACAGAACTCAATAATACATCACCAAATTCAAATCATCACAAACGACTTCGTACTCGAGTACTTATTAAAATAACGAATAAACAACAGATAAATAAACCCGGTCGGGACATCACTCTGCACCCTCGTCGTCATACGGTGGTTGTTTCCCGCTCTCCCGGATCCTGAACACAAACAAAATGTTCACCCCCGAAGGGGTTAGCACAACGATGCTAGTACAAGTACCACAACATATTATTCATGTCTCACGAAGAATAATAATAACGTAAACGACAAAATACCAACGAGTCTTCTCCTACGAGAAACTCAAACATAACATACACAACTGATAATCACAACATGATATCAATACATACACATGGTAATTCCATCGATCCAGCGTTCACTGCCTAGAACCCACAATGATCCCGTCAGACCAACCCGTGGTGGAAAAACCCGTCCGATGATCCAGCGCACGCTAGCATAGATCCCCCGATGATCCCGTCGGACCAACACGAGGTGGACATACAATAACGACATACATGCACGACAATATGTATAACAACAATACATAAAACAATTAAGGTACTTGCCTCGATTTGAAGACAATAACAACACTTCCACGGAAATGAACACTCGACGGTCGTCCTCCACAATCAATCACGTAACGAGACCAAACCTTAACAAAAGAAATAATATAGGATTTATCTCACATCGTATGAATGTTTAACAATTCGATTCACGTCCAAAAGTTCATAAAATGCATTCTGTCCGAACTGCTTAGCGCACGCTAAGTACTCTGTGTAGCGTGCGTTAAGTCTGCCCGATAGCGCACGCAAACAACAAAGCCTAGCATACGCTAACTATGCATGGTCAGTACTTCACTGACCAGCCAACTGACTCGTCTGATGGTCTAGCGTACGTTACGTACCAAACGTAGCGCACGGTAACTAGTGCTCGATAGCGCACGTTAAACTGCATAGCATAGCGTGCGCTATTACTGCATGGCAGTTTACTGCTGAGCAGTAAACTGTTCTTGCCATGAATGAAACAATGAAATTCTTCGTGATAATTCATGTTACTTCCATGAATACCAAGTTCATACTCTTATGAATGATCTCCAGGGTAATATCAACTTCAAGATGCAAATATACGTATAATCATCATGACACCATAATCCATCTTGATTACAATTCTCATGCGAAGTTGGTGATCTCCGGTTGATGTATTAGATTCTACTATCATTATACATATTCAGACTTCATCTTGAGGTGAACTAACAATTCCGACTTATACGAAAGAATATTTCCTAAGATGATTCTTCCTTTAAGTTCTTATAACATCTTTTCCAAATCATGATCACAACGATAACATAAATCATACGGATTGTTAACTTCAGAATATTTCTCTCATCATTTGAAGTACTAGGATTCCAACTTCAAGGTTCCAACAATAATATCGTAATTGTAGACATTCCAATCTTCTAAACATGATGTTGTTGAAATAATTCACTAATGAAATTCAATATCTCGTTAACATGATCATCATATCCATTGGAAATCCAAATCTAAGACTGGTGATAGGTTGAACATACCTTAATATGCCGAAATCAACGAACCACAAGGTATAATCCGACTCGGTTGGTTATGTGCCACTCCAAGGTGTTACTTCTCTTCAATGATCACTCACAAGTGATACTCAATCATTCAATGATCACTCATAAATGTTCTAAGTGTTTAGAAGGGAGATTCTTGCTCTCTGGACTCTCAAAGATGAAGTATAGACGAAGGAAATGAAAGCCCAAGCGGTTGTTGTCCCATTTATAATATTCTGCATTATTGACAAGTTAGCGCACGCTACTAAGCATCCCTTAGCGTGCGCTAATAATGGTTGACTTCAGAATTTTTCCGGGTGCGTCAGCGGGAATCTTATCCGGACCCATGTCCCGGCTGGCGCATGAGCTAGCTGTCCCGCTCAATAATTGAGTCCTTAGCGCACGTTACTCATACCTGCATAGCGTGCGCTAATAATGGCCCGATAGCGCGCGTTAAGATACATTCTTAGCGTGCGCTATCACGAGGTTGTTTGAGCAATTTCGCATGTTTCTATACTTATGTACAATGATATCAATGCACGAAATATCATACTCCAATAATCAAAATCACCAATCCGAATAATACAGGGTTGAATACAGATGAAATACACCGTAATAAATCTGGATATTACACCATCGAGGCGTATAAATCGCCGCACAACAACGTGTTTTGGTATAATATTCGTATAGGAATACGAATATGGTTCCGGGATTGATAAGATTATGATTCACTTTTGAGTTTTCTGGTTGGGTATGTCGGTTATTGATTGTTATCGGATTGTTGTTGATTGATTACTTCAATTGGTTGGTATGTTTGATCGTGGTTTATGACCGTTGTGTTGCGGTTGAGGCTGAAGAGTTCGTAGGTTGCTCTTGGTCGGGGCTGAGGAGCTCGTGGACGAAGACAACAGATTTTGGTAACGGCTTCGTGGTATCGGTAACGAGGCAAGTTTATACTTGTGTAATATCCGACTATAATTTTTCATTTTTACCTATCGTTGTATTATTCCGATAATCTGATTATCATGAATCGTTGCATTTGGTATTATGTTGAGGTATTATAGATTTGAACTTCATATAGTTGTTATTTCATTTCATACGTGATGATTCGATGTTAATTAGAGAGTTGCATTTTTGGACTTTTTCTGTTGATGTAGCGTACGCTACGTATCATGATTAGCGTACGCTACATATCATGATTAACGTACGTTAATCTTGTGCCTTAACGTACGTAATGTTTCCTCTGTTGCGTGCGCTAAGAGGGAATCTGACATCAGTTGACTTCAACACGTGAACTTGTTATCCGTTGGCATGCATGTGGGTGACGTCTGAGTTGTCGTGTCGGCCAGAGTCAACTTTTATTAGCGTGCGTAGCCCCTTTTCATTAGCGTGCGCTAATGGCCTGCGGATTCAAGACAGTAGCCACTGTAAGCCGCTTACCTACGTAATATTAACCAGCTAGTGTACGTAAGTGTTAGGAATATGCCCTCGAACGCCACTCAGGGGATGAGAGAGTAAGGGCATTGTACTTGTAATTATGGAATAATTAATAAAAAGGCAATACGATTCATTCACTATTTATTGTATTTCAATTGCATTCTTGACTTGGTAAACATTGAAGTGAAGTCCATGTAAATAAATCGAATATTCCATTCTCGTTATGGGATAAGAGAAAATGCACTGGAAGTGTTTAAAGTTTATTTACGTAAATTGTTCGCAAGTCAATAAACTTAAAATGGGCATTAAGTTTTAATACGACTTGTATAACTGATGCTAGGACGTGTGCACGTCTTGATAGCATAGTTATAAGTATATTAGTGGGGCCAGTATACTCGAACACGACTCATACTCGATTCAGTCACACGGTATTCACTCTCGGAGAGTCGATGACGAATCGAAAGGTTGTGATAGTATACGTGGACCTTTGACTTGAGGGTTCAGTAGAAGATGTGCCTGTGACGTTTAGTTTGTCATTAGAGTAGTTAGACTCATTTGCTTAATTGCTGAGTCGACCTCGAAGTTCGGACTATACGGGCAGGTAGCAATCTTTACTGTACGCCAAGAAAGGATTCTAGCTCCTGTTAGTGAGCAGGTGAATGTCCTATACGGTTAATGGCAAATAAGATCATAAGTCTTTGGCCAAAGCAATCTGATATAGTCGTATTAGATACACTATTAATCAGTCGGTCTTGATTTGCATTAGCACATGTATAGAGTTTAGTCAATAGTGGGGTTTGACTTTACCGTGACCCGAATACTTGACCGGGACATCTGATGAAGGTCTATACGTATATAGTATTCACGACATAATGGTTCTGGAATGATCCCTTCATTCGTTCTCAGTCGGGTAATTAATTTAATTCATAAATTATATTTCTTAGAGAAATATATTTGTATTTGGTATAATTAATTAATTGGATTAATTAATTAATATAAATACATTAGTGATTAAACGGAGTGTATTTAACGGAGTCGTTTGACGAACATCCGGTACATGAGCCGAGTGGCTCGGCTCGTTTCTAGGAAATTTTCAATGGGCCGCCCCCCTCTCTCACATGGCTTGATTAGTCATGCATGTTATGGTGAAGTCTTGATAATAATGCATTTGATTCTCTCATTATTATTATCACATTATGAGTTGTTATTATATGTGATATAATAACCAACCCACATGATCTCAAAGACTTTATATATATCATCACCTTCATGCATATGTGGGTAAGACTACTGCCGTGAGATTTTTGAGTGAGGGAGATTATTTTTATCTCATTTTCTTTTATTTTTTGTTGAGAATAAAAAAAATAAGAGATAAATTGAGAAAAAAAAAATTCCTACAAGTTTCCTAGCCATGTTCTTGGAGAACGGAATCTTGTCAAACTTTTCCGGGCAACTTCCGACGCGTGTGAAGTAGAGGCTTCGAAGTTTCGGTGCTTGAAACGAAGGGATTTCGTGTTCGGGACGGGATCGGGATCATCGTCTACATTTTACGAAGATTTATTTCAAAGGCTTCAAGGGTATGATCCTTTATCATTGTATTTATTTTTTTCGTATATACGTTACTTGATCGATCCTGTTTGGGATTCGTATTTATTTCCGCTGCGTATTTCGTTTTTTTTTTGGAATCCTAACAATGGTATCGGAGCCAGGTTAATGTTTCCGTATATACAATTATTTGTGCATTTTGAATGCTTTAGGATGATGATTATGATTTAGAATCATGTTTGGAATAATCGTAGATTTTAAATTGTTCGTTGTAGCATCACCTTTTTGGAAACGAGCCGACAAACGAAGAAACGGGCCACGGCATGGTGCTGCAACACCGCTCGGGCCGCCGCCTGTGCCGCGAGCATGCTCGGCCATGCTCGGCCATGTCTCGCCGCACTGCCGAGAGGCCGATGCTCGCCGATCAGACTCGGCCAGCCGCTGAGCATGGCTCGGCCAAGCGACTCGGGTTTTGGCCCGATTTTGAATCGGGCCGCGGGCTGGGCCTAAAACCGGATTGTCCGGGACTCCGTTTTAAGTTTATATTTTGTTGTAATTATTTCCCAAAATTTAAATTGGATTTTAATTTGACTAAATTAATATTTGGAATCTTTTTTGTAGTTAAGGGAAATAAATTAAACGAAAATATTATTTTGGCCGGATTACTTCGAATGAATTTAAATGACGATTATTAGTATTAATTGGATTAATACCATTAAAATTGAATAGATTAATTGTAACACCCCCAGGATATCCGAGGTATATTACAGCGCCGTGAATCCCTACATGGGACCCACCAGGCTGAACAAGCATCATACTCATCGACTCACCGAAACAACAGAAGAATACCTCGTCATAAAGACGCCCAACAAAATAATTCACCCAGTTTAACCGGTCAAACATGACACCGTAATCCATCACAACATAATAAACAACAATACAATCCCGACAAGTAAAAGTTCTTAAGTACTCGAGTACTTCTATTAGTTTAAAGACCACAAAGGTAAAAGATAGAAAACAACAAGACACCACTCGTGCACAATCATCACGCACGACCATCATCCGCATACTGGTCCAGCGCCCGCTCGTCTCGATGAACCTGACCTGAAATTCATAAAACGAATTTCCCCAAAACGGGTCCCCAGAGGGGTTAGCAATTACGCTAGTACAAGTAACCAAATGAACGACTTACATCTTACACATATAGTATATACATGCAATCAAGAAAACATAGTTTCGAAACACTCATTTCCGGAAATGCCATAGTCAAATCACATTTGTAAAAATGCACCACAATTAACCATGGATCCACCCCTCCGTGGACCCCTACCGAGACCCCGTCGGATCTAACCCGTAGTGGTTAAAAGCAAGCTCGCGGATCCACCCCTCCGTGGACCCCTACCGAGACCCCATCGGATCTAACCCGTAGTGAGCATACACACACACACACAAGTCTCATGCAATACTACTACGTTAAGATTGTAAGTTCATAAGGATACTTGCCTCGGTTAATAGACGGTGATACGAACGGAAAGGAAGAGTTGAACACGACCGCAAGGAACCGGCGGAAATGAACCTAACGATTCGAATAACACAATCACAACCAACTCTAGACGATTACGAAAATGGAATACACCTGGAAACCCGCCTACGATTCATGTATATGTTAGGAGTATGCCCTCGAATGCCACTCAGAGGATGTTGAGTGAGGGCATTGTACTTGTAATTATGTAAATCATTAATATAAGACAATGGATGTTTCTTTATTTACTGGTAGTTACTGGCATTCCTAACTCGTAAATATACGTAAAGAAACTAGTCCATGTATTTGAGAGCAAAAGCATTCCACTCCTTATTGGATAAGGGGGTCGGCACTGGAAAGATTTATAGCTCAAATACTTAATCGTTCGCAAGTCGATGAAACTTGACTGGGCGTTAAGTTTATGTGAAGACTTGTATGACGTGTTCTTTGACATGGAGAGTGCCTGTCGAACACTAATAGTTAGTGGGAGCACACGTTATAGGTATGCTAATTGGATTAGTATACTCGAACCGACTCACCCTCGATTCGTCACACGGATTTCACTCCGGGACAGTCAATGACGGAATCGAAAGGTTGTGATAGGTGTTCGTGAACCTTCAACTTGAGGATTTAGTAGGGATGTGCTTGTGACGTCAAGATTTTCATTAGAGTAGTTCGACCCTGTAAACCGGAAGGCGGGGGTCAACCTCGACGTGCATCTTGACGGGCAAGTAGCAGGTCCTACTTAATACCAAGATAGAATTCTTTCTCCCGTTAGTGAGCGGGTTATATGTCCTATGAGGTTATTGGCAGATGAGATCATAAGTCTTTGGCCAAAGCATTGGAGCTAGTTGTATTAGATACACGACAGCTCGATGATCTCGATGTAATACCCGGTTGTAATTCATTCATTTTCATTCAGTAATTATCAGTCTGTAATTGTCACTCAGTGTATTTTCACTCAATTATAATCATTCATCAATCATGTTCATTCACCGTGTTCACCGTTCGGAAAAACTTCGAGTTGTGTATCGTTATTGTTCATTGTTGCAACTTTCCTCATATGAGTTCGACTTTGTTAGATCACCGTTAATTTTTGGTAACTCCAAAAATTCTAAATCTTTTCAATATTATAGGGCATCGAGTTAGATTTCCAATGGTTCAAACGTTGAGTCAATCAGAGTCCGGACGAGAGAGTTATGGTCGTTTTTGCTCACCCGCTCATTTTTCAGCTTTTGGCCGATCATCACGCCGACCGGACGGCCGTCGTCCGACACGGCCCGTGCCGCACTCGTCCGGAAATGCCGGGCATTCGCCCACAGGACTCGACCGTGTCGCTTGGCACGGCCGAGTCGAACTCTTCCGGATAAGCTGTAACCGATCGCCCAAGACGCCCGACCGTGTCCCGTGACACGGCCGAGTCATGCCGAAGTCCGCCGGACGGGTCACTATCGAAGGCCCTACGCGCCGCGACCGTGTCAATCAGACACGGCCGAGTCCCCTGCCGCCGGCCAGCGACACGACCATGCCGATCGGCACGGGCCGTGTCCGGCAGGGTAGTCAACCCCTTTAAATTCGTTTTTTTTTGTATTTCAGCCCATTCCTTCCATTTTTCTTCACCTACAACCAAGAGAGAAAGCTTGAGGGAGGTTTTTTCCTTCACAAATCATTTGGGTGTTTGATTTTCTTCATATCCTTTCGATCGTGAAGCCCGGATAATCAATCTAACGCGTGTTCTTCGGATTAAAGTACTTGGATCTTCAAAGGTAATATTTCTTCAACACTTTGGACTTCGATTTTGTGTTGAGATATGATGTTTTGGACGTTATAATCATGTTATATGAAGGGATATGTATATGATTATGAGTTTGTATAAGGATTCATTGGATTATTGAGGGATTATTCAAGAACACCTTGAATATCGAGTTGGAATTGGGGATTTTCGACTAATTGTTGTTATAATCACATTTTTGGATATTCATAACGGATTATTGATCGTATTGGAGATGTTTTGTTGGTTTGAAACACTTCTTGGGGATTTTGATATTGGTATATTGAGGTTTGATTGTAAACAATCGGAGTTTGGATACAACGTGTTTGATTTAATGCCTCTATGGACTTGGTTTAGTCGTATCGACGTTTTGAGTTCGTTATATTCGTGTTTGATTCGTATATTGAACGGATTGTTGGTAATTGTATTATTTAAGGTTGTTCGAGCAACCGATATCTCTTCATTTAGGACATTTGTTCGTGGAAGGACTTTCTTCATTGGTATTGTGTAAGTTAATTCTTACTCGGTTAAAAGGATATTCATCCCTTTTGTTGTTGTTCATTCATAATCATAACTCATTCATCATTATATTAACCGTATCAAAACTTGTTGTTGTCAATTAATCACTTCAGTCATAAGGAACGACGGTTCCAATCTTTTCATTGAGCTGTCATTTATTTCATTACCATTCCACCTCGGTGAGTCATTATTCATTTTCGATGTCACTTTTGTTATAACGTGGCATTCCGGTCATATCGGGCGTGCTTGGTATGTGTAGGATTTTCATGTCGGGCACATTTATGTCGTGTGTTGGTTGTTGGCCTCACATCGATCGTGCACACGAGTCATATTGTCTCGTGAGACTGATTAGGTACAAGACCACACGGGTATTCGATCGATACTCGTTGGTGGCTTGTGCACGGACACATTTCCATCCCGGGCGTAGTGTGGCGCCACCCTTTGAGCCGTACTGTTAGTTGATTCATATAACATGTTTGATTGCGTATGTTTCGACAGGATATTTCATAACTTCAGACATAATCATGATTTTGTATTTTCAACCCTTGAGGATTGTGGTTCTTTGTAACTGACCCCGTTTGGGGATTTTGTTTTTCAGGTCATGGCAAGGCAAACGCACGGGAATAGCATGTTGATGTCGAGAAGTCCTAGTGATACTAGTAGGGTTCATGTTATTGTCCTTTATTTTCCGCTGCAGACTTTCACTTGAATACTCCGTTTCATTCAGTGTTGTGTATTTTATCTTCATATAAAATACACTAGTATTCGGTATTGTCCTAGTGTGTTGTAACTAAACTCCTCATCGGAGTAATTATTGCTGTAATGTAGTTCGGTACTACATTTATCTTGTGTAATTCATTCATTTTCATTTGCCTGGTGGGTCCCAGTTGGGGATCTACGGCACTGTAATATCCGCCTAGTTTGGGGTGTTACGCTCGATTTGCTGTAATATCCGTAATTTTTCCATTTTTAGCAGTTTCCATTTTTGGTGTATGTCTATTTTTATCGACTCGCTTTTAACCGTTTCGACATTTCGAATCTATTTTGTTCTTGGAGTTTTTCCATTTGGATGAGTTTTGATGATGTTTTCACGTAATTTCGTTTTATGACATGTTTTGCCGTATGAACGTTCGATTCTTGTAAAACTCGTTCGTTTCCGTTGTTTCTTGGTTTGTACAAGTTCGTATGGTTGAGTTGGTCATGTGGAGACTTTCGGTTTGTAAATCCGACGTCGTTTCGTGATTTTTGGTCACTTGGGCCATTTTTGTAATTTCCTAAAAGTTTAGGGGATCTCGTTTTCGTTGTCGCATTACGGACCCTTCGGTGGTCGGAATTGTATTTTTCTTTCAGCGCTTAGCTCCGTCGTCTTTTATGCTTCGCGTCTATGTTCCTGGATTCTGGTTCCGTAGTGCGGTTCGTGTTTTATACCCTCGACAGCCATCTGGCGATGTAACATCGCAGCATCAATCTGTGTAGGTAGCGCACGCTACCCCTGTTGCCTTGCGTGCGCTACCGAAGAGCAGTTAGCGTACGCTAACCCTTATTGTTAGTGCATGCTAACGAATGGTGGCAGTAGCCACTGGACTGTCGCGGCCCCGTTAGCGCACGCTACATATGGCAGTTAGCGTGCGCTAACTTCACATTATCGAAGCCTCAATGCGCTTCAGAGCAAGCAGCTTATTTCTTTCTTCGTTTCTTCGACGTGCGACCTCGAGACGAGTTCCACCAGCTTCTTTCGGAGTTCTATCCAGATTCCATCACGGTAGAATCGAGCCACCATATCATAATCAACATAATCACCTTTCATCACCGAATTAAAGGTAATTCCTCAGAACCCTAATTTTGGCGAATTTGGGGATTTCGGGATTTTAGGGTTTAGTTCGAATTGTTCATCTATATTACGATATTCTTCACCGAGTGTGATTATTGAATGATTCCAAATCCAGCTTTCCTTGATTTTAATCCGTGAATTATCAATACGGGAGATTTTGCGTAAACCCTCACCCGTATTGATTGAACGCTCACCGTCGTTATTTGTAATCGGGGTTTTGGGAGTATTCCTTTCGATTATTGATGTCCGTTGGGACCGAGTTATGCTAATCCTTCGCTTAGGAACCGCTGCTTTCCACCCGGACTGCTCGTAGTCGTGTTTCACTTCCGCTTTCTTCAAGAATGTCTCAAAGGCAAGTACTTTACATTTGTTTACATGTTCTAGTATTTGAATTATGGCTATATGTGGTTGTTGTGGGGAGATATGTGTATGTTCACCTAGGGACGGTCCGACGGACCTCTAGGGATACGTATTGCCGTGTGTGTGCGTATCACGAATCGTGGTTAGCCACCTGTGGATGTCCGACGGCTCATGGGTACGGTGGCCGTGAGTCTCGTGCACCCGGTTAACTTTGAATTATGATTTGTTGGAGATAATGTGTTTTGTGTGTACATCGTAAATATTCCTAATATAAAATGTTTTCTAAAATGACTTTTGGCGCATATATTCATCCGATTAGAATGTAGTTCAAATGGATTGTACTTGCACTAGCGCTTGTCGCTAACCCTTAAATGGGGAAATACTTTTGTATTTCGTATTGATCGTGGGGACAAACGAGCACTCGGGCCGTATGAGGATGATGGGCAAGCATGATATTGTCCAAGATTTGATTTTCGATGTTATGTCCGCTTGCTACTATTGATGTCTCGATTTTGGGATTTATGTATTATAAAGTTGGTTTAAGTACTGAGTACTTCTGTTTGAAATTGTTTATGTTGTGTTCCCATTTTGGGAAATGGATTTGATGTCGATTTTAATTGTCGGTTTGTAGTCTTTTATTTTAATTGTCGTTTTATTAATGATAGTTTGTCGTTGTCAAATGTCTTGTTGGTATGTTAGCTCGGTGGATTCCACGGTGTGGGTTCCACGGCGTAATGTGCCCCGAATGTCTTGGGGTGTTACGAATATGGTATCGATCTTAGGTTTATGGATACCTAGGCCGGTCATTTGGGTCTAGTTAAGTGTCGTTTTGGGACAAGATCACGCTATGCCATCATCTCGATGCGCGGTGCTCGTAAGTTTTCCTAACTTGACTCGTTTCACCGTTACTGTTTTATTCTGTCTTAGTATCTTTTGCGTTTTCCGTTTGAATTGTACTTACCCGTTGCTTCTTGAAATTCTGTTGGTAGAGGACGCGGGCCTTGCGACGCGGTAGGGGCGTGGCGCGGCGGTGGGGCGGCCATGTCCGATCACTCGGGAACCGATTCGGCGATGCCTTCCTTGTCGAGCAGTGTTCCCCTAGTTCGAGGTCAGCGGGACCCGATCTGCTAGCTCGTTAATGCTCATGAGAATGTTGGAGTGGCCAACATTTTACAGGTAGCGAACTGCATGACGCTGCGACTCGGGCCGTTCGTCGGCCATGGTAATGCCAACCCGGTCCCGCCTACCGGGTCCGCAATGATAAGCTACTTCAGGACGTGATTCGTATGCGCCCTCCGCAGTTTGATGGTGCTTCCGACCCTTCTGGTTGGGAGAATTGGCTGTTCGAGATGGAGAAAGTGTTTGAGGCTGCTAATTGCCCCGAGGAGAGGAAAGTACCCATTGCTCAGTACTTCCTCGCCAAGGAGGCAGCGACGTGGTGGCAAGCGGTGAAACCGCGTGACCGGGCAGCTACGTGGGCAGAGTTCCGGGATCTAATGGAAGACGAATTCTGTCCGTGGCCAGTGAAAGAGGGGAGGATCCGAGCCTTCTTTGAGGCTAAGCCCCAAGATGTATCTATATCTCAAGCCATCAAAGACTACAATCAGCAGTTACATTATGTAAGAAACCAAGTCCGCGATGAGCTCGATAAGATCCGCCACTTTGACATGCGGATGAAACCGAGAGTGCGCCACTACATGTCTGGTCTGGGGTGCACGACTTTGAAAGAATATCAGAATAAAGCGATGGCTTATGAGATGTCGTTTTCTGCGACAGAGACGGCAACCGAAGGAAAGAAACAGAAAACCACCGGCCGAGTTAGGAGGCAAGTCAGAGGATATCCGAAGACTCGATGCAGTTCGCGAGTCTTGAGTCGGCCGCCATCGGTTGGTCGAGGAAACGGTTCTAGGTCTCGCTCCTCTGTTCCGTTCGTGGCCCTACGTGCTTCAAGCTGCGTCAAGGCCACATGATGAGTGAGTGTGATAGGCCTCCGATTCGGTGTCTTGCTTGTGGTCATATGGGTCATCGTGCTAAGTTTTGTACGGATGCGGCTCGGGCCCGATTACTCGTATATCGGCCCGGCCAGGAGAGCCGAGTGTGAATCGGACAACAGGTTCCTCACCAGCAGAGTTTTGGTAGAGGTCGAGGTCGTGGTCAGCCTTCTAGAGGGGGAGCTTCTAGTGCGGGGTCTGTTCCGCCCCGTGTGTACGAGATGAGACGAGCCGGAGATCCTGACGCGACGGTGGCCACAGGTACCGTCCACATCCTTGATCATCCTGTTTCCGTATTGTTCGATTCTGGTGCTACGCATTCTTTTATATCTATGGATTGTGTGCGTCGCCTGCATGTTGATTGCCTTGTTGCTTGTGAGCCTTTTGTTGTTAAACTTCCTAGTGGGGATAGCATCGTGGGGGATCGTGAGGTTAGAGATTTTCCAGTGAGTATCGCGGGGAGGGTTTGGCCTTCTAATCTGATTGCGGTAGATATTAGAGATGAGGATTTGATTCTGGGTGAGGATTGGCTGGACCGTAATGGGGCGATCATGAATTATAGAATGAGGACTGTTTCGATGTTAGCCTCTGATGGTACCGAGCATTCTTTTGTGGGGCGTAAGCGGGGTAGCCATAGATTACTGATCAGCGCTTTGAGGGCGGTGAGACTTCTTCGGGGAGGTTGCACGGGCTATTGGTGTTACGCTTTGAGATCAGAAGAAGGGGTAGTCGAGCTCTCGTCTATTCCGGTAGTATGTGAGTATCCTGACGTTTTTCCAGATGAGTTGCCGGGTTTGCCGCCGGGCCGAGAGGTTGAGTTTACCGTCGATTTAGAGCCGGGCGCAGCACCTATCTCTAAGACGCCATACCGTATGGCGCCTGCCGAGATGCTTGAGTTGAAGAAACAATTGGGAGAGTTGCTAGACATGGGGTATATTCGACCGAGTGCTTCGCCTTGGGGCGCACCGGTCCTATTTGTAAAGAAGAAGGATGGGTCACTTCGTTTGTGCATCGACTACCGAGAGTTGAACAAAGTGACCATCAAAAACAAGTATCCACTCCCGAGGATTGACGACTTGTTTGATCAGTTGCAAGGGGAGACCGTGTTTTCGAAGATTGATTTGAGATCGGGGTATTATCAGCTCCGAGTGAAGGATACCGATATTCCGAAGACGGCCTTTCCGACGAGATACGGTCACTACGAGTTTGTGGTTATGCCTTTTGGGCTAACCAACGCACCAACCGTGTTCATGCAGCTTATGAACAAAGTCTTTATCGAGTACCTCGATAAGTGTGTAGTCGTTTTTATCGACGACATCCTTGTTTACTCGAGGAGTGAGGAGGAGCACGCCCGCCATTTGCATATTGTGTTAGATATTTTGAGAACTCAGCATCTTTTTGCGAAGTTCTCAAAGTGTGAGTTTTGGCTACGGGAGGTTATGTTTCTCGGTCATGTGATCTCGGCCGAGGGTGTTCGTGTAGACCCACATAAGGTAGAGGCAGTGTTGGATTGGGCACCGCCCAAGAACGTGAAGGAGGTCCGCAGTTTTCTGGGATTAGCCGGGTATTACCGCAGATTCGTCGAGGGGTTCTCTAAGCTCGCTCGACCGCTGACTCAGTTGTTACAGAAGTCGGAGAAGTTTGTGTGGACCGATGAGAGGCAGAATAGTTTTGAGGAGTTGAAGAAGCGGTTGACGACCGCTCCCGTATTGGCTTTACCGAGTGGTAATGATGGTTTCTCCGTTTATAGTGATGCTTCGGGCCAAGGGCTCGGATGCGTACTTATGCAGCACGGGAGGACGATTGCCTATGCTTCCCGTCAGTTGAAACCGTATGAATTGAATTACCCTACGCATGATCTCGAGTTGGCCGCAGTTGTGTTTGCGTTGAAAATCTGGCGTCATTACTTGTATGGCTCGTCATGTCAGATTTTCACCGATCACAAAACCCTGAAGTACATTTTCACGCAGAAGGAGCTTAATATGAGACAGAGGAGATGGTTGGAATTGATTAAGGATTACGATCTCGAGATCCTTTATCATCCAGACAAGGCTAATGTGGTGGCAGATGCCTTGAGCCGGAAATCAGTATCGCTTCGAGCGCTTGAGTTGCTTACGGCCCAGTCGGGACTTCAGCGAGAGTTTATGAGGTTGAGCATTGAGATTGTACTGCCAGAGAGTTCCGGCGATTGCGTACTCTTGAGATTTCTTCATCTCCGGTCGAAGACATTAAGTCGGGACAGCTTAGAGGATCCGATGTTTATTCACTTCGAGAGAGTGTAGGAAAGGGAAAGCCCCGGGATTCGTTATTCATGAGGACGGCGTGTTGAGATTTCGAGGTTGGTTGTGTGTTCGAACGACTTGGGCCGAGACAACATTATGCGAGAGGCTCATGCGTCACCGTACTCGACCCATCCGGCTCGAGTAAGATGTATAAAGATTTGAGGAAGAATTTCGGTGGAGCGATATGAAGAAGGAGGTAGTTCGGTTTGTAGCTAAGTGTTTGACTTGTCGACAAGTCAAGATTGAGCATCGTGACCGGATTATTGAAACCACTTCGCTCCGAATGGAAGTGGGAGGACATCTCTATGGATTTTGTCACGAGTTTACCAAGGACGAAGACTGGTATGAATATGGTATGGGTGATTGTAGACCGATCGACTAAGTCGGCACATTTTCTCGGGCATCAAGGATACTTGGGGTCCGTAAAAGTTAACTCGTATTTTTATCACTCAAATAGTGAGGCTTCATGGTACGCCGAGGACCATTATTTCAGACAGAGATGGCCGATTTGTATCGCATTTTTGGCAGGCAGTGCATAAGGCATTGGGGACTCAGCTACGTTTGAGCACTTCGTTCCATCCCCAGACAGATGGGCAGTCCGAACGTACCATTCAGACGTTCGAGGATTTGTTGCGCGCGTGTGCGTTAGATTGGAGTAGTAACTGGGAGGATCATTTGGCCTTGATTGAGTTTACTTATAATAATAGCTGGCACGCGTCGATTAAGATGGTACCATATGAGGCACTTTATGGCCGACGTTGCCGATCACCGATATGTTGGGATGAGCCGTCCGATTTGGTTGGCACCGAGCCGGATCTTGTGTTGGAGACGAGGGAGAAAATCGAATTGATTAGAAAGAGGATGTTGGCTGCCCAGAGTCGACAAAAGTCTTACGCGGATATTAGGCGTAGACCTTTAGAGTTTGAGGTGGGGGATCATGTTCTGTTGAGAGTGTCTCCGACGAAGGGAGTCTTCCGTTTTGGGAAGAAGGGGAAACTCAGCCCGAGATTTATTGGACCTTTCGAGGTATTGGAGAGAGTCGGTGAGTTAGCGTACCGTTTGGCTTTACCTCCGTAGCTGAGTCATGTGCATAGCGTATTTCACGTTTCCCAGTTGAGGAAGTACGTTCCGGACCCGTCCCACGTTATTGACTTTGGGAACGTGGAGATCGAGAAGGATATTACGTTTGAAGAGAGGCCCGTCAGAATTTTGGAGCGTCGTGACAAGCAGTTAAGGCACAAAACCATTCCTTTGGTTAAAGTGCAATGGTCGAGGCACGGAGTAGAAGAAGCGACGTGGGAGTTAGAGGAGGATATGCGTTCGAGATACCCCGAGCTTTTTGATTCTTAAGTTTCGGGACGAAACTTTATTTTAGAGGGGGAGAATGTAATATCCGTAATTTTTCCATTTTTAGCAGTTTCCATTTTTGGTGTATGTCTATTTTTATCGACTCGCTTGTAACCGTTTCGACATTTCGAATCTATTTTGTTCTTGGAGTTTTTCCATTTGGATGAGTTTTGATGATGTTTTCACGTAATTTCGTTTTATGACATGTTTTGCCGTATGAACATTCGATTCTTGTAAAACTCGTTCGTTTCCGTTGTTTCTTGGTTTGTACAAGTTCGTATGGTTGAGTTGGTCATGTGGAGACTTTCGGTTTGTAAATCCGACGTCGTTTCGTGATTTTCGGTCACTTGGGCCATTTTTGTAATTTCCTAAAAGTTTAGGGGATCTCGTTTTCGTTGTCGCATTACGGACCCTTCGGTGGTCGGAATTATATTTTTCTTTCAGTGCTTAGCTCCGTCGTCTTGTATGCTTCGCGTCTATGTTCCTGGATTCTGGTTCCGTAGTGCGGTTCGTGTTTTATACCCTCGACAGCAGCTTACTGCTGATGTGACCTCAGCAGTAATGATATGCTGTGTAGGTAGCGCTCGCTACCCCTGTTGCTTTGCGTGCGCTACCGAAGAGCAGTTAGCGTACGCTAACCCTTATTGTTAGCGCACGCTAACGAATGGTGGCAGTAGCCACTGGACTGTCGCGGCCCCGTTAGCGCACGCTACATATGGCAGTTAGCGTGCGCTAACTTCACATTATATAAGCCCGGTAGCGCTTTGAGCAGCTTTATTTCTTTTCTCTTCGTTTCTTGACGTGCGACCTCGAGACGAGTTCCACGATTCTTTTCGGAGTTCTATCCAGATTCCATCACGGTAGAATCGAGCCACCATATCATAATTAACATAATCACCTTTCATCAGCCGAATTAAAGGTAATTCCTCAGGAACCCTAATTTTGGCGAATTTGGGGGATTTCGGGATTTTAGGGTTTAGTTCCGAATTGTTCATCTATATTACGATATTCTTCACCGAGTGTGATTATTGAATGATTCCAAATCCAGTTTCCTTGATTTTAATCCGTGAATTATCAATACGGGGAGATTTTGCGTAAACCCTCACCGTATTGATTGAACGTCTCATCGCCGTTATTTGTAATCGGGATTTTGGGAGTATTCCTTTCGATTATTGATGTCCGTTGGGACTGAGTTATGCTAATCCTTCGTTTAGGAACCGTCGTTTTCCACCCGGACCGTTCGTAGTCGTGTTTCACTTCCGTTTCTTCAAGAATGTCTCAAAGGCAAGTACTTTACATTTGTTTACATGTTCTAGTATTTGAATTATGGCTATATGTGGTTGTTGTGGGGAGATATGTGTATGTTCACCTAGGGACGGTCCGACGGGACCTCTAGGGATACGTATTGCCGTGTGTGTGCGTATCACGAACTGTGGTTAGCCACCCAGGATGTCCGACGGGGCTCATGCGAGTACGGTGGCCGTGAGTCTCGTGCAGTTAACTTTGAATTATGATTTGTTGGAGATAATGTGTTTTGTGTGTACATCGTAAATATTCCGGAATATAAAATGTTTTCTAAAATGACTTTTGGCGCATATATTCATCTGATTAGAATGTAGTTCAAATGGATTGTACTTGCACTAGCAGTTGTCGCTAACCCCTTAAATGGGGGAAATACTTTTTGTATTTCAGGTATTGATCGTGGGGACAAACGAGCACTCGGGCCGTATGAGGATGATGGGCAAGCATGATATTGTCCAGTATTTGATTTTCGATGTTATGTCTGTCGGTTACTATTGATGTCTGATTTTGGGATTTATGTATTATAAAGTTGGTTTAAGTACTCGAGTACTTCCTGTTTGAAATTGTTTATGTTGTGTTCCCATTTTGGGAAATGGATTTGATGTCAGATTTTAATTGTCGGTTTGTAGTCTTTTATTTTAATTGTCGTTTTATTAATGATAGTTTGTCGTTGTCAAATGTCTTGTTGGTATGTTAGCCTGGTGGATTCCACAGTGTGGGGTCCACGGCGCTGTAATGTGCCCTGAATGTCTTGGGGGTGTTACATTTGCACTAACGCATGCATAGCGTCAAGTACAGATAGGGTTTGACTGATCGTGACTCTATAACTTGATCGGGACATTTGAAAGAAGGGTTTATACGTATACTGGTATTCACGACAGAATGGTTCTTGAATGATCCCAATCATTCGTTCTCAGTTGGGGTACAGTCTAGGCCGCCAGGCTGGCTAGGTGGTGCTACTACTCTTTGGTTCCTCCCATTGCTGACTGAGACGAACCTACCGAGTCGCGCAATAGGATTGACGACAGAATGAATCAAGCTAATTCTCTCATAATGAATATTAGGATATTGGATATCTAATTTGGGACATTGGATGTCTAAATTAATTTATTGGATAAATTAATTTACGGCCTAATGAATTAAGTAAATTACCGGGTGATTAATTTAATTCATGAATATAATTATTTCTTGGAGAAATTAATTATGTCATTATGTATTTGATGTGATTAATTAATTAGATTAATTAATCGATATAAATACATCGGAATGGAATCGGATTTTATCTGTTTGGACTCACGGGAGTCCGAAACGGACCGAACTCGTCCGATTCATCCACATGGCTGCCCCCTCTTTTTCCACCCACCTTCATTTTGTCTTTATTTCATTCTTTATTGAGTGATAAAGACATTGGGGTCATGGTATCTTTTGATGGTGGGGTTGATAACTTATTTGATGAGTTGAATCATGTGAAAAAGGAATATAATAAAAGAGGAAGACTTCTCTGTTGTTGCCCAAAATATTTATCCGAAGATTAATACTGCTGGATGACGGACAACAAACAACAATTGCGGGAGCACTTCCGAGAGAAGATAAATAATACAAGATTTGCCGGGTTTGTTAGGCCCGGGCTTGAATGCTCTCGCGAGATGTTATTAATACAAATATTCGTGGATACAAGTATTAATGAGAGAAATCTAAACACAATGAGTGTAAAAAGACTCTGTTAATCCGGCTCTTGAGCGAAGCTTGGTGTTCTTCGTCCCCGCCGATAATCTGCTGGATGAGATAGGCCGGGAGAAGTAAGACCGAATGATAGCTGTTGCCAAGAGTTGTAGATTAGCCAAGTGCTTGATGTTTGCTTCTGTATAGTGTGAAATCCGAAGGGAGTTGAAGACGTGTCCAAGTGCAGGGTGCCTTGCTTATATAGGGACAGCCGGGTCTTGTCCTGTAGCGGCCGATCGCCTGCCGGCCATTATAATAAGGTGCCGATCGCCCGCTGGCCAATATAATAATGTGCCGATCTCCTGGGCTGTCGGGCTAAAGTCCAAGGAAGATGCTGGCTGTCGGGCTAAAGTCCAAAGCAGTGGCTGGCGCCAGCTGGGCGGTCCAATAAGGAGCCAGCACGCGTCCGGAGCCAGTCAACATGCGGCCCTACTGACATCTTTCGGCGGCTTGTCGGCTGGTGGAGAGATTCTGCCAGGCTGTGGTCAATGGCCCGAGATTCGCGGATCTTGTCTCGGTCCTTGCACGTGGTGCCAGTCTTGAGGCTCGGCCTTCGCCGAATGGATGGCCATCGGTGGTGACCGACATGAGCGGTCGTCTCTAGCTGATCATCCGAGGTCGCCAATGGCCAGTGGATGGAGGTCGCCAATGATCGGTCACCAAGGGTAGGTCGCCAGGTGCTGAGAGATGGTCGGTCTCCAAGGGTAGGTCGGCAGGTGCCGAGAGAGGATCGTCCGCTAGTCGATCGCCAGGAGTAGGTCGCCGAGCACCGAGAGGCGATCGTCCCCAGGAGTCGGTCGCCGAGTACCGAGAGGAGATCGTCATGATGTAGATCTCTCGGCACCGGGATCCATCCTGGGACCTTCGGTTGGCCAGTCTAACATGTCCGCTGGGTTAGGGTTCGGTCGCCTAGTCGCTGATCGGCAGATCTGTCTTGGCCGCTCGGCAGTAAGTCGGTCACCAGTCCTCCTAGTAGATCGCCGGTCGGAAGGTGTTAATTCTTGACACAACAATTGCCCCCCAGCTTGCTCCTATGTTGAAGTCATGGGGCGAGGTGGTTCTTGCTGGTGATCGTGTACGGATGAGGACGGGCGACCTGAGCTGACTTGGGATTCGGACTTGGGCTATCATAGTCGATTGGCTTAGCTATCTTTCGGCCTGTACCTGCAAAAACAACATTGGCCGATCCCCCACGGAAACTTGGTGGTTTCGCTTTGTTTGAGGAATCGTGCACAGTCGCGGAGATCGATGGACCGACTCCATGACCGTGTCTTGGTGCGCGAAGACATTGAGTGTCTCGTGACTCACTTTATTATGAGGGTCCTCTGTTAGGCTGCGCCTCGCCTCGTATTTAAACGAAGGGCGTGCGGTCTCGGTCTAGAGGAGTCCTTGCGCGGGGCAGCGTCGGATGAATCAACTCCACGCCCGCGGCTTGTTAGCTCTGCTTCCACCTCGGCCAGCCATGGAGATGGCCGACCTCGACGGTGTACGTTGAGACGGGGTTGTGGCATGTGTCCACTGATTAATGTTGTAGAGCCCTCAGACTACGCCGGCCTCGTATTTAAACGAAGGGCGGGCGATCTCGGCCGAAAGGGACCTTGCATGGCCGAAGCAGCCGGTTCCATCGACTGCCAGGACCATGGCTTTATGATGTGCGGTGGAGGCGATCTTATGTCTTAGTCCGTCATGTTATATCTTTGGGTGTAGATGGCGATCGTGTCCGGGTTCTTGATGATGTAGCGATCGGCGGAAGGCGCGATCGTCGCTCGGCGGCCGATCGCTTTATTCGTAGGTCGATATTGGCGATCGGGCGGCGGCTAGTCCCTCATTTAAAATGGACTGTAGGCGGGGATCGAGTCCTCCGGCTCTGCTGGGTAGTAGCGATCGGGCTGGTAGCCTGGAGGTCGTCGTACGGGCGCCGATCGCCCTACTCCTAGGCCAAGAAGAAGCCTTTGCCTGGACAGGAAATCTGCGGCTCTAGCCCGGAGGGCTGCATAGGTCGTCGGTAGGGTCTTCGTGAGATGCCTGAACATAGGCGAGAAGCCCTGAAAACCTCCTAGAACCGCGTAGAGGGCGGTCTCATCGCTTACGGGCTCGCCGTTGAGGATGACCATGTCAACCCGGTCGATGTAGTCCGAGTCGGACTCCTCTTCCCCTTGCCTGATCCGCCACATGCGATGGGGACCTTCTGGCCGAGCGGCCCTGGTGGCGAAGTACTCTGTGAAGACGTGCGCCAGCTCGTTAAAGGAGCCAATGGACCGAGGTGGCAATGAGGTGTACCACCGGTGGGCGAGGTCGTCCAGCGTCAGAGGGAACATTCGGCACCGGGTCGCGTCTGATGCCCCACACCCGGTCATGTAGATGTTGAACTTGTGCAGGTGTGTTTGGGGGTCCGATCACCCCTGGTACACGGGTGTCTGAGGAGGGGCGATCTTGTGCTGCACCGGGGCGAGCTCGATGTCGATCGCGAGCGGCTCGCTTGGCGCGGCGATCGTCTTCACGGCGCCTGCCCTGGATTGCAGGAGCGCCTTCACGTCGTCGATCTGACGTTGCATTGCGGCAATCGCCGCGGCTCGGCTGCTTGCGGATCGGCTTTGGGAGCGGGGGCCGAGGCGATCGTGTACCAACCTCCGGACCCAGCCGCCGACCTCGGGAATTTGGCGGCGGGAGCCGGGCGGTGGATCGCCTTGTGGGAGCCGGGTAGGCCGAGCTCTGGTGACGGACACAAACTCCGTCGTCTCGTAGGCCGGGCCGGTGCCCGGTCGCCGGAGTCGCGTCACGCCCGTGCGATCGAAGACAGAGGTGCCCCGGCTGCCGAGCGCCTCTTCTTGCGGGCGAGAGCCTCCTGGCGATCGCTCGGCCAGTAGCGCCTTGAGCTTCCGCTTGGACTTCCGGCGGGAGGCCGAGGGGGCGACGGCAGGAGGCGCGTCGAGAGCACTCCGTCGCTCCTGAAGGACGGCTATGGCCTCTTCGATCTGTTCATTGGTTCGGAACTAATCGAGCGAGAGGCTCGGGCCGCCATCCCGGGACGGGGTCGAGCGCCTCTGGCCACGACGGCTACCTTCCACCATCGGCTGCGGCTCGGGCCCGGGCCAGGCAGGGGTTTGGCCGGCTGGTCAGCGGCTTTCTTCGACGCGGAGGCGGAAGACATGATTTCTGAAAGATTTATTTGAAGTGCAGTAAGTGTCACTTCAAGTATCTGCCTCGAGAACAGTGAGTGTTCTTCGGGACGGTAGGTATAAAAAATCGAGGGTTGGATCCCCTTCTTCTAGCGCCAATTGTTGTTGCCCTAAATATTTATCCGAAGATTAATACTGCTGGATGACGGACAACAAACAACAATTGCGGGAGCACTTCCGAGAGAAGATAAATAATACAAGATTTGCCGGGTTTGTTAGGCCCGGGCTTGAATGCTCTCGCGAGATGTTATTAATACAAATATTCGTGGATACAAGTATTAATGAGAGAAATCTAAATACAATGAGTGTAAAAAGACTCTGTTAATCCTGCTCTTGAGCGAAGCTTGGTGTTCTTCGTCCCCGCCGATAATCTGCTGGATGAGATAGGCCGGGAGAAGTAAGACCGAATGATAGCTGTTGCCAAGAGTTGGAGATTAGCCAAGTGCTTGATGTTTGCTTCTGTATAGTGTGAAATTCGAAGGGAGTTGAAGACGTGTCCAAGTGCAGGGTGCCTTGCTTATATAGGGACAGCCGGGTCTTGTCCTGTAGCGGCCGATCGCCTGCCGGCCATTATAATAAGGTGCCGATCGCCCGCCGGCCAATATAATAATGTGCCGATCTCCTGGGCTGTCAGGCTAAAGTCCAAGGAAGATGCTGGCTGTCGGGCTAAAGTCCAAAGCAGTGGCTGGCGCCCAGTGGCGGTCAATAAAGGCGACACGCGTCGAGCTATCAACATGCGGCCCTACTGACATCTTTCGGCGGCTTGTCGGCTGGTGGAGAGATTCTGCCAGGCTGTGGTCAATGGCCCGAGATTCGCGGATCTTGTCTCGGTCCTTGCACGTGGTGCCGGTCTTGAGGCTCGGCCTTCGCCGACTGGATGGCCATCGGTGGTGACCGACATGAGCGGTCGTCTCTAGCTGATCATCCGAGGTCGCCAATGGCCAGTGGATGGAGGTCGCCAATGATCGGTCACCAAGGGTAGGTCGCCAGGTGCCGAGAGACGGTCGGTCTCCAAGGGTAGGTCGGCAGGTGCCGAGAGAGGATCGTCCGCTAGTCGATCGCCAGGAGTAGGTCGCCGAGCACCGAGAGGCGATCGTCCCCAGGAGTCGGTCGCCGAGTACCGAGAGGCGATCGTCTTGATGTAGATCGCTGGGTTAGGGCTCGGTCGCCTGGTCGCTGATCGGCAGATCTGTCTTGGCCGCTCGGCAGTAAGTCGGTCGCCAGTCCTCCTAGTAGATCGCCGGTCGGAAGGTGTTAATTCTTGACACAACATTCTCTTTTCAACATACACTTAATTCCATACGTGAAGAGTGTAATATCCGGGGGTAATTTTTTTTTCGTGTTACTGTTGAGTTGTACGTATTCATTTGGAATTGTACAAGTGTTGTTGTTTGGACCAATACAATGTATATTGTATTAAAATATTTCGGGATCGAAATATTTATTCTGGTCGTCGGTTGGGTTTCGTCGTTTGGTTGTTGTTTGGCAAGTTTGGAATTTTGGCTAAGTCTATAGCCATAGCGTACGCTACCTGTGTAACATTACGTACGCTAATTTGTTGCGATTACGTACGTTACGCCCTGAGGTTACGTACGTAATGCGTGGTCGGTGGTAGGAACCTTCCTCGTAGTCAACTTTCGACCGGTAGGACCAGAGTATCTTTAAGGTATCATTTATATATATATATATATATATTATATATATATATATATATATATATATATATATATTTATATATATTATCACTCATCATCATTTTGTCATTTTTCTCTCACCCTCACCTTCCCTCACGTTATCATGCCATATTATATATATATATATATATATATATATATATATATATATATAATACACTCACCCTCAATCATCCCTCAACTATCATCATCACCTCACCATCTCTCATCTCTCTCGCCAGCTCTCCCTCTCTCTTTTCTTTTTTTTTTTTCCTTTCTTCTTTCTTTCTTCTTGCTGCCATCGTCCTCCCTCTCTTCTCTCCATCTCTCTCCGTCATATTTTTCCGGCAAGTTGGAGCTTGAGGACGGGCCGGTTTCTCCATTTTTCCGGCGAGGTAGAGCTCGCGGCGGCAGCGGCTCGCGGCCGAGCTCGGCGGTGGCACAGTCGGAATTTCCGAGCCGGAAGAGGCGCAAACCGGTCGGCGTGTTCCGGCATTTTTCTTCTTCCGGCGAGACGGAGCAGGCACTGGCTTCTCCATTTTATCCGGCGACCGGAGGTAGAGCCGACGTCTCTGACGGCGACTGGAGCTCGGCGGCGGCCGATCGGAATTTCCGGATTGGGAGACATTATGAATCCGGTCGATCTGAAGTGTTCCGGCATTTTCTTCGGCGGCGGGCTCGGGCGTCGGCGTCTTCATGGTTTCCGGCCATGGATGCGGTTCCGTTGATTCCGGCGACCGGAGGTGGTTCTTGTCCGAAACGGACGGCGGAACGGAGGTTTGACATTCTTCCGGCGAGGAGTTTCAAACGGAGTCGGGTGAAAACCGGCCATAGACGAAACGGGCCGAGTTGGGCGAAGTCCCGTGGTCGTTTTTCCGGCCGATTTCCGGCATGGGAGTTTTTTCGGACACAGCGATCGACTCTTAGGTTAGTTTTATGTGTTTTTCAGTTATATATATATATATATATATATGTATATATATATAGGTGTGTTGTGTGTGCTGCTGCTAAGTGATTATATGTGTGTGTGTTATGTGTTTTGTGTATATATATATATATATATAATATATATATATATATATAAATCTGTTATATATATATATATATATGTGTTTAGATGTGTTATATATATTATATATATATATGTAGCGAGTGTGTGTGTGTGTTGTGATGTGGACAATGTGTGTGTGTGTCTCATGTGACTATATATATATTTATATATATATATAGATATTATGAGTTGTATATCTATATATATATGTGATGTATGTATATTATATATATGTGTGTGTATACGGATAAATACGAGTATAGTGTGTGTTCATGTTGGAATCGGAATTATCTATTGTGTTGTTTTCGGTCGATATCGTGTTATCGAATGAATTGTATTTCATTCAAGGTTGTTCGAGTGCTTGTGATTGACGGAGGACGCGTTGATCGATTCGTGGTAGGACGTTGATCGTGGAAGGACTTTCTCGCCTTCGGTTTGAGGCAAGTTTTATACTTGTACTGGTCAATGAGATTAATGTTATCATGTATGTGTATGAATGTGTGTATCATTTCGAGACTTGGTCTCTTTATGACTTTGTTGATATCAGGGGATTGATTCATACGATACCCTTCGGCAAATTATGCCAAATATTATTGTTGTTCGTAAATGGCCGATTTAAGGCATTGCGATACTTGTTGGTAATATTGTTGTCGATAGCCGGTTCGCGGTATCGACATATCGATTGTTATTGTTGACTGATGTTTCTTTGAGATATTGTTGTCGATAGCCGGTTCGCGGCATCGACGTATCAATTGTTATTATTGATTGATCTTCCATCAAGATATTTTTTTGTGAATCGTCGTTATTGATATCAGTGTTTTTCTATTGATGTCGTTTTGGCCGATTGAAGGCATTGACGTATTCAATTATCATCTTCGTTATCGGTAACCGATTAAAGGTGCCGAGACATCCGCTGTATAATTGTTATCGGTTAACCGTTCTGAAGGTAATCGATATATTGAATTGGGATTATCAAAGATAATTCCCATCCGTTATATAATTATTATCGATTGTCCGCTCTAACGGTAATCGATATATTGAATTGGGATTATCCAAGATAATTTCCACCCATCAAAAGATAATTCCCATCCGTTGTATAATTGTTATCGATTGGCCATTCTACGGTAATCGAAGTATTGAATTGGGATTATCAACGATAATTCCCATCCGTTGAATTATTATTGTCGTGTTGACCGATTCAAGGCAGCACACTATTATTCTTGTGAACTCGGTAATTTTGAGATCTTTGAAGGTTGAGGATTTCCCGAACTGTTGTGTTGTGATCGTTGTTCGTGTTAATCGGTCCTTAGGGATTTTGATCCCAGGATGGTTGTTTTGAATATTGTCGGTCGTGTCGATCTTTCATTATTCGTGTGTCATCGTTCACTTGGTGAGTCGTATGATCCATTGGATGTGTTATCCTTTGAGTTTCGTTGTCATGTCGTATCGTGACATATCCGGAATCATATCTACGTTCGATTGGATATTGTGTAGGATTTTTAGCCGGCACATATATAGTCATGCGTGAATATTTTCCGTGAAGAGGTGTGCACACGAGGCGTAGTTCGTTGAGGCTAATTAGGTACATTGTCCCACGTATATCCGGATTCCGTATACGGGGTGGACATGTGCACTGACACATATTCGGATCGGGCGTACTGTGATGTCCATCATTGAGCCATACAATTTTGTTCGTTCATAGTCCATTTAAATGTGTGGATGTGTTCGACGTTTTGTGATTAAGAGTTCATACGCCAGAGGGGTATGTTCGATCGAGTTTGTTTCTTTGAGATCTATTGTGATGATTTACGGCTTGTGTTCGGCTTTCAGGCCATCGTGATATTTTGGCAGCTTCGACTGAGGGCTTTCAGGCCATTGTGATGTATCGGTAGTTCCGTTGGAGCCTTCGGGCATTGTGATCCTTATTTATTTCAGCGTTGGTTGATTTACCTTCGGGTAATGTATTGTTGTGTTCTATATTGATGATTCGCCGTTGGGCACTTATGTTCTAACCTATTGAGCAGGTATTGATCGTATGCCGTGGGCATAGTATTCCACGAATGCTCGATTCTTACTTTGGTTTGTGAGCATCTCGTACTACCATTGTTGTACTGTGTATTCTGTCGTTGGATGCATATCATGTTGTGCATGTACTTGATATTCATTATCTTTGGATGGCCCGGACCCCGTGGGGTGAACATGTTTTCATGTTTTAGGTACTTGCGAGGAGGAGTTGAGACACGGGGGCATGACGAGGGCGACGAGGCATTCGAGCGATACTAGTCCGAGATATTTTGGTGTTCATGTTGGTCGACGGTTGGAGTACTCCATTTTTGTTCGATCGTTGTCGTTTTGTATTATCAAGGCAAGACTCGTGTATGTTGTTGTATTTTATTTTGGCCATGTAGGCCCATCCTTGTCGTTGAAATTCCATATCGGAATAGTATGTCGGACGTCATAGTAGGGTCTGTGATTTCCTATTTTGGACAGGTTGTTGTATTTTAGTCGTGTTCGCCTGGTGGATCACCTGGTGTGGGGTCCACGGCACTGTAATGACCCAATGGGATTTGTGGGTGTTACAGAAGATGGTATCGGAGATTTGGGTTGTGAGATACCCTGGCTTGTGTGTTATGTGGCTCTACCAAGGCGGTAGTAGAGGGGATGTCAGGTTATGACAATCTAGACAGTTGGGTTTTGTGAGTCGTGATAGTTGGACGACTGTATGAGTCATTCTTTCATCGAGTCGTCGTCAGTGAAGACTAGTATCGCAAGACCTCGAAGCTTCGTATGACCTGTGTAAGGACTCTATTCTCTTTTGTGTGCTTACATTCATTATGTCATTGATTAAACCTGTCTTGTTGACACTTGTATGTGATGATCGGGTGCGATTGATTTATGATTATTTGCTTTGGAGCGTGTGGGCTCTGTATCGGCTATGATTAGCGTGATCGATGTGATCGTTTATCTGTTGAGTATGTATACTCGTGTTTTGCGTTTACCTAGCATTCTGGCCGTTGAGGCGTAATTGTGTTGTGGTCATGATTGAACGTTATTCTTTCGATGCGGAAGAGGGCGTGAGAGGGATAGAGGCCGCAGAGTGGGCCGACACCCGAAACCTCGTACCAATAATTTGGTGGCTGACGAATCATTTTCGGAGTTGTGCTCGAGAACCCACCGATCGTGATTGTGTTCGGATCGAGTTCAAGACTCTCATGTTAGAGAGGTATTATCCGGCTCCACTTGTGAAGCCAAGTTGTCGGAGGTTTTGAACCCCGAATCCGTCGAGGACGAGGGTGTTATTGTTATTGTGAGAAGTTTCAAGGACTTCTTCGGTTTCTTAGTGAGAGGACTAGGATGCCGATTCGTTCGGAGGGACATCGAGCTCCGGCGTCGAGGTCATTTCCTAGTCGGCCCGTCTTTGGGAAAGCATTTTCTTCCGAGGCGACGAGTTCGATTGTTTGTTTTAAGCGTGATTGGCGGGGCATGTGAGTACTCGATGTACGGTGCCGGCTATTATTTATTTTTACGTGTCGGAGGTGGGGACACCTTGAGAATCTTGCATGAGTTCTAGTGCCGGTAGGTCTCGAGAGAGCTCATGGGCCTCGAGAGATTTTGTCACTTGATCCGTACTTCATCCAAGGGGTCATATCGGGCTTCGGGAGCCGGAGGTATGGACACCCAGGAAGTAGCGAGTTCAGATTAGGGTCTTCCTCTAGTCAATCAGATCGATGAGCT
This sequence comes from Orobanche coerulescens, assembly GCA_033398695.1. Classification (NCBI taxonomy): domain Eukaryota; kingdom Viridiplantae; phylum Streptophyta; class Magnoliopsida; order Lamiales; family Orobanchaceae; genus Orobanche; species Orobanche coerulescens. The sequence goes on from JAWKAU010000234.1 coordinate 150,772, forward strand.
CGATGATCTGGAGGATGTTGATTACGGGTACATTTGAGATGTAACCTTGATTTGTATTTTCATTGACTTTCGGATTGATGTTTTACTCGGTCTGTAATTTAATATTGCGGTTGTGAACCATTTATTATTGATCTATCTTGTAATCATTGTATCTGAGAATCTTGACACTTGAGTCATTTGATGTGATTTTCTTTCCCTTTGGTCCTGTACCCGAGATTTTTGTGATGATCTGGGTAATCGTTCATTATGATTCGAGACGTCAAGTCGTGAGGACTTGGACGTGCGTTCGATATAGTCAGGGACTATGTCTGTATTGTTATTATCTTTTGTGGTGCGACTTCCTGGCGGGTCTCTGGCGGAGGAGTCATGATTCGGCTAATCTCGTATTTGGTTGAGTGTCTTTATCACTTGAATTTTTTCGCCTTGTTCAGGCAGAGGAGACGTGGGGACCCGTGGGGTCGGCCCAGTTGCTTAGGCAGAATTGCCCGTATTGAGGAGTATTCCTCGAGATGTTGTTTCCTTATCCTGATGAATAGTTCGTGCCCCGACTTGTGCACCCTGAGTTTCGAGGACGAAACTATTTTTAAGGGGGGGAGTATGTAATATCCGGGGGTAATTTTTTTTCGTATTCTTTGTTGAGTTGTACGTATTCATTTGGAATTGTACAAGTGTTGTTGTTTGGACCAATACAATGTATATTGTATTAAAATATTCGGGATCGAAATATTTATTACAGTCGTCGGTTGGGTTTTCGTTTGGTTGTTGTTTGGCGAGTTTGGAATTTTGGCTAAGTTTATAGCCATATCGTGCGCTACTGTGTAACATTAAATGCGCTAATTTGTTGGGATTATGTGCGTTACGCCCGAGGTTACGTACGTAATGCGTGGTCGGTGGTAGGAACCTTCCTTGTAGTCCACTTTCGACCGGTAGGACCAGAGTAGCTTTAAGGTATCATTTATATATATATATATAGATATATATATATATATATTATCACACATCATCATTTTGTCATTTTTCTCTCACCCTCACCTTCCCTCACGTTCTCATGCCATATTATTTATATATATATATATATATATATATATATATATATATATATATAATACACTCACCCTCAATCATCCCTCAACTATCATCATCACCTCACCATCTCTCATCTCTCTCGCCAGCTCTCCCTCTCTCTTTTCTTTTTTTTTCCTTTCTTCTTTCTTTCTTCTTCTTGCCATCGTCCTCCCTCTCTTCTCTCCATCTCTCTCCGTCATATTTTTCCGGCAAGGTGGAGCTTGAGGACGGGCAGTTTCTCCATTTTCGGCGAGGTAGAGCTCGCGGCGGCAGCGGCTCGCGGCCGGAGCTCGGCGGCTGGTCGGAATTTCGAGCCGGAAGGCGCAAACCCGGTCGGCGTGTTCGGCATTTTTTCTTCTTCGGCGAGACGGAGCAGACCTTGCTTCTCCATTTTATCCGGCCGGAGGTAGAGCCGACGTCTCGGCGGCCCGGAGCTTCGGCGGCGGCGATCGGAATTTCGGATCGGGAGACATTATGAATCCGGTCGATCTGAAGTGTTCGGCATTTTCTTCGGCGAGGCGGAGCTCGGGCGTCCGGCGTCTTCATGGTTTCCGGCCATGGATGCGGTTCCGTTGATTCCGGCGACCGGAGGTGGTTCTTGTCCGAAACGGACGGCGGAACGGAGGTTTGACATTCTTCCGGCGGGGAGTTTCAAACGGAGTCGGGTGAAAACCGGCCATAGACGGAAGCGGGCCGGAGTTGGGCGAAGTCCGTGGGTCGTTTTCCGGCGGCCGATTTCCGGCATGGGAGTTTTTTCGGACCTGGCCGATCGACTCTTCCGGTTAGTTTTATGTGTTTTTCAGTTATATATATATATATATATATATATATATATATATATATGTATATATATATATAGGTGTGTTGTGTGTGCTGCTGCTAAGTGATTATATGTGTGTGTGTGTTATGTGTTTTGTGTATATATATATAATATATATATAAATCTGTTATATATATATATATATATATATATATATGTGTGTGTGTTTAGATGTGTTATATATATATTATATATATATGTAGCGAGTGTGTGTGTGTGTTGTGATGTGGACAGTGTGTGTGTGTGTGTCTCATGTGACTATATATATATATATATTTATATATATATATATATAGATATTATGAGTTGTATATCTATATATATATATGTGATGTATGTATATTATATATATGTGTGTGTATACGGATAAATACGAGTATAGTGTGTGTTCATGTTGGAATCGGAATTATCTATTGTGTTGTTTTCGGTCGATATCGTGTTATCGAATGAATTGTATTTCATTCAAGGTTGTTCGAGTGCTTGTGATTGACGGAGGACGCGTTGATCGATTCGTGGTAGGACGTTGATCGTGGAAGGACTTTCTCGCCTTCGGTTTGAGGCAAGTTTTATACTTGTACTGGTCAATGAGATTAATGTTATCATGTATGTGTATGAATGTGTGTATCATTTCGAGACTTGGTCTCTTTATGACTTTGTTGATATCGGGGATTGATTGATACGATACCCTTGGCAAATTATGCCAAATATTATTGTTGTTCGTAAATGGCGATTTAAGGCATTGTGATACTTGTTGGTAATATTGTTGTCGATAGCGGTCATGTATCGACATATCGATTGTTATTGTTGATTGATGTTTCTTTGAGATATTGTTGTCGATAGCCGGTTCGCGGCATCGGCGTATCGATGTTATTATTGATTGATGTTCCATCAAGATATTTTTTTGTGAATCGTCGTTATTGATATCAGTGTTTTTCAATTGATGTCGTTTTGGCCGATTGAAGGCATTGACGTATTCAATTATCATCTTCGTTATCGGTAACCGATTAAAGGTGCCGAGACATCCGCTGTATAATTGTTATCGGTTAACCGTTCTGAAGGTAATCGATATATTGAATTGGGATTATCAAACCCATCCGTTGTATAATTATTATCGATTGTCCGCTCTAACGGTAATCGATATATTGAATTGGGATTATCCAAGATAATTTCCACCCGCTGTCAAAAAGATAATTCCCATCCGTTGTATAATTATTATCGATTGGCCATTCTACGGTAATTGAAGTATTGAATTGGGATTATCAACGATAATTCCCATCCGTTGAATTATTATTGTCGTGTTGACCGATTCAAGGCAGCACACTATTATTCTTGTGAACTCGGTAATTTTGAGATCTTTGAAGGTTGAGGATTTCCCGAACTGTTGTGTTGTGATCGTTGTTCGTGTTAATCGGTCCTTAGGGATTTTGATCCCAGGATGGTTGTTTTGAATATTGTCGGTCGTGTCGATCTTTCATTATTCGTGTGTCATCGTTCACTTGGTGAGTCGTATGATCTGTATTGGATGTGTTATCCTTTGAGTTTCGTTGTCATGTCGTATCGTGACATATCCGGAATCATATCTACGTTCCGATTGGATATTGTGTAGGATTTTTAGCCGGGCACATATATAGTCATGCGTGAATATTTTCCGTGAAGGGCTGTGCACACGAGACGTAGTTCGTTGAGGCTAATTAGGTACATTGTCCCACGTATATCCTGGATTCCGTATACGGGGTGGACATGTGCACTGACACATATTCGGATCGGGCGTACTGTGATGTCCATCATTGAGCCATACAATTTTGTTCGTTCATAGTCCATTTAAATGTGTGGATGTGTTCGACGTTTTGTGATTAAGAGTTCATACGCCAGAGGGGTATGTTCGGCGATCAGTTTGTTTCTTTGAGATCTGTATTGTGATGATTTGACTTGGCCGTTTCGGCTTTCAGGCCATCGTGATATTTTGGCAGCTTCGGCTGAGGGCTTTCAGGCCATTGTGATGTATCGGTAGTTCCGTTGGAGCCTTCGGGCATTGTGATCCTTATTTATTTCAGCGTTGGTTGATTTACCTTCGGGTAATGTATTGTTGTGTTCTATATTGATGATTCGCCGTTGGGCACTTATGTTCTAACCTATTGAGCAGGTATTGATCGTATGCCGTGGGCATAGTATTCCACGAATGCTCGATTCTTACTTTGGTTTGTGAGCATCTCGTACTACCATTGTTGTACTATTTATTCTGCCTTTGGATGCATATCATGTTGTGCATGTACTTGATATTCATTATCCTGGATGACCGACCCCGTGCGGAACATGTTTGCATGTTTTAGGTACTTGCGAGGAGGGAGTTGAGACACAGGGGCATGACGAGGGCGACGAGGCATTCGAGCGATACTAGTCCGAGATATTTTGGTGTTCATGTTGGTCAGACAGTTGGAGTACTCCATTTTTGTTCAGTCGTTGTCGTTTTGTATTATCCGAGCAAGACTCGTGTATGTTGTTGTATTTTATTTTGGCCATGTAGGCCCATCCTTGTCGTTGAAATTCCATATCGGAATAGTATGTCGGACGTCATAGTAGGGTCTGTGATTTCCTATTTTGGACAGGTTGTTGTATTTTAGTCGTGTTCGCCTGGTGGATCACCTGGTGTGGGGTCCACGGCACTGTAATGACCCAATGGGATTTGTGGGTGTTACAGAAGATGGTATCGGAGATTTGGGTTGTGAGATACCCTGGCTTGTGTGTTATGTGGCTCTACCAAGGCGGTAGTAGCGGGGCTGTCAGGTTATGACAATCTAGACAGTTGGGTTTTGTGAGTCGTGATAGTTGGACGACTGTATGAGTCATTCTTTCATCGAGTCGTCGTCAGTGAAGACTAGTATCGCAAGACCTCGAAGCTTCGTATGACCTGTGTAAGGACTCTATTCTCTTTTGTGTGCTTACATTCATTATGTCATTGATTAAACCTGTCTTGTTGACACTTGTATGTGATGATCGGGTGCGATTGATTTATGATTATTTGCTTTGGAGCGTGTGGGCTCTGTATCGGCTATGATTAGCGTGATCGATGTGATCGTTTATCTGTTGAGTATGTATACTCGTGTTTTGCGTTTACCTAGCATTCTGGCCGTTGAGGCGTAATTGTGTTGTGGTCATGATTGAACGTTATTCTTTCGGTCTGGAAAGAGGACGTGACAGAGGGGGTAGAGGCCGCGAGTGGGCCGACACCCGAAACCTCGTACCAATAATTTGGTGGTGACGAATCATTTTCGGAGTTGTGCTCGAGAACCCACCGATCGTGATTGTGTTCGGATCGAGTTCAAGACTCTCATGTTAGAGAGGTATTATCCGGCTCCACTTGTGAAGCCAAGTTGTCGGAGGTTTTGAACCCCGAACTGGTCGAGGACGAGGGTGTTATTGTTATTGCTTGAGAAGTTTCAAGGACTTCTTCGATTTTCCGTGAGAGGACTATGATGGCGATTCGTTGAGAGGGACATCGAGCTCCGACGTCCAAGAGGTCATTTCCTAGTCGGCTTCGTACTGGGAAAGCATTTTCTTCCCAGGCGACGAGTTCGACTGTTGTTTGTTTTAACTGTGATTCAGCGGGGCATGTGAGTACTCGATGTACGGTGCCAGCTATTATTTATTTTTCTGTGTCGGAGGTGGGGACACCTTCAGAATACTGCATGAGTTCTAGTGCCAGTAGGTCTCGAGAGAGCTCATGGGCCTCGAGAGATTTTGTCACTTCAGTCCGTACTTCATCCAAGGGGTCATATCGGGCTTCGGGAGCCAGAGGTATGGACACCCGAGGGGAAGTAGCGAGTTCAGATTAGGGTCTTCCTCGAGTCGATGAGATCGAGGAACTCGATGATCTGGAGGATGTTGATTCCGGATACATTTGAGATGTAACCTTGATTTGTATTTTCCTTGTCTTTCGGATTGATGTTTGACTCGGTCTGTATTTTAATATTGCGGTTGTGAACCATTTATTATTGATCTATCTTGTAATCATTGTATCGAGAATCTTGACACTTGAGTCATTTGATGTGATTTTCTTTCCCTTTGGTCCTGTGCAGAGATTTTTGTGATGATCTGGGTAATCGTTCATTATGATTCGAGGCGTCAAGTCGTGAGGACTTGGACGTGCGTTCGATATAGTCCCGGGACTATGTACGTATTATTATCTTTTGTGGTGCGACTTCCTGGCGGGTCTCTGGCGGAGGAGTCATGATTCGGCTAATCTCGTATTTGGTTGAGTGTCTTTATCACTTGAATTTTTTCGCCTTGTTCAGGCAGAGGAGACGTGGGGACCCGTGGGGTCGGCCCAGTTGCTTAGGCGATTGCCCGTATTGAGGAGTATTCCTCGAGATGTTGTTTCCTTATCCTGATGAATAGTTCGTGCCCCGACTTGTGCACCCTGAGTTTCGAGGACGAAACTATTTTTAAGGGGGGGAGTATGTAATATCCGGGGGTAATTTTTTTTTCGTGTTACTGTTGAGTTGTACGTATTCATTTGGAATTGTACAAGTGTTGTTGTTTGGACCAATACAATGTATATTGTATTAAAATATTTCGGGATCGAAATATTTATTCTGGTCGTCGGTTGGGTTTCGTCGTTTGGTTGTTGTTTGGCGAGTTTGGAATTTTGGCTAAGTTTATAGCCATATCGTGCGCTTCTGTGTAACATTACGTACGCTAATTTGTTGGGATTATGTACGTTACGCCCTGAGGTTACGTACGTAATGCGTGGTCGGTGGTAGGAACCTTCCTTGTAGTCAACTTTCGACCGGTAGGACCAGAGTATCTTTAAGGTATCATTTATATATATATATATATATATATATATATATATATATATTATCACTCATCATCATTTTGTCATTTTTCTCTCACCCTCACCTTCCCTCACGTTCTCATGCCATATTATTTATATATATATATATATATATAATACACTCACCCTCAATCATCCCTCAACTATCATCATCACCTCACCATCTCTCATCTCTCTCGCCAGCTCTCCCTCTCTCTTTTCTTTTTTTTTTTCCTTTCTTCTTTCTTTCTTCTTGCTGCCATCGTCCTCCCTCTCTTCTCTCCATCTCTCTCCGTCATATTTTTACGGCAAGGTGGAGCGTGAGGACGGGCCGGTTTCACCAATTTTTCCGGCGAGGTAGAGCTCGCGACGGCAGCGGCTCGCGGCCGGAGCTCGGCGGCGGCCTGGTCGGAATTTCCGAACCGGAAGGCTGCAAACCCGGTCGACGTGTTCCGGCATTTTTTTCTTCTTCCGGCGAGACGGAGCAGGCACTGGCTTCTCCATTTTATCCGGCGACCGGAGGTAGAGCCGACGTCTCTGACGGCGACTGGAGCTCGGCGCGGCCGATCGGAATTTCCGGATCGGGAGACATTATGAATCCGGTCGATCTGAAGTGTTCCGGCATTTTTCTTCCGGCGAGGCGGAGCTCGGGCGTCCGGCGTCTTCATGGTTTCCGGCCATGGATGCGGTTCCGTTGATTCCGGCGACCGGAGGTGGTTCTTGTCCGAAACGGACGGCGGAACGGAGGTTTGACATTCTTCCGGCGGGGAGTTTCAAACGGAGTCGGGTGAAAACCGGCCATAGACGGAAACGGGCCGGAGTTGGACGAAGTCCGGCGGGTCGTTTTTCCGGCGGCCGATTTCCGGCATGGGAGTTTTTTCGGACCTGGCCGATCGACTCTTCCGGTTAGTTTTATGTGTTTTTCAGTTATATATATATATATATATATATATGTATATATATATATAGGTGTGTTGTGTGTGCTGCTGCTAAGTGATTATATGTGTGTGTGTGTTATGTGTTTTGTGTATATATATATAATATATATATAAATCTGTTATATATATATATATATATATATATATATGTGTGTGTGTGTTTAGATGTGTTATATATATATTATATATATATGTAGCGAGTGTGTGTGTGTGTTGTGATGTGGACAGTGTGTGTGTGTGTGTCTCATGTGACTATATATATATATATTTATATATATATATATATATATATATATAGATATTATGAGTTGTATATCTATATATATATATATGTGATGTATGTATATTATATATATGTGTGTGTATACGGATAAATACGAGTATAGTGTGTGTTCATGTTGGAATCGGAATTATCTATTGTGTTGTTTTCGGTCGATATCGTGTTATCGAATGAATTGTATTTCATTCAAGGTTGTTCGAGTGCTTGTGATTGACGGAGGACGCGTTGATCGATTCGTGGTAGGACGTTGATCGTGGAAGGACTTTCTCGCCTTCGGTTTGAGGCAAGTTTTATACTTGTACTGGTCAATGAGATTAATGTTATCATGTATGTGTATGAATGTGTGTATCATTTCGAGACTTGGTCTCTTTATGACTTTGTTGATATCAGGGGATTGATTGATACGATACCCTTCGGCAAATTATGCCAAATATTATTGTTGTTCGTAAATGGCCGATTTAAGGCATTGCGATACTTGTTGGTAATATTGTTGTCGATAGCCGGTTCGCGGTATCGACATATCGATTGTTATTGTTGATTGATGTTTCTTTGAGATATTGTTGTCGATAGCCGGTTCGCGGCATCGACGTATCGATTGTTATTATTGATTGATGTTCCATCAAGATATTTTTTTGTGAATCGTCGTTATTGATATCAGTGTTTTTCAATTGATGTCGTTTTGGCCGATTGAAGGCATTGACGTATTCAATTATCATCTTCGTTATCGGTAACCGATTAAAGGTGCCGAGACATCCGCTGTATAATTGTTATCGGTTAACCGTTCTGAAGGTAATCGATATATTGAATTGGGATTATCAAACCCATCCGTTGTATAATTATTATCGATTGTCCGCTCTAACGGTAATCGATATATTGAATTGGGATTATCCAAGATAATTTCCACCCGCTGTCAAAAAGATAATTCCCATCCGTTGTATAATTATTATCGATTGGCCATTCTACGGTAATTGAAGTATTGAATTGGGATTATCAACGATAATTCCCATCCGTTGAATTATTATTGTCGTGTTGACCGATTCAAGGCAGGACACTATTATTCTTGTGAACTCGGTAATTTTGAGATCTTTGAAGGTTGAGGATTTCCCGAACTGTTGTGTTGTGATCGTTGTTCGTGTTAATCGGTCCTTAGGGATTTTGATCCCAGGATGGTTGTTTTGAATATTGTCGGTCGTGTCGATCTTTCATTATTCGTGTGTCATCGTTCACTTGGTGAGTCGTATGATCCGTATTGGATGTGTTATCCTTTGAGTTTCGTTGTCATGTCGTATCGTGACATATCCGGAATCATATCTACGTTCCGATTGGATATTGTGTAGGATTTTTAGCCGGGCACATATATAGTCATGCGTGAATATTTTCCGTGAAGGGCTGTGCACACGAGACGTAGTTCGTTGAGGCTAATTAGGTACATTGTCCCACGTATATCCTGGATTCCGTATACGGGGTGGACATGTGCACTGACACATATTCGGATCGGGCGTACTGTGATGTCCATCATTGAGCCATACAATTTTGTTCGTTCATAGTCCATTTAAATGTGTGGATGTGTTCGACGTTTTGTGATTAAGAGTTCATACGCCAGAGGGGTATGTTCGGCGATCGAGTTTGTTTCTTTGAGATCTGTATTGTGATGATTTACAGCTTCGGGCTGTTCGGCTTTCAGGCCATCGTGATATTTTGGCAGCTTCGGCTGAGGGCTTTCAGGCCATTGTGATGTATCGGTAGTTCCGTTGGAGCCTTCGGGCATTGTGATCCTTATTTATTTCAGCGTTGGTTGATTTACCTTCGGGTAATGTATTGTTGTGTTCTATATTGATGATTCGCCGTTGGGCACTTATGTTCTAACCTATTGAGCAGGTATTGATCGTATGCCGTGGGCATAGTATTCCACGAATGCTCGATTCTTACTTTGGTTTGTGAGCATCTCGTACTACCATTGTTGTACTATTTATTACGCCTTTGGATGCATATCATGTTGTGCATGTACTTGATATTCATTATCTTGGATGACCGACCGTGGCGGAACATGTTTGCATGTTTTAGGTACTTGCGAGGAGGAGTTGAGACACGGGGCATGACGAGGGCGACGAGGCATTCGAGCGATACTAGTCCGAGATATTTTGGTGTTCATGTTGGTCGACACTTTGGAGTACTCCATTTTTGTTCGATCGTTGTCGTTTTGTATTATCCGAGCAAGACTCGTGTATGTTGTTGTATTTTATTTTGGCCATGTAGGCCCATCCTTGTCGTTGAAATTCCATATCGGAATAGTATGTCGGACGTCATAGTAGGGCTGTGATTTCCTATTTTGGACGAAGTTGTTGTATTTTAGTCGTGTTACTTTGGTGGATCACCCAGTGTGGGGTCCACGGCACCTTGTAATGACCCAATGGGATTTGTGGGTGTTACGAGAAGATGGTATCGGAGATTTGGGTTGTGAGATACTGGCTTGTGTGTTATGTGGCTCTACCAAGGCGGTAGTAGCGAAGTGTCGAGTTATGACAATCTAGACAGTTGGGTTTTGTGAGTCGTGATAGTTGGACGACTGTATGAGTCATTCTTTCATCGAGTCGTCGTCAGTGAAGACTAGTATCGCAAGACCTCGAAGCTTCGTATGACCTGTGTAAGGACTCTATTCTCTTTTGTGTGCTTACATTCATTATGTCATTGATTAAACCTGTCTTGTTGACACTTGTATGTGATGATCGGGTGCGATTGATTTATGATTATTTGCTTTGGAGCGTGTGGGCTCTGTATCGGCTATGATTAGCGTGATCGATGTGATCGTTTATCTGTTGAGTATGTATACTCGTGTTTTGCGTTTACCTAGCATTCTGGCCGTTGAGGCGTAATTGTGTTGTGGTCATGATTGAACGTTATTCTTTCGGTCTGGAAAGAGGACGTGACAGAGGGGGTAGAGGCCGCAGAGTGGGCCGACACCCGAAACCTCGTACCAATAATTTGGTGGCTGACGAATCATTTTCGGAGTTGTGCTCGAGAACCCACCGATCGTGATTGTGTTCGGATCGAGTTCAAGACTCTCATGTTAGAGAGGTATTATCCGGCTCCACTTGTGAAGCCAAGTTGTCGGAGGTTTTGAACCCCGAATCCGTCGAGGACGAGGGTGTTATTGTTATTGCTGAGAAGTTTCAAGGACTTCTTCAGTTTCTTCTGGTGAGAGGACTAGGATGCCGATTCGTTCAGAGGGACATCGAGCTCCGACGTCCAAGAGGTCATTTCCTAGTCGGCTTCGTACTGGGAAAGCATTTTCTTCCCAGGCGACGAGTTCGACTGTTGTTTGTTTTAACTGTGATTCAGCGGGGCATGTGAGTACTCGATGTACGGTGCCAGCTATTATTTATTTTTCTGTGTCGGAGGTGGGGACACCTTCAGAATACTGCATGAGTTCTAGTGCCAGTAGGTCTCGAGAGAGCTCATGGGCCTCGAGAGATTTTGTCACTTCAGTCCGTACTTCATCCAAGGGGTCATATCGGGCTTCGGGAGCCAGAGGTATGGACACCCAGGGGAAGTAGCGAGTTGATTAGGGTCTTCCTCGAGTCGATGAGATCGAGGAACTCGATGATCCGGAGGATGTTGATTAGGATACATTTGAGATGTAACCTTGATTTGTATTTTCCTTGTCTTTCGGATTGATGTTTGACTCGGTCTGTATTTTAATATTGCGGTTGTGAACCATTTATTATTGATCTATCTTGTAATCATTGTATCTGAGAATCTTGACACTTGAGTCATTTGATGTGATTTTCTTTCCCTTTGGTCCTGTACCCGAGATTTTTGTGATGATCTGGGTAATCGTTCATTATGATTCGAGACGTCAAGTCGTGAGGACTTGGACGTGCGTTCGATATAGTCCCGAGGACTATGTCTGTATTGTTATTATCTTTTGTGGTGCGACTTCCTGGCGGGTCTCTGGCGGAGGAGTCATGATTCGGCTAATCTCGTATTTGGTTGAGTGTCTTTATCACTTGAATTTTTTCGCCTTGTTCAGGCAGAGGAGACGTGGGGACCCGTGGGGTCGGCCCAGTTGCTTAGGCAGAATTGCCCGTATTGAGGAGTATTCCTCGAGATGTTGTTTCCTTATCCTGATGAATAGTTCGTGCCCCGACTTGTGCACCCTGAGTTTCGAGGACGAAACTATTTTTAAGGGGGGGAGTATGTAATATCCGGGGGTAATTTTTTTTTCGTGTTACTGTTGAGTTGTACGTATTCATTTGGAATTGTACAAGTGTTGTTGTTTGGACCAATACAATGTATATTGTATTAAAATATTTCGGGATCGAAATATTTATTCTGGTCGTCGGTTGGGTTTCGTCGTTTGGTTGTTGTTTGGCGAGTTTGGAATTTTGGCTAAGTTTATAGCCATATCGTACGCTACCTGTGTAACATTACGTACGCTAATTTGTTGGGATTATGTACGTTACGCCCTGAGGTTACGTACGTAATGCGTGGTCGGTGGTAGGAACCTTCCTTGTAGTCAACTTTCGACCGGTAGGACCAGAGTATCTTTAAGGTATCATTTATATATATATATATATATATATATATATATATTATCACTCATCATCATTTTGTCATTTTTCTCTCACCCTCACCTTCCCTCACGTTCTCATGCCATATTATTTATATATATATATATATATAATACACTCACCCTCAATCATCCCTCAACTATCATCATCACCTCACCATCTCTCATCTCTCTCGCCAGCTCTCCCTCTCTCTTTTCTTTTTTTTTTTCCTTTCTTCTTTCTTTCTTCTTGCTGCCATCGTCCTCCCTCTCTTCTCTCCATCTCTCTCCGTCATATTTTTCCGGCAAGGTGGAGCTTGAGGACGGGCCGGTTTCTCCATTTTTCCGGCGAGGTAGAGCTCGGCGACGGCAGGCGGCTCGCGACCGGAGCTCGGCGGCGGCCTGGTCGGAATTTCCGAACCGGAAGGCTGCAAACCCGGTCGACGTGTTCCGGCATTTTTTTCTTCTTCCGGCGAGACGGAGCAGGCACTGGCTTCTCCATTTTATCCGGCGACCGGAGGTAGAGCCGACGCGTCTCGACGGCGATCGAGCTCGGCGGCCGATCGGAATTTCCGGATCGGGAGACATTATGAATCCGGTCGATCTGAAGTGTTCCGGCATTTTTCTTCCGGCGAGGCGGAGCTCGGGCGTCCGGCGTCTTCATGGTTTCCGGCCATGGATGCGGTTCCGTTGATTCCGGCGACCGGAGGTGGTTCTTGTCCGAAACGGACGGCGGAACGGAGGTTTGACATTCTTCCGGCGGGGAGTTTCAAACGGAGTCGGGTGAAAACCGGCCATAGACGGAAACGGGCCGGAGTTGGACGAAGTCCGGCGGGTCGTTTTTCCGGCGGCCGATTTCCGGCATGGGAGTTTTTTCGGACCTGGCCGATCGACTCTTCCGGTTAGTTTTATGTGTTTTTCAGTTATATATATATATATATATATATATATATATATATATATATATGTATGTATATATATATATATAGGTGTGTTGTGTGTGCTGCTGCTAAGTGATTATATGTGTGTGTGTGTGTTATGTGTTTTGTGTATATATATATATATAATATATATATAAATCTGTTATATATATATATATATATATGTGTGTGTGTGTGTGTAGATGTGTTATATATATATTATATATATATGTAGCGAGTGTGTGTGTGTGTTGTGATGTGGACAGTGTGTGTGTGTGTCTCATGTGACTATATATATATATATATATTTATATATATATATATATATATATAGATATTATGAGTTGTATATCTATATATATATATGTGATGTATGTATATTATATATATGTGTGTGTATACGGATAAATACGAGTATAGTGTGTGTTCATGTTGGAATCGGAATTATCTATTGTGTTGTTTTCGGTCGATATCGTGTTATCGAATGAATTGTATTTCATTCAAGGTTGTTCGAGTGCTTGTGATTGACGGAGGACGCGTTGATCGATTCGTGGTAGGACGTTGATCGTGGAAGGACTTTCTCGCCTTCGGTTTGAGGCAAGTTTTATACTTGTACTGGTCAATGAGATTAATGTTATCATGTATGTGTATGAATGTGTGTATCATTTCGAGACTTGGTCTCTTTATGACTTTGTTGATATCAGGGGATTGATTGATACGATACCCTTCGGCAAATTATGCCAAATATTATTGTTGTTCGTAAATGGCCGATTTAAGGCATTGCGATACTTGTTGGTAATATTGTTGTCGATAGCCGGTTCGCGGTATCGACATATCGATTGTTATTGTTGATTGATGTTTCTTTGAGATATTGTTGTCGATAGCCGGTTCGCGGCATCGACGTATCGATTGTTATTATTGATTGATGTTCCATCAAGATATTTTTTTGTGAATCGTCGTTATTGATATCAGTGTTTTTCAATTGATGTCGTTTTGGCCGATTGAAGGCATTGACGTATTCAATTATCATCTTCGTTATCGGTAACCGATTAAAGGTGCCGAGACATCCGCTGTATAATTGTTATCGGTTAACCGTTCTGAAGGTAATCGATATATTGAATTGGGATTATCAAAGATAATTCCCATCCGTTGTATAATTATTATCGATTGTCCGCTCTAACGGTAATCGATATATTGAATTGGGATTATCCAAGATAATTTCCACCCGCTGTCAAAAAGATAATTCCCATCCGTTGTATAATTATTATCGATTGGCCATTCTACGGTAATTGAAGTATTGAATTGGGATTATCAACGATAATTCCCATCCGTTGAATTATTATTGTCGTGTTGACCGATTCAAGGCAGCACACTATTATTCTTGTGAACTCGGTAATTTTGAGATCTTTGAAGGTTGAGGATTTCCCGAACTGTTGTGTTGTGATCGTTGTTCGTGTTAATCGGTCCTTAGGGATTTTGATCCCAGGATGGTTGTTTTGAATATTGTCGGTCGTGTCGATCTTTCATTATTCGTGTGTCATCGTTCACTTGGTGAGTCGTATGATCCGTATTGGATGTGTTATCCTTTGAGTTTCGTTGTCATGTCGTATCGTGACATATCCGGAATCATATCTACGTTAGATTGGATATTGTGTAGGATTTTTAGCCGCACATATATAGTCATGCGTGAATATTTTCCGTGAAGGGTGTGCACACGAGGCGTAGTTCGTTGAGGCTAATTAGGTACATTGTCCCACGTATATCCTGGATTCCGTATACGGGGTGGACATGTGCACTGACACATATTCGGATCGGGCGTACTGTGATGTCCATCATTGAGCCATACAATTTTGTTCGTTCATAGTCCATTTAAATGTGTGGATGTGTTCGACGTTTTGTGATTAAGAGTTCATACGCCGGGGTATGTTCGGCAATCGAGTTTGTTTCTTTGAGATCTGTATTGTGATGATTTACAGCTTCGGGCTGTTCGGCTTTCAGGCCATCGTGATATTTTGGCAGCTTCGGCTGAGGGCTTTCAGGCCATTGTGATGTATCGGTAGTTCCGTTGGAGCCTTCGGGCATTGTGATCCTTATTTATTTCAGCGTTGGTTGATTTACCTTCGGGTAATGTATTGTTGTGTTCTATATTGATGATTCGCCGTTGGGCACTTATGTTCTAACCTATTGAGCAGGTATTGATCGTATGCCGTGGGCATAGTATTCCACGAATGCTCGATTCTTACTTTGGTTTGTGAGCATCTCGTACTACCATTGTTGTACTATTTATTCTGCCTTTGGATGCATATCATGTTGTGCATGTACTTGATATTCATTATACTGGATGACTGACCCCGTGGGGCGGAACATGTTTGCATGTTTTAGGTACTTGCGAGGAGGGAGTTGAGACACAGGGGCATGACGAGGGCGACGAGGCATTCGAGCGATACTAGTCCGAGATATTTTGGTGTTCATGTTGGTCAGACAGTTGGAGTACTCCATTTTTGTTCAGTCGTTGTCGTTTTGTATTATCCGAGCAAGACTCGTGTATGTTGTTGTATTTTATTTTGGCCATGTAGGCCCATCCTTGTCGTTGAAATTCCATATCGGAATAGTATGTCGGACGTCATAGTAGGGCCTGTGATTTCCTATTTTGGACAGGTTGTTGTATTTTAGTCGTGTTCGCCTGGTGGATCACCTGGTGTGGGGTCCACGGCACTGTAATGACCCAATGGGATTTGGGGCTGTTACAAAGAGAGTAGTGAGAAAAGAAAAGAGAGAGAGAATATTATTCTTCTCAAGTTTTCATCATCTTCTTCATTTTTTTTCTTGAGTTCTCTTGGAGAAAATTCAAGATATATTGAGAGATATAAATTAAAACACTTAGAGTGTTATAATCAAAGCTTCATCACTTGATTCTAGCCGTAACCTTAGAGGTTAATCGAGTGTTGTCATTCCGTTCGTTTCTCCGGCGCGTGACAAGTAGAGACGCAGTTTTTTCGGCGTTGGATCATCCAAGGGCTTGGAGCATTTTGGATCGTTTGGGGAATAGCTCAAGAGAAGGAAATCCATATAATCAACGGACGACAAGGGTATGATTTCGAATCTTCCTTTGCTTATTTTATATTCGTATATGCGTAGCTCGATCGATCCTCGTAGGGATTCGGATCGAATTAATTTTCGTTTTACCGCTTCCGCTGGGCCTTCGTTTTAGGCACCGAATTCCAACAGTATATTCGTACCAAAAATAACAACGAGGGCGGACCACAACCAAACCCTCTCGATTCCGCAAAAATCCACAAAATATCCATGAATCCGTAGGAAAACTAAAGATACTAACAATATTAATCGTATACATCATGAATCCACCAACAAAACGGAACTAATCGGAAGAAAATCCCAAAACCCCCAAATTAATCGAAAATAGGGTTCTAGAAATATTACCTTTGGGGATTCAAGTACCAAGATCCGTAGAACACGCGTTAGATTGATTATCCGATCCTCACAACCGAAGAAAGATGATGGAAATCGACCCCCGAATGAAGAATGCTTGAGAAATTCTCCCTCCTTAGACCTCTCTCTCTCTCTCGCGCAGGTGAAATGAAGGAGAAGACGGCCGATCTCGTCTAATAAGGATGAGATTGCACAGTTGACCGCTTTGTGTGCCGCGGCACAGCCAAAGTGTGCCGCGGCACAGGCCAAGAAATTACTCCCAGGTATCGGCAGTGTGCCACGGCACAGCTTGCATGTGCCGCGGCACCCGGTACAGTCGGGTTTTGGTCGCAGATGTCACACGGGTGTGCCGCGGCACTGACTCGGCACTGTGCCGCGGCACCGGATGGGTGTGCCGTGGCACACAGTACAGGTCGCTCGACCAACATTTGGAGAAATTTGTGTGCCGCGGCGCACACACCTTGTGCCGCGGCCCACACCCCTTTTGGGTCCCAAAATGATAAAAATGATTCGGAAAGAGAATAAAACGATAGGAATCAATATATGGGGACTAATAACACGAAATGGATCCACGGCAACCCCGAAACGGCGGTTTCGCACAACAATAACAAGAAAACAGTTCAACAGTTGACAGGAAGGACACACTGAAAGATACACGAGGGTCCCTACGATCGAGGAATACACCAAAAATAAAAATACAAGGGAAAGAAAAATGCGGATATTACATTCTACCCCTCTAAAAATAAGTTTCGTCCCGAAACTTAAGAAACAAACAACTCAGAGTACCTAGCACGCATGCTATCCTCGGTTTCCCAAGTTGCTTCCTCGACACCGTGTCTCGACCACTGCACTTTGACCAAAGGGATGGTTTTATGCCTCAGTCGTTTCTCACGATGCTCCAAAATCTTCAAAGGACGTTCCTCAAAAGTAATATCTTCAGCGATATCAATCTCGCCATAATCGATGATGTGACTAGGATCCGGGACATATTTCCTCAGCTGGGAAACATGAAAAACGCTATGAACATGACTCAAGGCTGGGGGTAACGCTAAACGGTATGCCAACTCACCGACTCGCTCGAGAATCTCAAAGGGTCCAATAAATCTCGGACTCAACTTCCCCTTCTTACCGAAACGAAAAACTCGCTTCGTCGGCGACACCTTTAGCAAAACGTGGTCTCCCACCTCGAATTCCAAAGGTCGGCGACGGATGTCGGCATACGACTTCTTTCGACTCTGGGCAGTCAACATCCGTTCTCGAATTACTTCTATCTTCCGCCTCGTCTCTAAAACGACATCCGGGTCGGTCCCGACCAAATCGGACGCCTCATTCCAACAAATCGGTGATCAACATCGCCGCCCATAAAGTGCCTCGTACGGTGCCATCCGAATCGATGCGTGCCAACTATTGTTATACGTGAATTCGATCAATGGCAAATGTTCCTCCCAGTCACTACTCCAATCCAGAGCACAGGCACGCAACAAGTCCTCGAACGTCTGTATAGTGCGTTCCGATTGTCCATCTGACTGGGGATGAAAAGAGGTACTCAAATGCAAACGGGTACCCAACGCCTTATGCACCGCCTGCCAGAAGTGCGATACGAAACGGCCATCACGATCCGAAACAATAGACTTCGGGGTACCGTGAAGCCTCACGATCTGCGCGATAAACACACGAGCTAACTTCTCCGGGCCCCAAGTGTCCTTGATGCCCAGAAAATGTGCCGACTTGGTCAGACGATCGACAATCACCCATACCATATTCATGCCCGACCTCGATCTCGACAGACTCGTAATGAAATCCATCGATATATCTTCCCATTTCCATTCGGAGCGAAGTGATCGTAATAACTTGACCCGGTCGATGCTCGATTTTGACTTGCGGCAAGTCAAACACCTTGCTACAAACTGCGCGACCTCCTCCTTCATGTCATTCCACCAAGTTCCTTCTCAAGTCCTTGTACATCTTACTCGAACCAGATGAACGGAATAAGGTGTAGCATGGGCCTCACGCAAAATACTCTGTCTCATCTCTGAGTCGTTCGGCACACAAAGCCGACCCGAAACCTCAAAACACCATCTTCGTGAATCACAAATCCAGAGACTTTCCTTTAAGAACGTTCTCTCGGATTTGAGTAATCATCGGGTCCTCTCGACGCTTGACTTAATCTCATCGATCAAAGGCAGCGAAATTTCCAAAGCACGAAATTGTCCGACGGTTCCGACAATGAGAACCTCAACATCTAACTCGATTAAAGCTCGCGAAGCTCGGACCGAGGCGTAAGGATCTCAAGCGATCGCAATGCAATCGGTTTCCGACTCAAGGCGTCGGCCACGACGTTCGCCTTGCCGGATGATAAAGGATTTCGAGGTCATAATCCTTAATCGGCTCTAACCACCTCCTCTGCCTCATATTCAACTTCATTGAGTAAATATGTATTTGAGACTTTTATGATCGGTAAAAATCGACATGCGAGCCGAATAGATAGTGACGCCAAATCTTGAGCGCAAATACATTGCCGCTAACTCCAAATCATGAGTAGGGTAGTTAAGCTCATACGGCCTCAAGCGTCTCGACGCAAAGGCAATGGTCTTGCCGTCTTTGCATTAATACGCACCCAAGACCACGACCCGAAGCATCGCTATAAACGGCGAATCCCTCGTTGCCACACGGCAACGCCAAAACCGGAGTGAAGTCAAACGCTTCTTCAGACTCCTCAAAGCTGAATCGCTCTCGTCATTCCGGGCGAACTTCTCGGATTACGGAGCAAGCTGTGTAAGTGGTCGAGCCGATTTCGAAACCCTCGGCGAACCTACGGTAGTAGCCACCAAACCAAGAAACTTCGGAGCTCTCTCACGTTTTTGGGCGGTGCCCAATCCAATACCGCCTCGATCTTCTGCGGATCTACACGAACCCCCTCGGCTGAAATCACGTGACCCAAAAACATCACTTCCTTCAGCCAGAACTCATATTTCGAGAACTTCGCATAGAGTTGCTCGGCCCTCAAAATGTCTAACACTATCCGCAAATGATGGGCATGCTCTTCCTCGTTCCTCGAATAAATAAGAATATCGTCAATGAAGACGACGACACACTTATCCAAATACTCGATAAAGACTTTGTTCATCAACTGCATGAACACCGCCAGCGCATTAGTTAACCCGAAAGGCATAACTACAAACTCATAATGTCCGTATCTCGTCCGAAAAGCTGTCTTCGGCACATCAGACTCTCTCACCCGGAGCTGATAGTAACCCGATTTCAAATCAATCTTTGAGAATACCGCAGCTCCCTGCAACTGGTCGAACAAGTCGTCAATTCTCGGCAGAGGATACTTGTTTTTGATGGTTACCTTGTTTAGTTCGCGATAGTCGATACACAAACGTAGTGAACCATCCTTCTTACGCACAAACAGGACCGGTGTGCCCCAAGGCGAGGCGCTCGGTCGAACATACCCCGACTCAAGAAGCTCACTCAACTGCTTCTTCAACTCGGACATCTCTGAAGGTGCCATGCGATAGGGTGCCTTCGAAATAGGAGCCGCACCCGGCTCTAACTCTATAGCGAACTCGACCTCACGATCCGGTGGCAATCCCGGTAACTCGTCAGGAAAAACATCAGGAAATTCATTAACGATTGGAATCGACGAAAGATCGACTCCACCACTCTCCGCCTTCAAGGCGTAGCACCAATAGCCGGTACACCCCCTTTCGCAGGAGCCTCATCGCCTTCAAGGCGTTAATAACGAATTTCTGGTTCCCCCTCTTTCGCCCGGCGAAAAAGTGCTCGGTGCCATCATCGGCTAACATGGTGATGATTCTCGTGTGGTAGTTCATGATTGCACCATGCCGCTCGAGCCAATCATCCCCGAGAATTAAGTCCTCACCCTCAATACCCACAACAATAAGATTAGAGGGCCAAGCCCTCTCACAAATAAACACAGAACAGTCTCGAACCTCCTGATCACCAACGATCCTATCACCGCTAGGAAGCTTAACGATGATGGGCTCACAAGGCGTCAAACGGTCGAGACTCAAACGGCGCACACAATCCAGAGATATGAACGAATGCGTAACACCAGAATCGAAAAGCACACTGACAGGATGAGAAAGAATATGGACGGTACCTGTCGCTACGGTAGCCGCTGGATCATCGGCTCTCCGCATCTCATAAACCCGCGGATGGGCGGAGCCGACACTAGAAGCTCCCCCTCTGGCGGTCTGACCCCGACCTCTCCCTCGACTGGCACTCGGTGGGGACTGAGAAGAAAACGATCCTTGATTCACACTCGGTTCCCTAGGCGCTGGAGTGGAAGTCCGGGCACCCACGATTCTCTCCCTCTCTGCACAGAAAGCCGTCTTGTGGCCCGGTTGGCCACACTGATTACATGTCAACAAAGGACTCGGACAATTACGGCTGATGTGGCCTGGCTGGCCACAGTTAAAACATTTTACTTCCCGAGAAGGGGCACTGGCAGCCCTGCGGGGAAACCCAGTAGATCGAGTTGGGCCACCACCAGCGGAAAGATTAGCAGACTGAAATTTCTGCTGACCCCCACCTTTGTGGCCCGAAAAATTCTCGGCGGACTTCTGCTTCTTGCTCTCGCGGGCCGCCTCACTCGCCATCACAGACATATCGTAAGCAAGGGCCCTACTCTGATAATCCTTCAAGGTAGTACAGACGAGCCCCGACATATAGTCCCGAATCGACAACTTCATCCGCCTGGAGAAATGGAAAATTTTGTCGCTCTCCTCGACAACTTGGCTCTTCACATAACCCAACTCTTTGTTAAAATCAGTAATGGCCTGAGATACGGGGATATCCCGCGGTTGAGCATCATAAAAAGCATGTACCCGAGCACATCGGCGGCCACGGGCAATATTCGATCTCCATCAACTCTTGAAACTCGGCCACGAAGCATGGTCTTTGGGCCCAACGGCCTCCCACCCGGTCCGTAGCGTCCCCTGTGAGAAAGTATTGAGCAATAGGGACTTTACGGTCCTCGGGACGATTAGTGGCAACGAAGACCTTAGATATCTCCTTGATCCACCCTTCCCGGTAATGGGTGAAGCTCCGGCGAGAAGGATGCATCTTGATAACATCTTGGAGCCAACGATCCGCTCCGCCCGATTAGCGTGGGCACGATCCGGGTTGAACACTTTGAGCTATTGCCGCCATTTGGTTCACCATTTGCTGCATAACGGCCGCAATACCAAGGTCGGCACGCTCCTAAGAAGAAGCATGGCTATGATGGTCGCCGGTACTGCCGGCTCCCGAAGACTGCGACGTGGCCGCCCTACCGGCTGCCCCACGTCCTCGGCCGCGTCCACGACCACGACCGCGACCACGACCTCTTCCTGTAACACCCCCAAACCACTTGGGAATATTACAGCGCCGCAGACCCTCTCCATGAGGATCTACCAGGCTAAATACGAAAACAATACATCACATTTTAAGCCGATATGGCTAAATAATGAACCATTAGACCGATTTGGTCTTATACCAAATATTCTTACATCAAACATACAAAACTCCTTTTTCTAACTCGTACCCACGCAGGGGTTAGGATACATTAATACTTCCCGAAAATTAGAAAATACCCCAACAAAAGACAAAACAATAAGACTTCACCAAATACCCAACACGTCCTTCATGTGATTAGCATCGTCGTCTTCCATCATCCTTCGTACCGACCCTGTGGTTCGCTCCCGAGAACACCGCAAGTACACGGGCCTTGTCTGAGACATCCACCCCTCGAATACTCGGGGGTTAGCAAAACTCCACTGTTTTGCTAGTGCAAGTATAAAGTGCAAATACGAGCTATACACAACATATTCCAAGAATATAAAAACTTGATTAATTCCACAATTCAACCCAATGAAGATTTCCCGAGATATTTTGTTGAATAAAATAGTTCAAACCATGAAAAATTGGAATGAGACACGCAGGCTCTTTGAAAAGCATTTAAAAAAAGTCTCGGGAGTTTTAGAAAGACATTTCTGGGCTAATAAATCTTTAACTCGACAAACCACATAGGGACACGGGCCAAAGAATTGTTTTTGCTCAAAGATACCAATCTGGTCACAAACACAGGGTCCACGACCCAAATCATCCATATCCCATACTCGAGTGAATAACACAACGGTCACACTCGATACATAACCAAACCACAATGTAAGGAAACAATCACAGGGCCCGTATCCTTATGCCAAAAATATCGCAACCATGAAACAAATAATATACGACGCTTATACCGGTGCCATTTTAGCCAAGTACCAAGACCTTACATATGATGTATCTCGCTTTGGGAATTTGCATATGTGATACTCCGGACATATCACAATTATCGAAAACAACATCGTGCCATATCACAAAACAATCTCCCGAGCTATACGGCCTGTACCTCTCGGAAGATACACACCCCGCAGACACCTCGTCGGGCCCTCCAGTGTATAGCCCACCGAGTGATCCGTAGGGATACGCAGCCTACCGGACCCCAGGGGACCCTCACTGGTTTTACTCGGTTCACACACTCTCAGTAACCACATGGCACAAACCACATTTTCTGAAATTACCACTTTCACAAAATCACGATTCAAAAACATATTCCCCCGAAGTACTTCAAATGTAAATCAAGGTACTTGCTAAGAATGGCCACAACATCCGACACCTACTCACATCACACATCATCACAAACTCATCAATAGTACACACGTCCACACATATATACACACTTCTTGTCAGAAAGACATAACCTTAAGTCCACTATCAACATAATCACGCACAACGATACCAAACGTAAAGAAGATAATCCAAAGCACACCACTAGTACATATCCTCAGAACCACACAATCGTTCACAAACACATAAGTAGATTTTATAGAAGACCTTTATCGAGAATATACCGATTCTTTTATAAGTTCATTAAAAATAATTCAATTGCACACTTATTCAATTACCGACTATAACCACTACGAAATATGAAGTGTATAGGCAAGATACTTGCCTCAATAATTGATATTGGACACTCCGACGAACGTCTCTTAACCGGAAGACTTCGAATGCTCACAACTCTCCGGCGGAAACGACGGTAACACCACCGATCGGAAAACGGCGAACGGAAGGGTTCCGACTCGAGTTCTTCGAAAGGAACCTGACCCCAACATCATATTATGAATAAATTGACGATCGAACGAGGAAGAATAATCGTAGAACGCCCGGATTCCCTTTGTGACATTTTATCGAACACTTTCAAGGTGTCGATTAGAAACTCAATAAAACGACGAATCCTCGGCAATCCAACCGTGTAAAAACAAGGGATTCGATATAAAACAACTTAATAATCATCAACCCCTCACTATTCTAAGTTATAACGAATCAAATGGGCGAAATCAACAAAATCCCCAATTTTTCCCAAAACTAGGATTTTAGGAAAACTAACCTTGATTCGCTGGATTGAAGGATGTTATGGAGTGATTAATCGATGTTATAAGCTCCCAAACTTCGTGGATTAGTTGTATAACAATATGCCTTGGTCACCTCCAAGACTCCAGCGGCGTACACGAAAGGAAGGAAATGAAAAATGAGTGCAAACAGGACTGCTCGGTCATATTTATACTGGTGCAGCCTAGCGTGCGCTAGACTGCAGAGCTAGCGTGCGCTAGCGGGCGGTCATGGTCGAGAATGTTCGGCCGGGCCCGCCATCATGCGGCCCGAACACGTGCGGCTGTCGGCCCGGCCACAATCGAGAACTTCTGGCTCGGCGAGTAGCGTCGCAACCTTCCGGCCATAGCGTGCGCTCTGCGGCCCGGCGTGGCGTCTTGATGTCGGCGATGGCGTGCGCTACGCGGATCTTCGATCGAGAACGCTACGCCTGCGCCTCGGCCGACTAGCGCGCCGCGGCAAACGGCCATAGCGTCTGCGCCTCTGGCCGTAGCGTGCGCTACTCTCGGACGTGGCGTGCGCTCGCGGTTCTGTCGCAACCGCCCGGCAGTGCTGCACTCGTCCGGCCATGCAGCGGCCGTCCGCCACCGTCCCCAACCGTCCGGCGATGTCCGACCACCATGATTCGACGACTCGATTTTCCGAAATCGCACGGAACGAACACGACAAAACACTCGGGGACAACATCATCGGTCTGAAATGAAAATAACGGATAACAAATCATCACCTACGGTCTTAAACGCCAAAATCAGTTGTCGAGAAAATAATACCGGAACTCGACAACCGGGAAATATCCGAAAAAAAATCCAAAATAACCGGAACGGAAATCGTGGGTATTACACTTCCAGCATCTATACTGGAGTTAAATAAGTAGCAAAAGCCATACGAGGGTCAGTACAAGAAAAGAACAATCACAAGTCGAGAATCAAGGGTACGATACAAGGAATTAATGAACAGAGGAAGAAAAACTTACGGACCTTTGGTAAATCTGAATCATGGCAGCGTGACGATGATGTGCAAAACAAAACACCACAAGACCCAATAAACCGACAAGCCTAGGTATCCATAAACCTAGTGCTCCGATACCATTTTCTGTAACACCCCCAGGATATCCGAGGTATATTACAGCGCCGTGAATCCCTACATGGGACCCACCAGGCTGAACAAGCATCATACTCATCGACTCACCGAAACAACAGAAGTATACCTCGTCATAAAGACGCCCAACAAAATAATTCACCCGGTTTAACCGGTCAAACATGACACCGTAATCCATCACAACATAATAAACAACAATACAATCCCGACAAGTAAAAGTTCTTAAGTACTCGAGTACTTCTATTAGTTTAAAGACCACAAAGGTAAAAGATAGAAAACAACAAGACACCACTCGTGCACAATCATCACGCACGACCATCATCCGTATACTGGTCCAGCGCCCGCTCGTCTCGATGAACCTGACCTGAAATTCATAAAACGAATTTCCCCAAAACGGGTCCCCAGAGGGGTTAGCAATTACGCTAGTACAAGTAACCAAATGAACGACTTACATCTTACACATATAGTATATACATGCAATCAAGAAAACATAGTTTCGAAACACTCATTTCCGGAAATGCCATAGTCAAATCACATTTGTAAAAATGCACCACAATTAACCATGGATCCACCCCTCCGTGGACCCCTACCGAGACCCCGTCGGATCTAACCCGTAGTGGTTAAAAGCAAGCTCGCGGATCCACCCCTCCGTGGACCCCTACCGAGACCCCGTCGGATCTAACCCGTAGTGAGCATACACACACACACACAAGTCTCATGCAATACTACTACGTTAAGATTGTAAGTTCATAAGGATACTTGCCTCGGTTAATAGACGGTGATACGAACGGAAAGGAAGAGTTGAACACGACCGCAAGGAACCGGCGGAAATGAACCTAACGATTCGAATAACACAATCACAACCAACTCTAGACGATTACGGAAATGGAATACACCCGGAAACCCGCCTACGATTCATGTATATTCGTACCAAAAATAACAACGAGGGCGGACCACAACCAAACCCTCTCGATTCCGCAAAAATCCACAAAATATCCATGAATCCGTAGTAAAACTAAAGATACTAACAATATTAATCGTATACATCATGAATCCACCAACAAAACGGAACTAATCGGAAGAAAATCCCAAAACCCCCAAATTAATCGAAAATAGGGTTCTAGAAATATTACCTTTGGGGATTCAAGTACCAAGATCCGTAGAACACGCGTTAGATTGATTATCCGATCCTCACAACCGAAGAAAGATGATGGAAATCGACCCCCGAATGAAGAATGCTTGAGAAATTCTCCCTCCTTAGACCTCTCTCTCTCGCGCAGGTGAAATGAAGGAGAAGACGGCCGATCTCGTCTAATAAGGACGAGATTGCACAGTTGACCGCTTTGTGTGCCGCGGCACAGCCAAAGTGTGCCGCGGCACAGGCCAAGAAATTACTCCCAGGTATCGGCAGTGTGCCGCGGCACAGCTTGCGTGTGCCGCGGCACCCGGTACAGTCGGGTTTTGGTCGCAGATGTCACACGGGTGTGCCGCGGCACCGGACGGGTGTTCCGCGGCTTGACTCGGCTGCTTGTGCCGCGGCACCGGATGGGTGTGCGCGGCACACGATCTGTCGCTCGACCAACATTTGGAGAAATTTGTGTGCCGCGGCGCACACACATTGTGCCGCGGCCCACACCCCTTTTGGGTCCCAAAATGATAAAAATGATCCGGAAAGAGAATAAAACGATAGGAATCAATATATGGGGACTAATAACACGAAATGGATCCACGGCAACCCCGAAACGGCGGTTTCGCACAAGAATAACAAGAATATAGTTCAACAGTTGACAGGAAGGACACACTGAAAGATACACGAGGGTCCCTACGATCGAGGAATACACCAAAAATAAAAATACAAGGGAAAGAAAAATGCGGATATTACATTAATTTTATATTGATTGGATTACTATATTAATTAATTATTAAATTTTAATGCCACTTTATATTAATTGGATTAATATAGTAGAAATTGAATAGATTAATTTATAGATTAATTAGATTAATTTATATTAAAATTAATTGTTTAATTTCGTTGCCATTACATGTTGTATGGAATCCTTATGTGATGGTGATATAGCTCGTGGACTTAGTTTTTGATTTGTTCGATTCGATTGGGTTGTAAAGACGTTTTAAGCCTATATATATTTACTAGAAAAAATTGTATAAGATGCAATTTTTCAATGATGTAATTATTATTTTGGGTATGACGAAGACCGAAGACAACCGACCGAGAAGACGAAGATTCGAAAACTGTGTTTTTATTTATTGGGTCATTCGCTTGGCCCAGTACTTAGGAATTAGGTCCATGGGCTATATGTTGGTAGTAACTAGGTTACTATTTTCTGTTTTTCATTTTGAATGATTGACAAACCAACAAACGCGCGTATAAATGAATTAATGTGCAAAGTGTAACATTAATTGCGAAATTCTCCCGACTACAAACACACTAAGTTATAAAGGTTACAAGGTTTCCTACCCTTTATCAAACTCATGGAAAATTGAAATCTAAACCGGAATATTATTCTTCCGAGTATGTCGGGGTAATATTTTTGGGGAAAGTTGATAAATTCCTAGAGTGCATTAGATGCCTTTGGTTCTGACAAATCAAACCCCTATAAACCGTATGGGTTGCCGGGTAAGATTCAATTGTCAGACTAATAGGAGTTGACGGTTTAAACTTAGATAGTTCAGCGAGCCATAGAAACCGAATGGGTTGAGGGCAAGTGAACTATGGGTAAAAGAAGATCGAATCCTCCATTAGATGGGTTGGTATTAGACAACACTTTATAAAGAATAATAGAATAGAAACCATATGGGTTGCCCTCTATTAAACTTTGTAAAGAAATCGATCACCACTATGAAGTCACCCAAGACTTCTGGATTTAACATGGGAGTATGTAAATGCCGATAAAATAGTGGGAGCCGAGTTATGAATAAAGAAAGCCCTTAAATTCTTTACTCGGATCATAATTAAACAAGTCAATAATTGAATCTTGTCTAAATCTTTGCAGAAAACGAAACTGGATCTCTCTTAAAATGGCTAAAAACCCACTTGCAATACTACTTGAAAAGAATCTCCTAACTGGACCCAATTTTGTTGACTGGTTTCGGAATATGATGATTGAACTTAGTATAGAGTTTCTGGGATACGTCTTGGAGGCGGACATTCCACCGACTCCAATCCAAACCAGGGGTAATCAGGAAGATATTGACGTCCATGAAAAATGGGTCAAGGATGATGTGCTAGTCCGTGGCTTTATGATGGGCTCAATGACAAGTGAGCTGCAGAGAGCGCACGAGAAAATAACTTCTGCTAAGCAGATTCTCGCACACTTGACTAGACTTTATGGAGAGCATAGTAGGACTGCTAGATATGAGATATCAAAGCAGTTGTTCAGTGCTAGGATGAAAGAAGGAGAGAAAGTGGGAGACCACGTCCTCAAGATGATCTCTATGATTGAGAGGCTCGATGTGCTCAACTTTAATATGGATTTATCCCTTGAAATTGATCTCATCCTTCAATCTCTCCCTGACTCTTTCACGCAGTTTGTAATAAATTTCAATTGTAATGAAACTACATGCACATTAGCTGGGCTAATGAATAAATTGGTGACGGCACAGTCTAACATGAAGACTAAACCGAGAGAGGTTGCTCTTGTGATTTCTTCTGGGCCTCAGAGGTCCAAGAACAAGAAGAAAAAGACCTACGAGCAGTACAAACCCAAGAAAGGGGTACAGAAAGGAAAGGGCAAGGCCCAAAAGGTTCAAAAGGTAGGCGGTTCAAAACCTACGGACAAATGCCTTGAATGTTGTGAGATGGGTCACTGGCGAAGGACTTGTCCTAAGATTAATGGCGCATCAGGTATGGAACTTTTTGTTTTTGAAACTAATTGTTCCGCTACTGTATATTCTGCTTCATGGATTCTGGATTCAGGTGCCACTTCTCATATTTGTACTATGAATCAGGATCTGGAACGAAGTAGAAAACTTGAAGCTGGGGAAATAGTGATCACTGTCGGAAGCGGACAAAGTGTCGAGGCAACCGATATTGTATCAATCCTACTAAGTTTAGAATCCAGTTTTATTTTGACATTAGATGAAGTACTTGTTTTGCCCAAGGGGCATAAAACATTGTATCCATTCCAGTCTTGGACCGGAAAGGATTTTGTTTCTTCATTGGAAATGGTAGTTGTAAAATTTAATTTTGAAATAAATTGGTTGGCACAGCTACATTGTTGAATGGTTTATATCATCTGAACATGCAAAATAAAACAGCAGTGAACACTATAACTAGGAAACGTGGTAGGCAAGATACTAATCAAGCTCTTAAATGGCACCTTAGACTTGGTCATGTTGGTCATACCAAGGTTTAGAAAATGGAGAAAGATGGACTTTTAAGTCCATTGGGTGTAGAACCCTATCCAACTTGTGAATCTTGCCTTAGAGGCAAAATGACTAAGTCCCCCTTCACAGGGACTTCTGAAAGGGCTGCCGATAAACTTGGATTGGTACATACCAATGTTTGTAGTGCTCTAGAAGTGGCCCGAGACGGATATCAATATTTCATAACGTTCACAGATGATCATACTAGGTATGGGATTGTGTACTTAATGAAACATAAATCCGAAGCCTTTACTAAATTCAAAGAATTTAAGGCCCTAGTTGAAAAACGGACTGGATGTCATATCAAAGCACTTCGGTCAGACCGAGGTGGCGAATATATGAGCACAGAGTTTTATGAGTTCCTTAAGGAACATGGAATAGTTTCACAATTGACGCCTCCAGGAACCCCACAGTTAAATGGTCTTTCAGAAAGGAGAAATCGAACTTTGTTGGACATGGTTCGCTCTATG